>BSBK01004683.1:0-600000 GCA_027943335.1 Chamaecyparis obtusa
GTTAGTATAGGATGAATTGAGTCTTGCATAGTTAATGCAAGGTATTGTATGATGTAATGATGCTATGCTTAAGAGAGCATGAGCTAATATGATGTTATGCAAGATTGTAAGAAGTTTGAAGTTTTGCAGGTAAGCAGGAACAACTTTTTGGAAAGAAGTAACAAAAGAATTGAATGCGATATCATAATCTTATGAGATTGAAAGGTCAAAAGCTTATGATCGGTATTGTTTGATCATTAAAGTAAATGCAAGTGTTAAGGAGATCAAGTAGTTAGAGAATTTGTAGAAGATATGGATGTTTCATTGGTTCATAGTATAAGAGATAAAATCAAACCTAATATTAAAAGGGAACTAGTAGAACCTTTGGAAGAAGATGCTAAATTACCATTTTCATCTATACCAGATAGAGTTTTACATTTAGAGAATGTTAGAAGCTATTTGGGATGTAAACTTGAAACCCTTAGTGATAGTGATTTTTACTAAAGAGTGTGAGAAACTTTACAATCAGGATATGTCATTGAGAGTAGGGTTTGAACATTTGAAGGATAAGAAAATCATAAAGTATTCACTACAGTATGAATTTGATGATGAAGAATGCACTAAGATAATTTTGAGCAGAATACATAATGGAAAGTTTTGGTTAGATGACAGAGTGATAGACATTATAACTGACCTAATTCATGAAGTAACTACTTTTAAAGGAGTCATACCATTCAATGAAAAGAATGTGAAGAAAATTGTATTGGACAACACTAAATCATCTTACAATGGAAGAGGTATAGCGATTAGAAAGATACAACAAATTGATGTTAGGTATTTATGCAAGATCCTAGCAACTAAATTTTGTGTTAATTCAAGAGAAGATGACATGGCAACTGGAATGATTCATGCAACCTATTTGATGTGTGTTGATAAAGTGCAAGTAGATAAGTGTGAAATATTGATAATTCAGTTGTTTGAGAACCTAGAAAAGATTAAGAAGACTAAGAATTCCCAGTTTAGATTTTCATCGCTGATCACATATATGTTTTTTCCATTTCTTGAGAAGATTCCCTTACACTATTAGTGAAAATTGGAATGATGGCAAGACCACAATGGAAAGAATCAACAAAGTATATATGAGACACCTTATAGACAAGGTTAATGGGAGTTCAGTTTTAGTGATCAAAACATTTCAGAACTTGATGATGAATAGATAAGAATTCCACAGTCAATAGTTGAAAAGTATAACAATGAGATATGCTTTATGGTTGACACTGACTTTACATTCATTGAAGTAGTTGAACCTAGAGTAGAGTTCATAGACCCTCTTGGCTATGAAATTTTTGAAGTTGAAGTAGAAGAATATGTAAATAGATTACTTAAGAGTAAGCTAGGTGTACATAGCAAAATATTTGGAACTTATGAGGAGAACTTCAACTCCGCAAAGTCTATTCAGGAATAAAAAAGTTAAAGAACAGAGTGGAAAGTACAATTAAGAAAATTTTGAAGGACACAGGGATGACAGAACAAGAATTTATGATTGCAAAGAAGACAACAACAACTATTAGAGACATTGGACAAAATGAAGTTTTGTCTATTCCACCCCTATCATCAATTAAAAACCAGTTAGTAGACATTCAAAATGTGGTGAAAGTGGAGAAAGTTGAGAAAGAACTGGAAATAAGGAAGTCTACAAGATCATCCTCAACTCCACTGGGTAAAAGAATAAAAGAAATGGCCAGTGGACCAGGTATAAGGCAAAAAATAGTAGTAGCCCTAGTACAAAGGAAAATAGATGAAATCAAAGATGATGAAGATACTCAAGTGAAAAAGAAGACATGGAAACCAAGGATTGAGAAGGTAAATGAACAAATTATTAATGATGGATATTTTTCTAAAATGAACAAGTATTATGGTCTCTATAACTATTCAAAGAAATTGAACTTGAGAATGCAGTTGTGAGACATGATCCTAGTAGATGAGAAATTTGATTCAATCCAAGGAAAGATACCTAATGATCTATTTGAGAAGCTAGTTAATAGGAAAAAGAGAGCAACTGAAGAAGATAACAAAATTAGAGAAATTTTTTTGAGGAAACTATGTGATGTCAAAGATGAAGATCATTTTAAAGAAACAATGAAAGAACTTGGTACTCATTTGAGAATGAAAAGAAGAACCATTCAGATAATGGGAGGTAACTATGAAGAGATAAACAAAGAAACTAAGCAAGAAATAATAAAGGTAATGACAACAAGTGTTGCAGCAGAATAGGCTAAGGAAGTTGAGCATCATAAGAGTCCCTCTCCACCATCAATTCACATTGAAGATGAATCAATGCATGTGGAAGGAACCAAGATCACATTGGACAGTGATGATAATCCTTTTAGCAACATTGAGAACATTGTTGACAATTCAGCTCTAGAAGAACAAGACAAATCAATTGAAGAAGGAAATAAAGAAACTAGGGAAGAAGAAGAAAAGAAAATAGAAAATCAAGCAAGTACAAAGATTCAAGGACAAAAAGAAGCACCTAGCAAAGAGGAAATTAGTCCTACACCTGATATTGCAGCAAAGAAATCATAGATTGAATCAATTTTTGAAAGCTTTGGGAAAGAAGTTTATTATGATGATCAAATGGAGTTGATCACATCCCTAAATAAGATCATTGGAAAGAACAAGAAGGTAAAATGCCTTGATGGATCATTGCTAGAAATAATAGAAAAGTTACAGAGTATTGTGACTAACCAGATAGCAGAGGTAGACCCACTGGAAAGAGTTAGAGAAGTTATGAAAGCTTTTGATAATGAGCTCACTAACTTATCAGATATAGCCACAATGAAGGTTCAAACAACCTATGAGGCCAAAATATTTCATGATATAAGTCAGAATATCAGAAATGATATTAACAATATGGATGTATGTATAAAACATCTTAGAAGGAATTTGGACAAAGGTAAAACTTTGTACATTCAGTGTACAAAATCTGAAAATCATGTTTCAGAAGTGGTTGAGAAGATTAAGGCTAAAGAGGCAGAAATTTAGTTAGAGGTAAATCTTTTAGCCAACCCTAATATGAAAATTTTTGATGTTGAGAAAATAATCGACAAAATGTATGATGAAATAAGGATTCTTAATGATGAAAAAGATAAGAAATCAAGAATATTCGCTCTTCTTAGAGAGAACATTTCAGTAAAGATTGGCATAGCTGAAGGACAATTGGAAGAATGTCTTTCATCCAAGACATTCTATGAGAAGTTCAACTTTGCAAACCTTCATGCATGTGAGATCACATGTTATGTTCTATGTGCACTCCTTAGTGTTTTGGACATAGTAAAGAAGGCATGGGAGAAGGAGATAGAGAACATTAAAGTGAACTTTGCAGATTGTATTGCAAGCCTACCAGCTCTGCAATTTTGAATCAAGGTAAACATTTTTTTTTGAGATCATAGTTTTTGACACCTTTTTGTCATTGTTGTCAAAGGGGGAGTGATATGATAGTAGAAAGTTGATATATATGTTAAGGAAGTATATTCCTAGGGGGAGTATAGAATATAGATAAGATATATGGAGTTATAAGGAGAACAAAGATATATTTTTGTTATGTCCACAATTTTGAGTTTTGAAGTTTTGAGACTTAGCCAATTTTCTCATATATTGCCACCAATGGCAAAGGGGGAGATTGTTGGCAATTTGGCTGAGTTAGATATCTAGATGTTGTCATTATGGAAACATATGATCTATGTGAAGAATGTAGATGACATAGAGAAAGTATGATAGATCGCAAAACAAAATTATCTAAGTGTGTGCAATATTTTCTCAGTGTAACCCAAGAAAGTTTTGATTGTTGACGTCAATTGAAGTTAGTTCAGTGCTTGCACACTTGAACATAGATACTATGATGCATATTGAAGACTCTCCTGAGAGCACAAGTCTGTACAACATGTACATAAGAATTTATTGTAGTATTACTAGAGATAGAGCTAAAGTCGACAGGATAAAGAAAGAAGACAGAACAAGTAAAGAGTTAAGGGATTATTTTGTTTATCAAAATAATGTCTTAATAATATTAAGGATGACATCCTAGATCTTAACCCTTGGGTAAATATGTATTTTGTGTATAGCTTTATGATTTGTAAAGTTGACTATAAGATTTATTAGTCCTAATAACTTGTATAAATGTAAGGCATATGGAATGCAAAGAAGTGCAATGAAAGAGATGATATAGTGAACATATATGTGAAAGGTATTGATGTAAAGTTGTGAGAGACAAGAAAGAAAGTATAAGGTTATGTACCTTGCCATATTTTGCAATTATTTTTATTGTAAATTACATATTTGGGTAGTGGGCTCATCTTGTAATCATTCCATTTTGTACTACCAACTCTTAGTAGGGTTGAGGCTTCTAACAAGGCCTATAGTCCCTTAATCAGGAATGAGACACAATATATATGTAATAGGCTGCTAACAGGGTCAACATCCTTCACATGATACTTTTGATTAATGGATCTTTGTAGGTGCCATCCTCACCAAGGTTTTCCCTTGGCCAGGGTTTCCTCAAGAACAAATAATTTGTTATGAGTTCTTTTACTTTACTATTATGCATGTTCTTTAGTTTACTATGTTATGCATGTATGAAGATAATCTGTTATATCCATAATTGGGTGAAAGTAAAAGTTTGCAAAATACTCTCTCTCTCTCTCTATCATTTTAACCTTCTCAATCTCTCTCTTCCTCTCTTGGCCCCCACCAACTTCTCACTCTCTCTTCCTCAATAGCCACCGATGAATTTTTTAAATGGTTGATTGATTCCCTTTGCTTCTTTCAATGGCCATCCATGGTTTTTTTGGAATCTTTCAACCTTTCGTACATAGTTGTAAAATACATATTAATATATTATACATATAAAATAATGTATAATGTAACATTTAATATTAATATATATTAAATAATATTTAATGTAAAATGTATATTATAGAATATTTAATATATAATTAATATTATATAATATTTAATATATATAATATATAATCTAATATATATTTTTTGATATATAATATATCATATGAAGGATAGAGAAATGGGAGGGAGAAAGGGGTTGGAGAAATTAAGAGAGAGAAAGGGGAGGGAAAAGTTAAAAATCAAAATTCTACCGATATTTTTGGGTACCTGAAAATATCAGGTACACAAAAATATCGGGTACCTGATTAGGCTCGGTATTGCTTTGTGCACCAAACCTACATGGTCAACTGTTGAAATGTCTCAAAAATGTGTTTTTCCCCTATTTCTCTGAGTTCTAGACTTTGACCATGTAGTTGACGACTTTTTTTTCACTTGAATTTGATGAAACAAAAAGGGTATCTTAAGGAGGTTATCAGCTTTCTATCGATATAATTGTTGTCAAATTTTGAATTTGGTAAGTAATTATTAGTTATTTTCTAATTGAGTTACCTCTAAAGTGTTGATTTATATACTGATTTAAAAATGACTATAACTTTCAAATAGTATAACATTTTTGAAATCCAAAAAATGTGTCACATTCTATGCTTCGCCTACTATAAGGAATTTTTTTTTTTTTTGAATTTTGTAAAGTTTTGAATGAGTTAAGGTGGTAAGACATGAGAGTTTTTTAATTCTGAAAACATAGTAGCGGAAAATTCATAATTAATTTGTTTTTGGAATAAAATTACAAAAAAATATGCATCGCATCCAGGCATGAGTCTACTAGTTATATATAAAATCTTATAATAAAATATTATCATTTGACTATGATTAAGGTGGCTAGACATACACCTACTTATTTTTTTCTAGAAGTTTTTGTACTACTGCATTGAAATCTATACTTTTCACCAATCATACTAAGTTTTTTTCATAAAAGGCCTAGTAGTTTAGAAACTACATTCAATTTTCTATAGATTCTATTCTTACAAATTTATGATATTAGGTTGATAGCTAGTTTGAAATTTTCACGTCAAGTTGACTAACCTTGATTTGTGTTTTTTCATTTCCACTTAAGGGCATAGTTGGGACCCTCGTGATCTTGCACATATCCTAGGGGGTGTATAATAGGTGCAAAAGCACTTACAAAAAATCAATTTTCGTAAATACAAAGAGTTAACATAGTATTCCTTGAAGAACTCCTCCTATTCTCCTTTGTCTTGATCTCTTCTCAACTACTAGATGCCTTCATAGTTTTCATTGATCCATATCATCCTTATCATCATCACACACTTTTACAAAAGTGTTTGTATACTTATACCTTGTTAGAGGTATATTTAAAAATCTAGTCAATATTACTCTAGATGAACATCATATTATTTAATGCGCAATTAAATGCTTCATTACCATCCTTAGTTAGCCTTAATCCAAGAACACATCCAAAAATAACTTTCCAATTACTCACAAAGTCGGCCTTAGTGATTGCCAACAAGTTATAGATTGTTTACTATCTTCGCATCCAATCAACCAATCATATCTCTTTGAGACCTCAACATTAACACGTGTGACCTTACACATGTATTCACTCAAGTCCTACAAGCATGTAACCAAGATCACAATGTTTTATGAAGCTCTCACAAAGTTCACTATGCTTTTTTTGTTAGAATGGGTCACAGGAACAGTCTGTGGACCTAGGCAATTTTATTTCATCAACTTCATACAAACATATTCATGATGTCCAATATGTGCGATCATAAGTGTGATAAGTGTTTCCATAAATGACAATATTATGTATGTGCATGTGCCTACATGTGCTGAACACTTTCCAACAATCTCCCGCTTTGGAATTGATGGCAATACTTAGTGAAAAAATGACTAAGTGCAACATCAAGAAAAAAAATGTGAAAGGAAATATTGACAAAAATGCAAAACATAAATTTAACACATGATCTTTAGAATAACCTTTGTTTTATTTATGTTTTGTCATTTTACATTCTTTTCTACTTACATTTTTTCTTATAACTGTCCCCCTTTGACATCAATGGGAAAGGGTGCTAAAAATGTCTTTTATAAGTTCCAAAACAACAAAATTGAGAGTTCGGAATCACAACTAAATTGTCTCCAACACATCTCTATAGTTTTTTTTCAAAATCATCATATATGTATCCCAAGCTTCCTTAATTGCTTTTGCAACCTAAATCAGTACATTGAGACCATTTGTGGCCATGTCTTCTTCTTCTACATTTGTAGGTACTGATTCATGAAATGTTTTGACGTGAAGTTGAAGGTCCTCATGAGTACTCTCCAAGACTTTTAACTTTGGAGTCAAAAATCTTCTTAGTTCAAAGAATATTGTTTGAATTATATCCTTTTCAAGCTATAGGGTATGGATTTTATCCATGATCTTGTTTGTTTCCTTATTTATATCTAGTATTTTCTTGTTTTAAAAATCCTTAGAGAGTATTATAAAAACCTCTTCATCTCAAGCTATAATATCTGATATATTCTTCACATGCTTATGTGAAGTCATGCAGAGTCTAAATAGTTTCTGTCAATCCTCAAGACAATATTTGATTTCCCTTTTAGTGGAAATCAACGTATTAAGATCACTCTTGATCCAATCAAGAGTATCTTTCATCCTTATCCTTTTGAAATCATCTACTGGGTATGTGCAGGATCATGGTATGCCAAACTAGGCCCTTAAGTGGCAATGAAAACTCAAAAAAACATGTTTAGGCAAGTTGACATAAGAAATTGAACAAGGTATAAATATTATATCAAAAATATGCAAGAAGGGAATCTGTAGAAAATTGAATATAGTTTCTAAGATACTAAGCCTTTTTTGAAAAACCAATTATTCTATATGTTGAAAATTTTGAATTTCAATGTAGTAGTACGAAAATTTCAGGAAAAAATAAGAACTAGGTGTATGTCTAACCACCTTAAACACAATCAAATGATAATATTTTTTTACAAGATTCTAGATATAAGTAGTAGAATCATGTTCGAATGTTACACATACTTTTTTTATAATTTATTTCTAAGTAAATAATTAATTATGATATTTCTTCTATAAATTTTCTAGAATACAAAAACTCTTGTGTTTGACCACATTAACTTAGTCTAAACTTTATCAAATTGAAAACTTTTTTTATTTTTCTTGTAGTATGAAAATCATAGAATGTTACACATATTTTGGATTTCAAAAATGTTATACTATTTGAAAGTTATAGCTATTTTTCAACAAGTCTATCAATTAGGAGTAGAAATATAATAAGTAGGTTTGTGTCTGACCACATTAAACAAAATCAAATAATAATATTTTTTTAAAAGATTCTATAAAAGTAGTAGACGCATGTCTGGATGTGATGTATATTTTTTTGTATTTTTTTCCAAGTAAACAATAAATTATGATTATTTTTCTACAAATTTTCTTGAATATAGAAAATCTTGTGTTTGATCACCTTAACTTAGTATAAACTTCATCAAATTGAAAGAACTTTTTTATTATTATTGTATCAGGTGAAGCATAGAATGTGATGTATATTTCAGATTTCCAAAATGTTATATTGTTTGAAAGTTATACTTATTTTTAAAAGAGACTATCAATCAGGACTTTTCTTTTTCACGTTGCCACTTTTTGGCATACCATGATCCTACACATACCCTACTACTTTTATTCTCATTTCTTCTTCTAGGGTATCAAAATTTTGTTCTATTATACTTATAACATTGTCTAGAACATAAAATTATCTAGAATAATTACGGGATCCTCATTATGTATAGTAGGTGTAGTAAAAAACTAACTCAATACCTATGTTGCCCTCTAGATTGTGTTTGAGGTCTCATCAATTTTCTTCTCTAATTTCTCCTTTTCTTTAGCAAAGGCAAGTGCTAACTAGTGCATCAAATCTATAACATCCATGTCCTCTAAGTTAGTTAGAAGTGATTCAGAGCCACTTGCCAACAAACTAGGTGTAGCAAAAGGATTGATAGATAATATTTTGTTCTATTCCTCTTCCATTTCATTTTCTTCTTCTTTCTTATGTTCCTTTTCCTTTTCTATTTCTTTTTCTTGTTTTCCTTTTTCTTTTGATATTTGTTTGTTTTCAGGATCTTTCTCCTTTCATGGTTTTTCCTAGCTAGTTCTTCTTGAGCGATTCTTGGTAGATCTCAAGGTATTTTACTATCTTCTCAATGTTGGTTAAGTTTTCACTCATCTGTAATGGATTAGATGTATCTATCTAGGTATCAAGTGAAATCAACATTATCTATGAAGAAGTCAGGTAAGGAAGTGTCAACTACCTCTATTTCTTTTGGATCTTCAACCTTTTTTGCAATTGTAGTCTTTGTAGAGATTAATAATGGGGTTGGGGTCCTTGTAGATTTACCAAGATTAGGTTTCTTATCTAGGAGTAGTTTTCCAACCTAGTAATGGGTGTCATGTTCCACTTCTTCATACTTTTGGGCCATGAACATGATGATTCCTTTTTTGGTTCTCAGTTTTGGCCTTAGTTTTTCAAGCCAATCTCTCATCTCATTTCCTATCATGGTTGGCATATTTTGTAATAGAATATCTTGTCTCATATTGATGTCCTCATCAAGGGATCTTTTCTTTCTCCCTTATAACATTTCAAATAAGTCTTTACTTATTTGACCCTTTATTTCAATTAACTTCTTTTTGAATGTGCGCATGTGCTCCACAACTATGTATTATATGTTATTTTTCTTTTCCTCATCATATCTATCAAACTATTATTCAATAGAAGAGAGCTTACCATCATTTACTACTATCTTTTGTAGAGAATTTAGGTAAGGATTGAATAGATTTCTCTGTGATTCCTAACCTTTATTTAGTTCATCTTCTTCTACCTTTTTCCTGTCTACTTTAAGTTCTTTTTGATTTTCCTCTTGAAGCTTCATGTCTTTTTCATCTTCATGATCTTTCTTCTTTTGTTCCTCAGTTTTCTCCATATCCATAATTTGAGCTTCCTTATTTTGTTCATGTTATTTTGTGGTCTTTTCTATTTTGTCTTCCCATGCAAGGATGGAAGAGTGTCAAGTGTTTTTCTTTTCTTTATTGTCCCAATAGCCATGGCCTTAGGTCTGGCTTTGGGAGGTGTTTGTGCTTGTGTGGAAACTCTCACTTCCTATCTCTACAATGTTATCCTAGTAGGTGTAGTAGTGTTATCCTTTTATTTTTCTTATTCTTCTTCAACCTCCACCACTTGAGGTGCCTCTATGTAAGATTGAAGATGGGGAATATTTTATTTCTCCATAAGTTTTGTCACTTTTTCCCTGACATTTTCCATTTCATCTTTTGATATGCCATGCTGCCCTGCTATTTTGTCAATAAGGGATTCAACTTTCTTCTCCCTTCTCCCTTTTACTAGTTCTTCTCTAACTATCATGTAATTTTCTTCATATGTACCCCATCTTGGAACATTGGGGTCTTTAGGGAACTATATAACAAGCTGAATGTGAAATTCTAGAATGGTGTAGTCTACTTCATAGCCCATAAGATTATCTCATGAAGTTTTAGGTTCCATTTCCTCAAAGCATGTGTTTTCAGTCTCTACCATGAAACATATATCTTTTTTACATTTATCCACTAGTCTCCAAGGTATCCTTTCCCTTTCATGCATTTTTTTCTGAAAGAGCTTCATCATTCCCACAATTTTAGCATACATGTTCTTCTCATCACTTCTTCTATAGCAGTCACATATCATTTCTATAGTGCACCTATCTAATACCCATAGATACATGTTAGGAAATATTCTCATAACATGAAAGAATATATACATTATTAGAGAACCAAATCTAAAACATTTTGTTATGTTTCTCTTTATCCCTACCAAATTCTCTATTATTTGCTTCCTCAGAACCTCACATAGGTCATATTCTTCATATTCTACTACCATTTTATATGCTATATGTACAAAAATAGCTGGTACTCTATTTATCCTACTACTATATTGAAACTTGTATCCCAATATCATTGCAACAAGTTTGGCATCTTCTTGTATGATGCTATTTACTATCATTTCTCTCTTGTTCTATTTTATTTTGGCTAGTTTATCTACTTCAAATCTAATATTTTGTTTTGATGTGGGCACTTTACCTTTCATCGATAAACTATTGATTTCATGTAATAGTTCTTTGGTGATTTTATTCAGAGTTTCATGAATCTATATGAATTCATTGTGAATCCTACTCAACACAATCTTGATCCAATCTAGTTCATAAAACTTAAATCTTTCCATGTATTTAACTATTGGATGCCCATGAACCTTTCTACATTCTTCTTTGACGGTTTGAGCTTCATTTTATAACCCTAGCATTTCATCATATATCTTAGTAGTTCCTATGAATTCAATCTTATTATGTATATATGCCGTGATGTCTTCAACATGAAGAACACTAACCGGGGTATGCGAGAACACACCTTCTTGATCCTCTTTAGTAGATTTAAAGGGATGGCTCTTGAATTTGTATCTATTCCTTTCAAGAACATTAAACATCTTAGGAGTATCCATGTCGATTTCTCTACTACTATAAATGATAAATATTTCTTAAGTTTATGACAAATACCTAGCTCGTGTGGTGATGTAAGGGTTTTGTAAACACAACTATAAACTCTTCAAGCTCCAACAACTACTCCAATATGTTAAATTCTCTATGATCTCAATGTAAATGGTAAGTAACTGAAACACATTACTACTATTATAGACAATTTGGTAGAAGTCCCAGAAACTGCCTAGAAAGATGGAAGGAACTAGTGGTAGCTAAAACTGGTACACCTTCTCACCAACATCTCCAAATAGGGTAATTTTTAGAGGTGAATATTCACCTTTTGGTGAATTCTGGGAATAATGTTTCATGGAATTGGCGAATTGTGCAGGTAAACACTGGCAAATATTCACCCAATCTTGACATGGTAACCGCTGAATATTAATTGGAATCGCCAATCAGATTTTTCATTTGACACTGTTGACATTCATATTCGCCTATAATTAATGTGACGTGGTTCTTTAAATGGTCTCTTATTCGCCAGCGATATTAATTATGAATTGCACATAAAATTTGAAATAGCCAAATGGTTTATATTGTTATCTTAACCACAAACTATTTTGCCACCAGTAAATTAATTATTTTATTGTTCCATGACGTATTTTTCCAACCCATTAATTAATTGTTTTATTGGTCCACGACGTATTTCTCCAACCCGTTAATTAATTATTCACCATGTATATTTAATTTTTTGCCAAACATAGCATTGATCAGGTCGGCACTCGGCACATTTTCGCCAAAAGCCTGAGATTTTAAAAATTGGAAATTTGGAATTTGGTATCATGGATTGATATAAATTCAAATCAAATTTAGAAAACTTAGAAGTAGTCTTATCGTGCATCGTTACAAATTTTTGAAGCCGGAACCTGGAGGGCCAGATTTACAAATAACAATCTTGCAATAGTAAATAGAGGATTCAACATTTCAGAGAGTCAAAAATCAGAGGAAGTAGGAAAAAGGTAAACAATTATTTGTTCAACTTCACATTTCACAATTCACAGTATTGCTATTAATTTTTATTCGTAGAGGCTAGAATCCTAGTGACTAGTGAGAGGTCATTGGGTAAAGATGTCAGACAAGGGTGACTATCCTGAGGCTGAGATTGAGTATCCTCAGGCTACTACTGCTGAAGGGATTTAGATATCAGGGGAGGTTGAGACTCAGGGCAGTGAAGAGATTGGAAAGCTAGACAAGGGTAAGACTCCTCGGGGCAGTGAAGGGCTTGGGAGGCCATCAAAATGCCCAAAACTTAAAGATACTACCATAAAGGCTTTCTTTGGAGTTGGCAATGTTTCTACTCCATCAACATCTACAATTGCGAGTGCAAAATCCATTCACAGTAGCTCACCAGTACCAGTACCACAAGCTGGGGTTGTCATTGAGTTAAATGAAAATCATAATGCATCAAATGAGGATAACAATGGTGGTAGGAGAGAAGATGTTATAAGGGATACGCAGAACCAGTTGCAAGAAAATGGTAGCAATGAAGATAATAATAATGTTGGTAGGAAGAAAAGAAAAAGAGAAGTAAAAATGGGGCGGGAGTGGGAAATGGCAAGAAATTTTAAGGTTGATTGGGTAGCAAAGTACTGGTTCATTGAACTAGTCCTAAGAAATGATGACAACCAACAGAATGTAGGTGTAAGATTTGTTCCTGGAAACTTAAAAGAGAGAAGAAGTTGCAGCTAAAGCTTGACACTATAGAAAAGCATATTGGTAAGGTTTATGAAAAAAAAACCATAGACGGACAAGAAATATCAGTAGTGAGATGGAAATCAAAGGAAGAATGTCTTCATGTTAAGTATGCCATAGAATATGAAGAGCATAACAAGAGAATGACAGTAATTGCTAGTAGTGAAAATCCAATCAAGGCTGGGTTTAAACATGTAGCCAATGAAGCAAACCTGGTAAAGACTGTTCAGATGAGTGTTGTTTTTCATATTATGTCCAGAGGGCATCCTATGAGAGACTTCTCAGAATATGGTAATTTATTATCTTTTTTGAAAGTTACTCACTATCCCATGTCACATTGGTCAACAAATGTTGGATGGGAAATGGAAAACTATCTTTTTGAGGTGGAAAAGCAAAATTTACAGGAGAAAGTAAAACAGTCCAGATTCATTTCATTATCCATAGATGAAGTTACTGCAGTACATAACACTGCTTGGATTTGTATACATGTGTATACAGTAAAAGAACATGTCCGCCAACCTCATCTAGTCTGCATTTGTAAAATGAGGGGCAATTCAATAGCAGAAAACTTATATTCTGAAGTGAAGAATGCTTTGCATGAAGTTGCTGGTATGGATGATTTGACAATTGGAAAGAAGTTAGTGTGTGTTACAGCTGATGGAGCTGCAGTAATGCAAGGCCAAAGGAATGGTCTTTGTGCAAGATTACAAACTTAAATTCAATAGCATATAAAATTGTAAGCGATTTTCCTACAGTGTCAAAAGTTGAAGATCTAGTTCGCGACATATACTCTTACTTCTGTAGAAGTCCTAAACGTTTTGCATAATTTAAGATTTTCTCAGAGGGAGTAACACAAGGAAACAAGCTTCTCAAGGATGTTGAGACCAGATGGATCTCTTTGCATGGACCAGTAGAAAGAGTTCTAATAGAATATCAATCCTTGATCGGAGTAATATATGAGCAACACCTCACAGTAGACAAAGCTCCTGATTTGTTACATAAGTTAAGTGATATAGAGACTCTATTAACTTTAGCCAGTCTTCTCCTCATGCTGGATTTAATGAACAAGCTTGTTAAGAAAGCCCGAGACAGAAGTATGTATATCCATGAGTACTCAAATTTATGTAAAATGACATGCGTTGCCCTAGATAATTTATACTCAGATATGATAACAATTCAAAGCCCAAATTTTTTTAGGTGGCAAATAATTACATATTTGAATCATGCTGAGAATTTTTTCCAATTCAATGCAAAAAATGATTTATGTGTGTTTGTGAAAGGATATGAAATACCAATGCACCAATCTAAGATGGGCAAGTGAGGCAGACTACTTCCAGTTAAAAGGGCTGATTTTGACATGTTTGTTAAATCTGTTAGTGAGAATTTGAAGTCAATTTCCTACCAAATTTCAAGTGAGATTCATGAAAGATTCCCTAGAGAAGAAATTCTTGAGGCCATGGGTTGTGTGTTTCCTCATTTTTGG
The DNA here is from genome assembly GCA_027943335.1 of Chamaecyparis obtusa. NCBI lineage: Eukaryota > Viridiplantae > Streptophyta > Pinopsida > Cupressales > Cupressaceae > Chamaecyparis > Chamaecyparis obtusa. The sequence continues at coordinate 14,663 of BSBK01004683.1, forward strand.
AAAAACATCAGAGATAGACAACATGATGCTTATATGTTTCATAAAAAAATTGATGAATTGATCAGAGAGTTTTCAAAACATGCAAATTGCAATGGACAACCAATTGATGGAATTATAGATTCAGCTAATCTTAAAAAACAATGTAGACAATTTGCATCATGTATGAAATTGCAGTTAAAAAACTTGGAGAATCCATTTCAACCTGGTGCAATAACCAGGCATTGGAAAAGGATAGAGCAGAGTGAAGTATTGTGTGATTCAATATCAGAATATTTCAAACTTGCTGATTTATGTCAAACAATGATATTGGGGTCGGTGGAAGATGAAAGAGTTTTCAGTGCATTGGGGTTTTTGAAATCAAAGATCAGAAACAAACTAGACATAAATTTGGAAACTTTCTTGAGGTTGTTTGTAACTCAGTACAATGTTACAGACTTTCTTTATGATAGGGAATTGGCAATTTGGAATTCCCTACGTGAAAGATGAGGGATTTTGAACACTACTTCAAAACATGGTGGTTCAGAGACAAATGATGGATCTTGGTCCTTGACTGAGAATGAAGATGAAGAGTTTTTTGATTTTGAATACCCAACTCAGAATGAAGAACCTCTTGCTAGTAGTAGTAGTCAATTTTAGGAGCTGGATTCCATGTGGGATATACAAGAGGGTGAGGCAGACTGCTCACTGACACTAAGTGAAGAGTGAATTGTGAAGTTGATTTAGAATTAGCATTTGGTTAATAGGTATTTATAATTTTATATAGTGTATACTTATTACTGTACTTGTTGGATAAATTGATAATGGAATTGGACTTGATTCTGAATATTTATTAATTTATTGACAATTTATTAATTGACTCATATTCAGCTACAAGCCTACGGGTACAAGTAATAAGTATTGTTCATAATTTTTGTAATTTCAATTTTGATTTTTGAAATTTGTAATTTGAAATTTTGAATTCATGATTTTTGTAATGTAGATTGTATAAACTAGAATGTCCCTCTTTGTCCACAATAGCAGGTGCCAGGGATATATATGATTTTTGTAATTGTAGAATGTTCAAGAAATTTGTAATTTGATATAACCTTGTGAAGTCCCGCACAAAACCTTTCATAAACTCTCAGCTGTTTAATATTGTAACTGATTAACCTTTCTGAAGTTACACCTTTCTACCAGATGCTTCATTGTAGCTTCATAACCACCAGCACTAATGGCCAACAACCCCTCATGAAGCTCCATAAACCAATTGTTCCTGACAAAGTGTTCTAAAGTTACGCACGCCATTAGTCCAGAGTCCTTTAGAAGTTCAGAACCCATTAGCATCCTAACCACTTAACCGTGGAGAAGTTATGAAACAACCTAGAATGAAGAAGGAAAGATAATACCCATTAGCGTTACTTTAGAACATTGTCGATGGTCTGTTAGTAACGCGCACATGCTTACTAGTATATCTTGGATTTTATCAAAGGTTCCTAGATTCACACTACTTACTAGTATATCCTTAAGAAAAATTTCAGAGAATTTATGTTATATAATATATTCAAATCTTATTTAATCTGATCCTGGATTAGACTTGAGAAATATGAACATACACACAAATATTATTCATGCAATGAATTGGAACAATTCATAATTCAAAGAGAGATACTCAAGGAGAGATATAAATCTTGGATTATATTCAAATGCTATATTATATCATGATTCATGCTGACAAAATGCTTTACAATGTAACCTTCTAAAAATAACTTGAACCAGAAGATACTATCTTCTATAGAAAATATGCCTATTACAGTCTATGATATCCCAGACTCAAGAAACTTATCAGTCAAATTGATCAAGTTCTCAGTCCTTTTTCATTGATCTTGGTAATCCTTTTATAGAAAATAAGGATTGCAAACAAGCTTCAGATCATTTTAGAAAAGACAAGAAAGGAGCATTCATATAGGACACAAAATGAAAATAAAACTTTCTAATTCTCATTACAAAACTTTAAAATGGATCATTAAAATGAGCGCCAAAAATCCTGTAGTAATTCCCAAGGGCAGTTCAACTTTTGCCAGGTGTAATAGCCCTACTTATGATAACTGATTGATGACTTTATCCTTGTTGGCTTTGATCTTGAGGGTTTGGAACACTGCCACCTGCTGCCTCCTCATTTGATGCTTCTTCTTCTTCTGAACTCTTTGAGGGATATGTTGATTTCCAAGTCATATAGGTCTCCTCACTCGGCCAATGAAAGGAAAGGACTTCATCCTTCTTTGGTAATAGTTTGTTCCACTCAACAACCAACTAGTGAACCTCTATTTTGACATTACGAAAATGCATCCTAGCATCTTGAAGGAGCTCGACAAGTTGTATGAATGGGATATTATCATCTATATCTAAAATGGAGTCTATTTTAGATAATACTTGTCTATCTATCTTCTCCGTGCATTGATCCTTTTCTTTAATTACCCCATCTGCCTTAATGAGACCAGGAAAAATTTGAAAATCATCCTGGAAGTATCTTACCCTTAAGATTTCTGATCTTCTTCTTACACTTTCCCTATTTACCTCAAAATAAAACAGATCCATAACAAACCTGTAAGTGTTTTTTAGCTCTATATCCACAATAGATTCGTCCTTAATTTGATCAAAAAATGATTTCAAATTATCTTTCCTTGTAACCCACTTTTCCAAAATCTTGTCCACAGTAGCTGCTTCTTTCTGAAAAGATGTTAAGACATCTGCCAATTGATTTGTAGTTTTATATACTTCCTTAGGTCTTACCTTTGCAACAAAGTGTGAAACAACATCCTTTATTTTCTTTTCATATTTCTCCTTTACCTTTTGATCAATGTCTTTCTCATTAATGGAAGGAGGAAGAGGAGGAGGAAATTCAATAATAGGGCTTGAAGAGGAAGGCCCAGTAGGGGAGGAAGCAATCTGCATCTGCTCTGATAATTGCATTGGGCCATGCTCCCCCAATCTCTTCTTCAAATCTGCAATTAAAGTATCTCTTTCAAGAATCCCCTATTTTAGCTCACCATAAACCTTCAAAAATGCTTCCAACTTGGCAGTGAGTTCTTCCTTCTCTTTGGCTTCCTTTTCTACCACCTTTGCTGTTAATTGTGCTGTGGCCATTACCATACCTGATGCTTCAACCAAAGAAGTATTAGTAACCCTTCTTACAATTAGACTCCCTGAAAGGTCATCTCTGACAATTTGTTTTCCCTTGTTATTTTCATTCTTTCTTAGCGACCACATTAGCAAAGCCTGGTGATTGTCACTGAAAGTGACCCCTTTGATAGCCTATTCTACTTCCTCTTTAGTCTTCTAGAAAGGAGTGGTCTATTTTCTGACTGCATCAAAAACCACCACATCAGCTATATCCCACTCTCGAAGGATTAGTACTCCTGATACTTTCACCATATCTCTTCCTTGTTTTGGAGTGATTTGCTTAAATTTTGCAGTCATCTCTATTTTCAACTCCTCCTCTATGATTTGTATATCCTTCTCTGGATTCTCTTCATGTCTCTTCTCACAAATTTCTTGAAACTGGTTGATGTTCAATTTCCAAAGAAATTGCATGAAAGCCCTAGTTTTAACAAAAGCATCATCAACCATAAACTCCGGACAGGCTTGCTTGATTATAGGGTCTTATTCTGTACCTACCAATTCCCCTACTGTTAAATCCAACTTCAACTCTTCTGGTGCCTCTTGCACTTCCTCATTTATTTCTTCATAGGTCATAAAGATTTGACCTAGAGCATCTACTTGCTGTACCTGTTCTATAACCTCCTGGTCATCCAAAATGTTTAGAGGTGACTGTGATGGAGAGTAATCTTCTTCAACATGAACAGGTCTTTCTTCCACTCTCTATTTCTTCGATGGGGGTGGAGAATTAGTTACATCCTCAGAGGCTTGAAGATGAGGAGAGTCAGGGACCTCTATCACCTCCTTTTGTTTCTCAACTTGTTGTGAAGTTGATGGGACATCCCTTTTATCCATCTTCCTTTTCTGGCTTTGCTGTGGTATTACAACATTGTAACCAGTCTTCTTTTGTACCATGTACCTCCTTGGAGGTAATCCTTTTGCAAATACAGGTTTGCTCAGCAATTGTTTAGCCCTTTCTGGGTCATCCTTCATCACCTTTTCCTTCTTTTCAGTCAGGGTCTGAAAGATATCCTGGAAAAAATTCATGAGAGTATCTATTTTCTTGCCCATTGGAGTTATGCTCTTTAGGAGGTCCCATCTAGAATCAAAATGTCGGATGAAATCCAATGTATTTTTGTACACCAGCCATTTTTCTTTCCTAACCTCCTATTCCTGTAACTATGGGGTATTTCTGACAATATCTTCAGGAAAGTTAAAAATGTGGTTAACCATGGCACATTTGGCTCTCTTCTTAAACATCTCATTATAAAACCCCTCAAGGTTTGTTGTCCTAGCAATTGTAGTAGCCATATGGTATGGAGCCATGATTTTATCTATGTGAACCCATCCACCCTTGGTAATTATGAACTGGTGGGCAATGGAAACATTTGGGAATAGAGTTCCCTTGCCTTTTCCAGTGAGGGCACACTCTTCAATATCTCCTAATTGCCTAATAAATTCTATGATTCCAATCCTAAGGGGTACATGATAAGGCAATACAAAAGGGGTTCCCCTCAAACCATACAATCTGATGACAGTTGATACATTGTAGAAAATGACATCACCCCAATTGTGTATAATATTCAAATTTTTAGCAAACTGGTTTGGCCTAATGAGCTATGCCAATGCTACTAGGATTCTTAGGTTGTCTTGGACAAACAACTTCCTGAGTCTAGCTGCAAAATGTTTATCAAAATTTGTGAAACTGTGATCCCTTTTATCCCAGGTCATTGTGAGGCTCCACAATTGGACTGGCATATCTTCACCATCCTTCTATCTTATCAACTCCATTTCTTGCTCAAAATAGTTTTCTCCTTAAACAAAAACATGTACATTATGAAAGAATACCAGTAGAAAAGCCTATCATCTTCATTCTTTTGAATCTTCACTAATCCATTATCTATTAATTCAGCAATAAATGGAGTAAAATCAAAGGTAATAGACAAGTTTAGGTGCAGAATTTGAATCACCATGCACATCAAATGTATTGGCATCCTTTCATTGACATCCTCTCCCAAAACCGGACATAATGACCAATATGCTTCCTTAGCCCTGAAGTCAAAATATTGTATCATAAAAGGCTCCTCTGTGTTTTGTCCCATGATAACCATTTTCCCAATTTTGGTGCAAAACTCATTCAATAATTTTCCTCTGAAATAGTTTCTTTGTGCATCATACACTTGCTTTAGTTCTTCAAGATCAATATTCTCTAGACTGTTTGAGGGTTCACTTAACTTGAACACCTTCCTAATCTCTTCAGCAAAAATTTTGATCAATAATATTCCTTTTACATCCCTAAACTCCATAGTGATTGGGTCATAACTCTTTGCAACCTGGGTCATCAAATCAATATCTAAAAAGACGCCGGGTACCACAAGTTTTCCCAGGTTAGATTGCCATATATTGCTTGCAGGGTGAGGGGTATTTCTCTTACTAAAACCCACTTTGAATAACTCTAAGCCAGTGATATCAGGGACACTATTTGCATTGATTGTACCAATTTTGGCCTCCATAATAAAATGTGTTGTGTCATATAGACCATCCACTACCTTTACCCTAGGGTCTTTGGGAATCAGACTCTTGGTTTTCACTAGGTTAGTAGTAGAGCCGGGAAGTAACTGCAATAAATCCTCATGCAAACCTCTTTCACTGTACTCAATTTTACTAGACAATTCTTTCCTTGGTGCCATTTTAGGGTTTATGCTAAAAAACCTTTGCAAGATATACAGACTATGGGACTATGATTCTTTTAGTAGGGAAGCAAATCGTAAAAGTATTTTACTGACCTTTTTTCTAGGAAATCACCGGGAGACAATAGCTAGTCCTTGAATTCTTCATGCTCGGGTCTACATTTTTTTGATCTCTTTTTGCTTCTGAGAGTGCATGGAATTCTGATATACAAACAATTAAAACACTCACCTCAACAATTTATTCTGCATGATTCAACCATTACTCCTTTGAAAAAATGAACTATCACTTCTCAATGGGAAACTTGAAATTTGTGTCACTTTATCTCTAGTTTGAATTAGGACCATCGATTCTTACTAGCATATCATCTAACAGTTTGTTCACATGATCTCATAGCATTAAAAAGGCCTATGTGATCATACGAAAAAAGTCATACCAGTCTTTTCACTGGCGGCAATCCCTGCAACCTTTATTGTTAGAACAATGGTTAGTCACATGATCTTATAACTTAAAAATAGCCTATACAATCATACAAAAAACCACTAGCATGCAACCACTGTCAGCATCCTTTTGAGTTACTGGCCCCACTACTTTTAGCCAATGAAAAACTGCCACTTGTGAAGAGAGCTGTCAGCGGTCCCACCTGAGAATCGCACTTGTCTTTATGCAAGATTGATGGTTGGTCGCATGACCGCATAGGCCTCTAAGATCCTATGAGATTATATGATAGCCGTCTGATCTTTCCTTTGTTACTTTCAGCTTTGAAGATCCTTCTAACACTAGCCCCACCATCTCAAATAAAAAGCCGCCACTTGTGAGATACCTATCAGTGGCCCCACTTTGTTCCCGCATTAAGCTTCATTGTAAGATCAACGGTTAGTCTTATGTTCACATGGCTTGGAAAGATTCCATGTGAACACACGACTGCCGTTAGATCTTCACTAAAGATTCAAAGCTGAATGACATTCAAAACATTAGAATATGAGGTATTCAGGACTTAGGACATATTATTTATAAAGATATGAGCCCCACGTGATGATAAAATAAATGCACGTGCTCTTCTATGAACCTAAGTGACTCAAAAAGTAACACTCAAATAGAAATGAAAAGAGCGACCTAGGTTTTTTATGAAAGTGGAAAATATTTAGGGCTTTCCTCAAACTTTAACTTTAACTAGGGCTGGCTGGATATAGGGGAAAATCTTGATAAATTTGCAGGATTTTTTGTGGGTTTTCTGTTTCAAAAATATCACAATCTTTTAACACGTATGCACACATACTTAGGTAGGTATTATGGTGATTAATGTATTACCTTCTAATGATTAATGATAAAAGTAAAGAGACAACAACAATATATGGCAAAAGTTGCAGTGTATTTGTATTAAAATCAACTCGTTAATTACATTCAAAATTCAATTACTTAGAAGGTCAGACAGTAGACACATAACTTAGAAGTCTGCTTCAAAGAAATTATGTTCAAATTTTTCTATTATCTTTCAACTCTCTTCCAAAAATGAGTCTTAACTCTATTTATACCTTGTTTCAACCATCTTGGAATTCCCTCATGAATGGGAATGCAACAAGCTCCGGATGGTTGAAAACACTAAACCTAAAAAGCATAAGAAATAAAGCAATAAAAGACAAAATACAATGAGCCATTGAGCCCTCAGGTGGTGGAAAGACAAAATTGTCTTGGCCTGTTCTGCATCCTGGATCACTGATAACTAACACCTTTGTCTATGAGTATTCATGATAGCTGCTGTTAGAACAAGATATGGTGACTGCCATTCCGGCTAACTTACACCATTCTTAAATGATAGCTTATCATCCCTATATTTTGAGCTCAGGTGTCAGGTGCTCCAGATGTCCTCCTTACTCATCATCCAAAATGTCCAAGTCAACTGCAGTGGATTTAACTTTCTTGACCTTTGTTAGCTCATCCCATGTAGTTAGTTCTTCCTCTGATGGCCAATTGAAGTCCTGGATGAGCTGCAGTTGTGCTTTTTGTCTTCCCCACCTAGCATCTATAATTGCTTTGACATCTGTTACAAACCTGGTGAGATATGTCTCTACCTTAATATCTTCATCTAGGGTTTTATTGAAGCTCTCCAAATCAACATTATTCCCCTCACCTAAAAATGCCTCTTTCCTAGGCAATAAAAGATCAGCATCTGACCTCCACTGATCAAGGCTCTTTATGGCTCCATCCCCATTCTTAATGGAAGGGATAAACTTGTTGGAACAGGAGTTGAGCATGGCTATCTTAGCCTCTATCAAATTTTCCTTACCCTTAAAAAGTGGTAATATGGCTTTAATTTTGTCTATCTCCTCACCAACCCTCACAACTATCTCTTGAATATCAATTCTCAAAAATTAAGCAAATGCCAATCTCTCAAAAAGTGGTGTTTTGGTAGACCAAGTTGCATGATACTCGCTTAAAATTTGTACATAGCTATCCACTTCTTTCTGTAATTCTGCCAACTTGCCATAAGCATTAAAAACAAGATCAAATTTATCTTTAATTACATTTATTCTATGCTGCAAAATATCTAACAGGGCCTGTAAGATGGCCTCATTCTTCTCCTCATTTATCTTTTCTGTTGCAAATTCTGTAGCTAAGCCCCCCTCATGCTCAGTTTGGACCCCTGCATCACAGACCTCTGTAAATGCCTTGGAATGATTTTTTAGAGTATTTATTTCATCTTTTAGCTCCTTCATAGTCTTATCCAGCAAATAATTCTTCTTCAGTTCCTCTTCAAACTTTTTTCTAGTTGCCACATAATCTCTGAATGTCCTGGCTAGCCTGTTCTCCAAGTCCTCAACCACTGCTTTATTCATGGAGGATGCATGGTGTAAGAGATTTGATATCTCTGATCCTGTAGTGTCCTACAACCTCCATATTAATTGGCTACCCTCTGCGGTGTCTTGGATGTCAACCAATTTGGGCTTACTAGATTCTGGGGCCACACACCATACTGCTAGTGTCTTAGTGTCCATATTGAATCCAGAACCCCTCGTGAGTCCATCAGGGCCAAAAGCTTCATAAGCTACAGCTTTATCTTGCCTCTTGATTTGGTCAATTAGGAATGAGGACTCCAAGTCCCATCTAGGGATCAGCAACATGCCACTTCTCTTTACAAGATCTCTTGCCTCCTCCACACTTAATGTCTCACTATTGGGATCATAGGTTTGTAATTTTTCAATCAATTGAATAGTTTTTTCCTCTGATTCCCCTAGTTTCAAAGATAGTGTTAATTCATTCTGCTTAACTCTAAAGAGAAAACTTTTAAACTCAATGGACTTGATGAATTCATCATCATCTATAAACTCTTTAGCTTGGATGACCCTATCATCCAATCTAGCTGCAGCCAATTCTAACTCATCTATAACCTTTTCTCCCTCATCTGCCATTGATGTCAAAAAATGTTGTCTTAAGTCAGAAAAGTAATGGCTATTACCTGGTAGGATTTGTAGTGCCTTCTGCCTTGCCTTTTCTGGTACATTCATCAACTTTTGTTTCTTTGATGGCCCCTACTCAGATGTGGATGGCTCAGCTTGTTCTGTTTCTCCCATAAACTCCACGTTAGGTTCAAATTCTTCAGGGTTTATTCTATCCTCCTTCTCCTTAGGGATGTCTGGAAATTTAGACATAATATCTTTGTAATTCTCTAAACACATTTCAATTTTCTTCATGTATTTGAGATCAGGAAAGAAACTGGGGAAGGTAGGGTCTGCCTTTTTCAATTGTTCCTCTACCCTTACAATATTTTCCCATTTACAGGTTCTCTCTTGATAGGTATCTTTGCTAAAAATATTTGTAATAACATCCTCCTCTACCATAGGCTGATTTAGAGCCAAATTGTGATTCCTCATTTCTCTCAATGCTCCTCTAACGAAGTCTTCAGGATCATACATCCTTGCTTTACTATAAGGAAATCTGAATTGTCTGAGGAATTCATGGATTTGGTCCACAACATCTTTACCTATAGAGAAATCCCCTATTTGGAACCTCCTTGCCAGAAAGGTTCCCTTATGTCTTTTAGGGCCTAAGTGCTCTCTATCCATCATGATAAGCTGCCACAAGAATTCTACTATTGCCAATCTTTCTAGGAAAAATGTTGGCAGTATGTGTGGAGGTTGAGGGAAAGCATACACTCTTATAAGAGTAAAATTTGCAAAAAAAAACATATCACCCCAATTGTGCTTGATGTCATTCTCATAATTGTCATTGTCCATATTAAATGCTAAGGGTCTAAGAAATTTTTTAACAAGTAAAGGAAATCTATCCCTCATAATACCTAACATGTTCATTACTGGATCCACAAAATCACTAAAAAAAGCAATGGCATTAGAGAAAGGGTAAGTTCTATTCCATACCCTGGTCCACAGCTGAACCGGAATAGTTCCTCCCTCATTCTCGGTCTCATCGATGAACCCTAGGTTGATGTAGCCAATATTGAAATAGAGGATTAGGTGCATCAGCATGGAGTAGTGATTGAACTTGAAGCTTTTCAAATCAGTCTTCGCATTCATCAACTCAGTGTGCATTACATTGATTATGTGCCCCACATAATCAAACTCCTTGTTGGTGTACTGATCCTGAACATCTATAGCCATGACAAAAATGTTAGAAGTCACTATCGAACCTCCATCTAGTCGAATAAATTTGTGTAGACCGTAGATGGTATTCTGGAAATAGGGAAAGAAAAGCTCAATATCAATTGAATCTGCAACCTTCTTGGGTAAAAACCCTGCCTCTTTGTTTTCTCTAGGAATATGCCTCCTCATAACCTTTCCATGGTAGTAATTTCTATGTCTATTAAACAGGGCCTCCTCTCCTTCTAGGTCAATATCCACACTCATAGGTCCCTGAAGGTCAAAAGCTTGAGTAAAAGATGCTCTATCTAACATGCAGAGTATAGACTTGTCATGCTTGTGGAAAGCTTGTGTCACTAGATTGTATGCTTGAATTAACACTTTCATGAGGTCTACATCCAAAAATACCTTAGGTACTATCAACTTTTCCAAGTTCCTCTCCCATGGGTTTGAAACAGGAGGGCCTCTAATTCTATTGTTATAGAAAAACATGAAGAGCTCATACCTAGTTGTGTTTGGGCATTCAACATCCCTGCAGAACGCATAAGGGTCCCTCCATTCATAAGCGTTAGCTGATTGAAAATTTGAGGATCCAGGCAATAGGTTCATCCATTCTTCAGTGTATATGTTTGGCCTCTTTGTTCTTGAATGCACAATGGCACTCTTTTCCAGTACTGCAACAACATCAGAAGATCCTTGTTCTGCCATTCTTTTAAGTACTAAACTCTCTGGTTTCTCTTTGACTCTAGAAATTATGGATGCTTTGAGAGTCTAAAGTGGGAACTATATTTAATAAATAACAAGTAACAACTAACAAGAAACTCACAAGTACAACCAGGGTACCAGCCACCAGGCCACCTACTATATTAAAAATTAAAATCTCAATGTCTCATCAAGCACAGTCACACACGCATGAAATTAGTAATTACCTTTTTCAGAATTTAGAAAGTGTCACTGTCAATGGTACATCTAAGTTTCTAAGTTTCTAACCCTAGGTCCCTAATACCCTATCTCAATTGTGCTAAATTGCTACCTGCAAATCAGGGGCATTGGCCCTTAGCCGTTAAACTGACCAAAAAAATGAAACCTTGAGATGTTACGACACAACCTCGCATGCTGTATGCGGCATGAATGATGACACTTGTACTTCCCACTTTCCACGTGGGCCGTGGCATCAACATGCAACTTAGTCCCTGTCAGACCATCTCTCACTTTTCAACCCCTTACGAAGTTATGCAACAACCATGTGTTACTTCGAAACCCCTAACCATCATAATAAATTAATTGTTGAGAAGCTACAAAATAGCCAGGCATAACTTTGGAACCATCATAACAAATTAAAGTTTTAAACATTGAGAAGCTACGAAACAGCCAGGTGTAACTTCAGAACACATCACCATCATATTAAATTAAACGTTGAGAAGTTACGAAATAGCCAAGCATTACTTGGGAACCCCTAACCATCATAATTAACCATTGAGAAGTTACGAAACAGCCAGGCGTAACTTCGGAACCATCATAATAAATTAAAGGTTTAAATGTTGAGAAGCTATGAAACAGCCAGGCATAACTTCGGAACCATCATAATAAATTAAAGGTTTAAACGTTGAGAAGCTACGAAACAGCCAGGTGTAACTTTGGAACCACCATAATAAATTAAAGTTTTAAATGTTGAGAAGCTACGAAACAGCCAGGTGTAACTTCGAAACCAGTAACACTATTTGATACAGAGTCATCTGACTTCCCATTGTTTCATTTGTATACTACTATACAGTATTACAAATTTACAGACTAGTGACTACAGTATTACTATTTAATTCAAAAACTGGTATACAATATATTATATACATAATACTAGTAACTTAAACTGATTCACTGATTCAACATTTCACTGAAGTTCTAAATGGCTATGGACCAACCATTTTCAAAACCAAAATGAAAACTACATTCGATTATTTCGTATTTACAAATTACAACTTACAAGTAACAATTAACAAAAAATTTCGTAACGGTAAGCCGTAAGATCCACATTGTGCAAAGAGAAAAAGATTAGTCAGATTAGTCGATGCACAAAGTAGAAAATAATGGGATCATCTAATTCATCTCCTCCTGGAACGCCTCCTGGTCGAAGCCATGATCATCAAAAATGGCGTGCATCTCCGCCTTGTCATGTTCTACTTCAAGTTCAAACATGTCACTCAGGTAACCGGCGTAACTGGTAGCATGATGATGATCCCTTGCTATAGACATTAGATGACTGAGGACATCTTGTTGAATCTCCTCCTCCATATCCAAAGTTGGTTGGATAATAGGTTCTGGGTTCTCATTTGATGATCCCTCAACTACTGGAAGACCCATTCTGTGAAAGCGCTGAGAAAATACAAATAATCACCAACTTTCATCCAAATTTAGAAATTTAGAAAGCTCCTATGCTCTACAATTCCACTACCAAGGAGTATATAAAGAAAATAATCACCAACTTGCCAGCCGCAATAAATTTTGAAAGAATGTTTTACGTTAGGTGGTAATTCAAGATGAAATTAATGAATATCGGTAAAGAAAAATTACAGACATTGTAATGTCCTGCGTAACTTGGCTCCAAAGTCAAAAAGAAGAATAATAAATGTTGAATCATAGCTCATATCTCCTAAAATTATCCTTTTTAATGTCTAATCAAAATCTTGGCCTGGATAATGGATAATCGTACCACTCGAGTTACGCAAACTGCCGGTGTTGCCTCGGAACCACCATATCCTAGCTACGATTTTAAATTTTGAACTGACAACTTGGTAGTGGCATTAAACTTTCGCGTAATGTCACTTGGCTCCGAAAAGAAAGATAATTAATGTTTACAATTTTAATCAAAATCTTGTCATCGTTAAGTCTTGTTGAGGAATACGAATGCCTGGAGGACGTGGAAGCCAGCAAAGCAGAGTTTATAATCTTCACTATCTTTTTCATTGACCACACACCTACCAACTCCTCTATTTGCCTTGTCACATGATCACAAGGAAGTTTTGTTGGTCTTGCAATCATGCGACCTATACTTGCTGCGTCCAGTCACCTCTCTGTCCACTCATCTGCCCCACCTACCGCATTCAGTGAATTTGCTCTTGTCGCATGATCGCATGAACATTATTTTATTCATGCGATCATGCGACCAGCCTCTTTTTGCAACTACCAACTACCATTTTAATTGTAGTTTATTTTATATTAATTTTTCTATGACTTTTCATTCAATCGGATGTTATCCAGGTAATTCCAGAAGTTTCGATAGGTAGAATATTTTTGAAAATAGGAATTTTTTTCTTAGTTTTGAGTGTAGAAAAATTCTCTCAGTCTTGGCAAAAAATATATGGGTCTTTGTGAGCATTCTGGTAGCTCTTTGTGTAAATCTAAAATTTGACATTAATATAAACAGTTTTATTATAAATCTCTGAGTGTCAATACAACTATTCACCAATTTATATTTATTATAATATAAATACTATTTTCTATTCGCCAATTTATATTTATTATAATATAAATACTATTTTCTATTCACCAATTTATATTTATTATAATATAAATACTATTTTCTATTCGCCAATGTATTTTTTTAATAATATAAATACTATTTATATTCACCAATTTATATTTTTGTAGTTATAAATACTGTTTTATATTCGCCAATTTAGATTATTTTTTTTTCTTTGAAAAGAAAATAATTTTTCCAAATTTTTTTTTTCCCTTCTCACTTTCGCCACTTTTTTACACCTTTCTTAAAGGGGGGGTTTCTTAAAGATTACCCTGTCTCCAAACCAGGTATGATCTTGTTCACAATCCTATACAATAGTAACTAAGATTCCTTCAAGATTGCACAACTTAACTCATCCATATAGGGGACATATCTGACTTGTGTTAATATGTCATTCTTCCCCTAAGGTATACTTTTCCCATCAAAAATATAGTGAGGTGATGCACCCTAATAATTATTCCACAAGACTCTTACAACTCTTGTGAGTGCTCGCACTCTACTCTTCATCTTTCTTAACTTCAAATTCAATAGGTTCATTTTGCTTGACCCATTTCTCCTTGAATTCTATTTTTAGTTCTGCTAGCTCTTTTTCTTCTTCATTCAATTCCTTTTATTTTTTGAATGGTTTGAAGGACTTCTTTACTAGTCCTCTAAATCTATAATGCTTCACCACATGTCCATCATTTTTACATTTTAAACATGTCACCTTCTTCTTAGGTTTTAATTGGCTGTAATCAATTTATAACTTGCAATACTTGGAAACATGACCAAAGTTAAATTACATTTGTAGCTTACAATCTTTCTAGGTCTGGTAGTAGGTTTCTTGATCTCTTCTATTTTCTTGTTGACTTCATCCATACTAGCATTAGAACCATCATCTTTTACAAGATCATTTTATTTACTTATTTCCTTATCCTTAGATTTTCTATGTTCTGCATTTTTACTACATTCACATTTTTCCATATTTGCCTCATTCAGACTTTTCTCTTTTTACTTATTGATAAAATCATTCAAGTGATCATATGTGGGTCTGCTAGACCTGATATCATGCTTTCTACATTCTCTTATATTGTGTCCATATAGATAACAATTAAAGAATAAAATAGTAAATTTGGACGTAGGAATACCTTTTTCAGTTAGTTTCTTTGATTGATCTTTGTGACTGCAGTCCTTGTCATTGTACTTGCAAGGAGGTATCTCAGGTTATTCTATTACAACCTTAGAATTTGACTTCTTAGGTGAATCAAGATTCACCACAACTCTATTTTCCTCTGATCAGGATTTTCATTGAATCCTACTCTTGTCATGTCTCCAATAGGTTTCTACATGTCAATTTTCTCATCCAATCTCTTTCTCCTCTCATAAATTTTTTCTATGCAACCTTTGGTTTGAGAAAGTTCAGTAGTGATGGTGATTCAATATCTTTCTACCTTGTCATACTTTGTTTTTAGTACACTTAGTTCATTGTCCAAAGATTGCAATCTATCCGTTGTGTTTCATAGTTCATTTTTCAAATTTTATTTTTCTTCTCTTTCAACATCGAGTTCTTCCATTGTGTTAAATTTTGTGATGTCTATTTCATACTTCAAGGAGTCCTCTTCATTTCTTATCTTTTCAATCTGATCTTGATCTGATAGCTCTTGAGTTTGTGCTTCCATGAGATTAGCTCTCAATTTTATTTCATGTTCAACTTGTTTCTTCAACTTCTTGATAACATCATCTACCTTCCTTAGCTTGTATTTTAGATCCACTCTATCAAAATTAGCAATGTCCACATCTTCTAATTCCATTTTATAGTTCTTCTTCAAGTTTTCCAAATACATCTTTGTTTCCCCAAAGCTGTTAAGCTTTTCTTTTAGGGGCATGAGGCTATAATACCAATTGTTAGGATTTGGTAATAATGAGGGGGGGGGGGGGGGGGGGGGGGGGTGAATTAGTATTCAATACTTTATGTAATTCTTAAACTTCTTTATCTTCTCAAAACAACATATAAACATATAGCATAAGATTAATAAGCATGAAATATAAACAAACATATGAGAACCATAACACCATATTTGTTTTTTAGGAAACCCTGTTAAGGAAAAACCCCGGTGGGGATGGTACCCACAAATGTATACACTATTAGTATAATAACCTGAGGTCTAACCCTGTTAGGACCTGAGTATTACAATAGGTAGGTCCTAGTTAAAAGATAGACCCTACTAGGATCCTTTTACAATGTGATCCCAATTAAGGAATCAACCCTACTAGGAGTCCATACTTGTTAAAGGAAAAAAAACCCTTTTAGGGTTGTTTAATAGGTGGAACAAAACTTGCAACAAATCTATTGTCCTGAATACAAAGAGTTAACAAAGTATTCTTTGAAGAACTCCACTTCTTCTCCTTTCTCTTGATCTCTGCTCTACTTCTTATATGCCTTCACAATTCATATCCATCCATATCATCTGTATCATCATCACACACTTTTACAAAAGTGTCTATAAACTTATACATTGTTAGAGGTATATTACAAAAGCTAGTCAACATTAGTCTAGCTAAACATCATATTGTTTAATGCACAATTGCACACTTCATTACCATCCTTAGTTGGCCTTAGATCTAAAAATGCATCCAAAAATAACATTCCAACTCCTCACAAAGTCAGCCTTAGTGATCGCCAACAAGTTATACTTTGTTTACTGTCTTTGCATCCAATTAACCTATCATATCTCTTCAATACATGAACATTAACATGTGAAACCTTACACATGTATTCACTTCGGTCCTCTAGGCATGTATCCAAGATCATATGGTTTTATGAAGCTCTTGGAAAGATCTTTATGCTTTTTTGTTAGACTAGGTCATAAGAATAGTCTATGGACTTACACATTTTTCCTCCATCAACTGCATACAATCATATTCATGATGTCCAATATGTGCAATCATAAGTTTGATAAGTATTCTCATAAATGAAAACATTCCATATGTGCATGTGCCTATATGTGCATATTGTGTGCATGTGTTGACCACTTGCCAACATTATTGACTTCCATTAGAGATATGAGTACTTGGTGAACATCATGAGACTTGATATTAGTAGACCATTACTCCCGATATAATAAGATAATATTTTTATAACCCTTATGAGTACTCGGTGAACATCATGAGACTTGATCTTAGCTAGCCATTATTTTGAGTACTTGGTGAATATCATGGATTTGATATTAGTAGGTCATTACTCCTGATGTTATTAGATAATATCATTTCTAATATTACATTGAGGTAATATTCTATTCATATTATGTATGAATCTTTTCATAAACATCATCCCTAGCTAAGAGGGAGTGTTAATGTTACAGTGTCAGTCAATAAATTAATTAATTGGAATCATCTCTAAAAATGATTAAATGTATTTATTTATTATATATATATATATATATATATATATATATATATATATATATATATATATATATATATATATATATATATATATATATATATATATATATATATATATATATATATATATATATATATATATATATATATGATAATAATAATAATACATAAATTATTGTTTGAGTCATCTACCGATATATATCTTTGAAGATCAAGATAGTTATCATGTGACTTGTATAAGAGTTAAGACATCATAACACATACTATTATATGTGTTACAATACATAATATGTATTGTAATGCATAAAATTATGTGTTACATAACACACATAAATATGTGTTATGATACGTATTATGTATCATAACCAAGACATACTCTATGATAACCTTCGTATAGACAATTCCATTAATATGTGTTATGAAATGGTATCTTATGCATCATTTAAAGAACATGTCTCATGTAGATACATGTCTCTACATTTGTAGAGGCATGTCTCTACATGATACATGTTCTCCTATTTGATATTTATTATCAAAGAATCTTCATTTGGAAGACATAGAAATAAAAAGAAGTGTTCTTCAAGTGCAGATTTATATAAAGAATAATATATACTTCAAGTACACATCTTGGTATAAAATAGAATTAATATACTTAATCTCTGATCTTGAATATTTAATAGGTTGTATATGGGTAAAAGCACAAAGTTGTGTCACCTTTCAAGACACCTTATCAGCACGACTGAATTTGAATATTTCTAACTAAATTTATTTTTTGTCAAAAATATGGTCTAGCTAGATTCATTCTAGCTAAGTTAGATAATTTCTTTAGCTTTTCCAATTGTAAATTTCTATTAAATGCATGTTTTATACCAATTACAAAAGAAAAAAATTTATTTCAAAAAAATGATGTTTCAATAACTCCTACTCTTTTTAATGATAATTTTTCACAAATATAAAAATACCCTTTTTTAGAGCACGGAGTCAAGATTATCATCATATAATTTTTATAGTATTTTAATTAGATCTAATATATTATAATTTTAAAATACTACAAGTAGGTATTTTAACATTCAAGAACAAGTTGCTTCAAAAAAAGAAAAAAAATAGTAAAGCTTATAAAAAAAAATGAAATTTTATACACTAGAGGAGAGAGTTCTCTTCCAGAATGTGTCATTTTTTTCTAGATGGTGTAGATTTGATAGGGAAAATTTGGTGGGAGATGAAAACTGTCGATTTCAGGTATGTTCAACTTTGAGTAGTTATAACGGAGAAAATATACATTGAAAAATATTTTTTCTTCTTTGTTGTACTAGCTATACATTTCATCTAAAACATATTTTGAAATCAAAGGAAAAAAATATTATTTGCATATAATTTTGTGGTGGGAACAAGACCCTCATTTTTCAGCATTTTTCTGTAAGTAAAAAATGGACTTCAAAAATTAAAAAACTATATGAATTGTTTAAAAAAAAATGTTAAAAATTATAGGCATAAACTTCATACACTGTTACACATTTCATTAGTTTACATCATCTCCAAATTCTAAACATCAATGTCATTTTTATTTCATTAAAGTTAAAAAGTTTGTGTGTTGTTGACCTTTTCCAATATAAAAGTGTTACACAGCTTTGTACTTTTATCCATATACATTGAAATCTTTAAAACCTAGGGCATCATAAAATTCATAAATGATACAAAGCCTTGTTTGTGATTTCTCAGTTGAAGGATGAATACAAGGTTGATGCAAGAGAAATGGGGGAAGGGGCCAAAGACACACCCTAACTAGATCCACCTTGCAGAGATCACATGTGGAAGCAACAACACACAAAATTGAGAGAGAGAGAATGCATAAACTTTCATATATTATCTTCAAATTGATTCATACATGCTAGGTTGTAAGGCCTTCCCGGTTTAGGCTAGATATTACAATCAAGTATAGAAGTCATCCAACATGCGGGGATCTACCAATAATCTCTAATCTTACAAATTTTATCTTCTACCAAATCTATCTCTAAAAACCCCCTTAAACTCTAACCAAAAACTACATTTATACAAGAGGCTATTGAATAAGTCAGCCTTCAAATCCACCATCAATAGAAGGAACGACTGGATCTAGGTCCACACACACTTCCCAATGATAGATACCATCATTAAATCTCTGACCAAAATTAATTAGAAGAGTCAGCCTCACTAGGAATCCAAAATAAACAACTCGGTAAGAAAGGATAACCGAGCCCCAAACAAGCATCACTGAGCGCCAGGAAAATTCACTAAGCACTAGAGAGATAACTGACCAACACTGGTAAATAAAGGAAACCAAGCAACACCAAACCAACTTGGTTAAAGAAGGAACCAAGCAACATAGAAAACACAAACATGTTTTTGGTGACATAGGATTTCCAAGGACTTGAGATGCCCCTGCATCAGACACCTGGGGATATTTGAAATGATTCTTTGAATCATGAAATAGGTACGATCTAAGCTACATCCAACTCAAATTGTGAAATCCATGAATTGTCTTCAATCGATCTATTCATCCAATTTACCTGATATTCCATATACTATTTACCTCTTGTACTTCTGCCAATTCTTTTCTCCAAAATATGCTCAACTTATTCTATCTATTTCTTAGGATAATCATGTTAGGAATAGTCCTAAGAGATAAGTGAGGGGGGGGGGGGGTAAATTAGTTATCTACAAGATTCAATTATTTATTGAATTAAGTAAAGAAGAACATTAAGAATAAACATAATATAGGGACACTTAACACAAAACCACAATTTTGGTTACGAGGAAACCCAAATAGGTAAGAACCCTGGTGCGAATTAATGTCCACTATAAACTGCACTAGAGTATAATGATCCTTGTTAGAAGATCTTACAATCTTGTTAGGAGTTGATCATTATAATGCATCAAGTACAGTGACCTAGTCAAAGGTCAGACCCTATTAGGAGTCTTTTATAATTAACCCTGTTAGGGGTGAGGACACACAATCTGGGAGCACACTGCTCAAAGGGGTGAAGGCTGTAATGTTCTGTTAAAGAGATACACACTATATCTAGATCTTGGTGAACTGTGAGTTAGATCTACTATCTGGATCAGTTCCAATGAATAGTATACACTCTCTTCTTTGTCACATATACCTTCTATTGATGGCTTATTACTTCACTCCTTTTGCTCTAATCTTATCTT
The DNA here is from genome assembly GCA_027943335.1 of Chamaecyparis obtusa. NCBI lineage: Eukaryota > Viridiplantae > Streptophyta > Pinopsida > Cupressales > Cupressaceae > Chamaecyparis > Chamaecyparis obtusa. The sequence goes on from BSBK01004683.1 coordinate 35,174, forward strand.
TCAACTATCTTCCATACTTAGCGATCACAACTTGACTAGCTATAAGTATCTTTGTATAAATGATATAATCAATTTGGCTTATTAGAAATTCCTTGAAATCATATTAGAGAAACAATATAAATCTTCAACAACATCCGCAATGGCTATACTAAGCACACAACACTAATTAGGATCGTGTAACTCCATATGAGTAGACATGTTGCTCCACACTATCAGCTCCACTACATTAACTGATACTTTCTTCTCATCTTGAAATAGGTTATGTTGTCTTAACCAAACATTCTTAATTCTTCTCCAAACACTAACCCAAACATGCATATCCAAATGATAGGTGCAACTACTACAACAACAAAAGCAATTTTGGCTCCTTCAGATAAACTCAGGAAAATGTAACTGTCAACTAGAAACATCATAACTCTACATATAATACAAAACTAATTATGTATCCATGAACATAGCTACACTACCATGTCTACAACATAAATATAAACACACAAGGCTCCATCATAACCGTGCTGCAATTCACATATAAAACTCTTCCTGGGACCTGTTAGGAATACTTACTGATACAAACAACTATATTACTATCTTTACTTAGAATCAACCTATGTGGCTATGATATCATGCTAATAACATATCTAGGAAACATATACTCAAGGCTCTCTCCATCAAGTTTCCACGCATGCTACTTACCATATGTTTTTGTCAATGAAAAACATACAGTCAACACTAGTTTACTAGCACATCTCCAACAAATCATTTGGTACTATCATTTCTTCATCTGACTCATCATACTATTATTTATCAACAATGTTGAAAATAGGTGATATATCCATGTCATTAGGTAACTCAATCTCATATGCATTTCCACTAATAAATCTCTTCAAAATCTTACAAGGTATTTTCAGCTTCCCATAAGTTCCAATAGGAAATTGGCCTTTCTTCAAATGAACCATTACTTCATCACTGACTATAAAAGTTGTATGTCTTCTTGATCTATCAGCTCTATCTTTGTATTTATAATTACTCATTTCTTTCTTATGCTTCACATCTTCATGTAATTTCTTCATGTACTCAACAAATTTTACTCCTTCAACACTTCTCTTTCTTTCATCAACAATATTCCTCAGATTTGATATACCTCTCAGTTGTATGCCATTTACAATATCAAAAGGTGTTTTTACAGTACTCCTATTCATTGAATTATTGTATGCAAACTCTTATTGTGCCAACACAGAATCCTAATTACTTGGTGTGTCTCCAACTAAACATCTCAAAAGATTTCCCAAAATTTTATTCATAACTTTTGTTTGTCCATCGGTCTGTGGGTGAAATGTAGAAGTATATTTCAACTTAGTACCAAAATTTCTCCAAAGGGTCTTCCAAAAGTATCCAACAAATTTACTGTCTCCCTTAGAGATAATACTCCTCAGTAATCCATATAATCTAACAATTACCTTAAAGAAAAGATTTTCTATATGTACTGTATATGATGTCTTTCTACAAGGTATAAAATGTTCCATCTTAGAAAATCTATCAACCAAAAAAAATATAGAATCATTACCTCTTACTGTCTTATGTAAGCCAAGAAAAAAATCCATACTGATTTCAATCAAAGGTTTCTCAGGAACAAAAATCATTGTATACAATCTAGTATTCTGACTTACTCATTTTGCAACTTGACAAATTCCAAAACTTTTCACTAATATTTGAACATCTTTTTACAACCAAGGCCAAACGTAATTCTCCTTAAGCAAATTCAATATCTTATCAACACCAAAATGTCCATCCAAACCACTACTATGTTTCTCTTTTATCAAATTAGTTCTCATTGCTCCTCTCAATATACACAACTGAATACCTTTAAATAACATACCTTCTTGAATGAAATATTCTTCCCATTTAGTACTTGGTTTATCTTGAATAGGTTCTCTACACTTTCTCTATGGCTTAGAAAAATCAGGATCAAATTCATAAGAATATCTCATGTCATCAAAGCCAAGAACTTCAATTTTTATTTGGGTCTTCAAATATCTCGTTCCACTCAATGCATCAGCAACTCGGTTAGTGACTCCACTCTTATGCTTAATCACAAATGTATAACTCTAAAAATACTCAACCCATTTCATATGTCTCTAATTCAACTTATTCTAACTACCCAAATACTGTAAAGCCTTATGATCGCTATACAACACAAATTCACTCGATATCAAATAATGTCTCCATTTCTTTAGTACTTGAACAATAACATAAAATTATTGATCATATACATAGTGTTTCCTTTTTGCATCATTCAAATTTTCACTAAAGAAAGCAATACGTTTACCTTCTTGACTCAACAAAGCTCCAATTGCACTTCCACTTGCATCATATTCTACTTTAAATACCTTATTGAGATCAAGCAATGCCAAAATAGGAAACTCAATAACCTTCTTCTTCAGAGTCTTAGAACTTTTATGAGCTCCATTTATCCACTTGAATTCTCTTTTATCTCCTCTCATAGTCTTAGTCATAGCATTACAAATAGAACTAAAATTCCTAATGAAATTTCAGTAAAAAAATTTAAAACCATGAAATGATCTTACCTCACTAGAATTCTCAGGTGTAGGCCAATCCAAAATAGCTTCAACTTTTTCAAGATCTATCTTCAAATTATCAGCTAAAATCACAAATCCTAAATACACAATCTCCTCTTTCATGAATGAACACTTTTTCGGATTTATCAACAACTTTTACTCTCTCAATCTCTTCAATACTTATTTAACTTTCAACCAATGTTCTTCTCTGGTCTTATTGAATATCAGAATATCTTCAAGGTATACAATCATAAACTTACCCAAGAATTTATTCAAAACTTCATTCATCAACATCATAAAAGTACTCAGTGCATTAGTTAAACTGAAAGGCATAACCAACCACTTGTACAAACCTTCTTTCATCTTGAAAGTAGTCTTCCACTCATCACCTTCTCTGATTATGATCTGATGATACCAAATTTTCAAATCAATTTTTGTAAATACTTTGCTCTAGTCAAACTATCCATTATATCATCCATTCTAGGTATAGGAAACCTATATTTCATTGTTATTTTGTTAATTTCTCTAGAATCGGTACAAATTCTCCATTCTCCATTCTTCTTAGGTGTCAATACAATAGGTACTTCACAAGGACTCAAAATTTCTTTGATCAAAGATTTCTGCAACAATTCTTGAATCTGTCAGTTCAATTCTTGAATCTCGATAGGTTTCAACCAATGTGGTGCCTTATTCAATAAAATAGCTCCATTGATTAGATCCATACAATGATCAATGCTTCTCTTCATTGGAAAAACATTTGGTACATTATCAGAAATAATTTTATTGTACTCAGTGAGTAACTTATCAATCCCCTCAGGAACACTATCCTCAGTTTTCTTACTTAGTTTGTTAGGAATGATAGAAAAACATACATAATCCTTCTTCAAATCCTTAACAAACTTTCTTCCTATAGAATTCCTCAGTATATGGGTGACCCCACAATAGTGGGTTACACTTTTTTCGACATACTATTTTTTTTTGAAATAATCCTATTTTAATAAAATATGATTATTTAAACCTTGAGAGGTTCCATTTGAAGGATTTAATTACAAATGGTTATCTCAAAGACTCTTAGATAGAAAAACATTGATATAACATCTATACTCCTCATTCATACCTACAATGGAGTCTCCTTCACACTAATTAAAATGATGATAAAAAATCACTTTGACTTTATCTTTTGGGAGATAAAATGAACCCATTTGAATAACTTATCTATGTAGTAAGGTAGTACTGAGAAAAATATTTCCAACGATTATAATGTTAATATATATTACGTTTATTATGACCTTATATTTTTAGTTTTACTAAACATAGATATTTCATCGTATGTCTATCTCTATGTTTCATACTTTTGGAAAATAGAAAATGATAGAAAAAAAATTCAAAAAAATATCTATGCCCTAGGTATTTAAGTTCTCTTTCTATCAAAAAATAAATTAAAAAATGGACAAATACACGACAAGTTATAAGCTATGTAGTCAACGTATGTCAAAATTATAGTTTAGTCAACTTCAAACATTAATAAATTATGAAATAGTCATTATAATGTCATGAAACCAATTGCATTCCCTTCATATGGATGTTAAAAAACTAATTTCAAAAGAATCACATTGATATCTATTTTAGAAAAAACTTATGCTCTATGAAAACAATGCAACTCTTTGAAAATGATGTTTTCAACAACATACTAGTTTTCTTGGGAGAAAGAAACAATAATACAAATAAATTCAAAAATAAAAATAAAACCTATATTTAGAATCTAGACATAAAATCCTAAAAGACTCTAATATACTTCTTCTTTTGATTTCAAATGGTTTAACGACAATATGCATCCAAATCTGAAAGTTTTTTTCAAAATGTAAAGTTCACTATCTATTCAGGCAAAAAAGTGTAACCCACTATTGTGGGTTCATCCATATTCTTTTACCATCTATCTTTCTACCTCAAACTTTGTATTCACCTAACTAGGTTAATCTGGTAAACACAAGGTAAGAAATTTCCTTTTAATTTATTCACTATTCTATTCCATACCTTGATTTTGTCTTTGCCTTTCCTATTTCTACCCAACTGTAAATGTTCCCACCACAAGGATGAATGACTTTTCAACTTTGTGCTTGCAATTTTCACCTTCTTTTCTTTAGGTAAATTCTCATACTCAAAGTACTTTTCCATCTTAGTGATCCAGTCCACCAATTGATTAGAATCCAATTTTTCACTCTACTCAGGAGGATTAAAGTGTGGTGTAGACTTTAAATTTGTCAAGGCCTTCAACAATCTTTCCTCACCTTGATCCATCATAGGTGCAGTTTCTACATCACCTTGTTCTTCCTCAATCTCATCATCACTAACATCTTCAAGATGTCTTCCTCTTCATTGGGATGTTTCAACAACTTCTTATCTAGCAGCAAGTTGTCTCAACATGTCTTCCAATCTTGGATCTGCATCTCACCTCCCATGAACCATCTTGAAAACCTCTTGAATTGTAGGCCAGATTGCAATCTACTACCCCATAAAAAATCAACTAGAGTTTGACAAGAAGGAACCCTCAAACCTAGATTTGTAAACCTAGATCTAGATCACACCTCACTCTGATACTACCTAACGTAAGGGAGATAGGGGAAGGGGCCAAAGGCACACCCTAACTAGATCCACCTTGTAGAGATCACACGTGGAAGAAACAACACACAAAAGTGAGTGAGAGAGCGAGAGAGAGAGAGAGTGTGTGTGTGTGAGAGAGAGAGAGAGAGAGAGAGAGAGAGAGAGAGAGAGAGAGAGAGAGAGAGAGAGAGAGAAAGAATGCATAAAATTTCATATATTATCTTTAAATTGATTCATACATGTCAGGCTGTAAGGCCTTCCTGATTTAGGCCAGACATTACAATCAAGTATAGAAGTCCTCCAACATCCGAGGATGTTCCAATAAGCTGTAATCTTACAACTTCTATCTTCTACTAAATCTATCTCTAAAAACCCCCTTAAACTCTAACCAAACAAATATATTTATACAATAGGCTACCAAACAAGTCGGCCTTCAAATCCACCATCAATAGAAGGAATAACCATATCTAGGTCCACACACTTCCCAATGATAGATACCATCATTAAATCTATGACCAAAATTTATTGTAAGATTCAGCCTCAATAGGAATCCAAAATAAACAACTTGGTAAGAAAGAATAGATGAGCACCAGACAAACACCACCAAGTGCTAGAGAAATTCACCGAGTGCCAGAGAGATAATCAACCAAAATTGCTCAACAAAGAAAACTGAGCAACATCAAAACAACTTAGTCAAAGTAGGAACCGAGCAAAATAGAAAAAAAAAAACATGTTTTTGGTGACATAGGATTGCTACAAATAAAACGGTCAAAGAGGATAGTAATTATGACATCTATGAGGCATTAAGAGTTCAAATCTTAGGGAAATTGATAAAGATAAAGAAAGGAATAAAAAATATACTAAATTATGGTTCATTGATCATATCATTTTTCTTTAATTTAATGACCTACTTTCATGGAGCTAGAAACATCTAGTGGAAGAAAGACAAGTGAGTAGCCATTCCGATAAGAGATTATTACTTTATGATTGATTGCAAGACTATAAGGAACATAGTTTGGGGATATTTAAAAGATTTTCAAGAAGAAACACATATAAGGTAAGAATATTCCTAATGATATTGTTGATAGGTATGCGAAAACTATCTATTTTATGGTTGGGACTGTTGACTTCTTGATGGAAGGAGTGGAACAAAGAAATCATTTGATTAAGCCTATGGAATATGAAGTTGATCCTATTATATTAGAATCTTATGTCAAAAATTTCCTTGATAAACCAATTGATATTAATGAGGAAATTTTTTGTACCTAGAAGGAAAATATCCTAAAATTTCATCTCTTGGTAAATAGAACTACAAGATAGATAATAATCTGAAAAGAAGTTGAGTTAATGAGAGAAATATTTGGTTTCAAAAATAAAAAGCTGATAGAAGTAAGGAAGATGTATGAAGAAAGATAAAGGAAGAAGGCCTCAAAGGAAGGTCCTATTGTTGTTAATTGTGATGTACCATAAAAAAGTACTACACCTATTTCATCTTCATCTAAGGCAATGGAAAGAAGAAGGTCAACTCAAACATCAGTTAGTTCACTTGTAGAGAAGACACCTAGTGCACTACAAAGAGGACAACTACATCTAACACCCTTACACAAAATGAAGCCTCATATAATTTAGTGAAGCCAAAGGATAAATAAGAAACCAAAAGGGAAATAGGAAAGATTAATGGCACAAGACCGTAGAAAGGAACTAAAAATGACGATGAAGATGAAGAGACAAGCTCAAACAATGCTGGTATAAAATTAAGATAAGAGGGAACCGTGTTAGCTAAGGTAACTGACGTAGGGAAGGGATGGAGGATCCAATAATGGATGATCGAAACCTACAACTATCAATTATAACAACAACAATTGCAGTGTAATACAATAAGATAATGATTCAAAACAGAATTTCATTCAACATGCCCGACTGTAAGGCCTTCCGAGTTTCGGCCTATTAAAATGAAATAAAAAAGTATCTTAGTAATCTCCTAGCTAGTCCAGCTCTGAAACAAATTAGTAACTAATGGAAACACTAAGGCAGATCTGAACTTAAGCTCGCAAGCCTCCAAGCAATCTCCTTGTCTCCAAGTATGCAAACCACTAGCTCTGCTGTTACAATATCAGACAAAACATCCGATCTAAAATATCTCATAGGATCCAATTATGCTTCTAATCTCATGCCACTACCCATCTAACATCCAATTGACTACCAAACATCTACCCAAGCTCTCAATATATAGCCAGCTAAGCCATAGGTCGGCCAGTCAAGCTTTAATTACATTATAGGTCCAGTATGGAAGATTTAAACCAAAACTAATGCTAGAATGAATATAAATTGATGCACCTATGGATTTAGGTCCTAAAATGACCCAATAAAATTCCTTTAAGTGTGAAAGGTCCCATTTGATCACACAGAACATCGCAAGAAGGAACACCACACGTTTCACCCGAAAACTGCCAGAAAATAGGTCTCAGGGAAAAATGGGCATAACTTTTTACTCATAATGAATTGGAGTTTTCCCACTTGGGAAATGATATTAATTTAGGTCCTCTAAAAATAATTAAGTGAAAAAAATAAAATTCCTTATGGATCAAGGTCGCCAACAAGAACAATCAGCACCAAAACTACAAGAACGGCTCCGACGTGAAACTGGCAGAAAATAGGCCCTGTGCCAAAATGGCCATAATTTTTGACTCATAATGAATTGGGAGATGTGCCTTTGGGAAAAGATATTAATTTAGGTTATCTATAATTTCCTAAGTGATAAAATTCTAATTCATTATGGATCAAGGTCACAAAATCTCACAATCAGCTCCAAAACTGTAGGAAAATACTGTTCCAACAGCAAGTAAAACAACTGTAACTTTCAAACTATCCATCCAATCTTTATGTTCTCATAGGAGAAGGTTAAAAAATAGTTCCTAAACATCATGTAAGATTCACACAACATGAAACTATAAAATTAAAATATTAAAATGCAAACAACAGAAGATAGGGAATATTTTTGCTTGATGCAAGATTGCTCTAAGCCTGAGATGCTCCTGCATCAGACACCCCAGGTAAATAAAAGAAAGTTCTCATGAAATTTTTAAGGGAATAATAATAGGTATCCAATATCTATTCTTAACCCATATCTCCTCCTATCCTTCATTCCATGCTATCTTTTCTTTATCCACTGTCACACTCAGCAAATCAGCTTGTCCTACACCTTTCTCAGCTTTCCTTTCTACTATTGACTGAAACTAATTTTGACCATATTTTCCTTTTTTGATCACATCTTATCTAGAATTAATAATCATCTCAACATCATCTATAGTCCTCTCTATCACTAGTGCCATCATTTGTTGCACTATCTTTTTCAGAAAGTCCATCTGCCTCTTAATCTCTATAAATTCCTCAACTATGTCATGCTCTTTTTCTTTCAAATTCAGCTTCCTTTCATTCACAATGATAGGTTCATCAACTCTCTACTCATGATGTTTGTCATAAGGAGAACACCTAATAACTCCACATCCCTTAGCTCCAACTTCCTCCAAAGGTAATAACTTATGCCTTGATCCACCATGCATTACCACATATGTATTTGCACGACCATCAAACATAACATGTCTATCAAATTGCCAAGGTCTCCCAAGTAATAGATGAAAATCATCCATAGGCAATATATCACACAATATTTCATCATGATAAGATCCAATCTAAAAATTAACCAAGCATTGTTCTTTAATCCTAACCTTAGACACATCTTGTATCCAACTAATCTGATAAGGAATTAGGATGTTTCCTTCTTTCCAAATTAAACTTACTAACCATCTCTTCTAAATTTTTTTTTTCAGAACTACCACCATCAACTATAACATTACATACCTTATCCTTTCACTTACATCTAGTTCTGAAAAAAATTCTTCTTTGTACTGGTTCCTGGACACATGTAGCCAACCTCCTAGTGAGAAGAAATTCACCTTGTTCTGCAGCATTCTCAATGTTTTCTTCAGCAGTTAATGCAACTCTCTTCTTAGGACATTCAAAACTTCTATGACCTTGTTCACCATAGCTATAACAAGTAAAAGTAGACTCATTTCTCCTTCTCCCTCTCTGTCCAACATTATAGTTATTAGTAGGTTGACCACTGCCAGATCCTTCATCAGTCTTCTTAGGATTTCCTCCAGCAACTGTTTCATCAGTCTTTCCACCTTTGCTCCTATTATTTTGTCTTCCTTCAAACCTCTTGTTCAACTTCTCCTCAATCTTCAATGCCATTTGATAAGAATCTCCTATAGTTGTCATCCAAAATGTAAGTAACTCTTCTTGAATATTAGGTCTCAAGTCATAAACATACCTAGCAACCTTCTCTTTATCAGCTTCAGAATGACCAGTCCTAATTAGGAGTCTGTAAAACTCTTCAATATAATCTTGCACTAATTTTTTTGTTTGCTTCAAAGCTTGCATCTTCTTAAACATCTCCAATTCATAATCCACTGGAATGAATTGCTTCTTCAACTTTTTAACAATTCGGTTCCATCTAGTGATCTTTTCTTTTCCTCTTCTACTTCTTTCCAATTGAACTTCTCTCCACCAAATATTTGCATGACCTTTCAACTTTGTCTTTGCAAATCAAACTCTATCATGATCTTCTATTTCTTCATATTCAAAGTATTCATCTAACTCATTAATCCAATCAATCAACTCTTCTAGCCTAAGGCTTCCAGCAAATGTAGAAACTTCAATCTTAGGTCTCTTTCCAATTTTAGACATAGCTTTCAGGATTCTACTTTCTTCTGGATTTCTGACTTCTTCTATGGCTTCTTCAAATTGATCTTCTTCAGAATCATCACTTTCATCCCTCAAGGTAGTCTTCTTTCTTAATTCCTCTTGTAGATCTTGCACTTGTTTCTACAAATCCCTAAAGTCATCAAAACTGAATTCTGTAGCATGTTCTTCCTCTGACATCTCATGAGCTCTTCTCGGAGGAATCTTCAATACAAGGTCCTAGTGAAAATAGCCTCAACTCAATTTGCACACTCAAGATCTTCAAACTCTGATGCCACTTGATGTAGGGCAGGGATGGAGGATCCAATAATGGATGATCCAAACCTACAATTGCCAATTATAACAACAACAATTGCAGCGTAATACAATAAGATAATGATTCAAAATAGAATTTCATTCAACATGCCCGACTGTAAGGCCTTCCAGGTTTTGGCTTATTAAAATGAAATAAAAAAGTATCTTAGTAATCTCCTAGCTAGTCCAGCTTTGAAACACACCAGTAACTAATGGAAACACTAAGGCAGATCTGAACTTGAGCTCGCGAGCCTCCAAGTAATCTCCTTGTCTCCAAGTATGCAAACCACTAGCTCTGCTGTTACAATATCAGACAAAACATCTGATCTAAAAGATCTCATAGGATCCAATTATGCTTCTAATCTCATGCCACTACCCATATACCATCCAAATGACTACAAAACATCTACCCAAGCTTTCAATATATAGCCAGCTAAGCCACAAGTCGGCCAGTCAGGCTTTAATTACATTATAGGTCCAGTCTGGAAGATTTAAACAAAAACTAATGCTAGAATGAATATAAATTGATGAGCCTATGGATTTAGGTCCTAAAATGACCCAATAACATTCCTTTAAGTGTGAAAGGTCCCATTTGATGACATGGAACATCACAAGAAGAAACACCACACGTTTCACCTGAAAATTGCCAGAAAATAGGTCTCGGGGAAAAACGGGCATAACTTTTTACTCATAATGAATTGGAGTTTTTGCACTTTGGAAATGATATTATTTTAGGTCCTATAAAACTCCTTAAGTGAAAAAAATAAAATTCCTTATGGATCAAGGTCTCCAACAAGAACAATCAGCACCAAAACTACAGGAACGGCTCCTACGTGAAACTGGCAGAAAATAGGTCCTGTGCCAAAATGGCCATAACTTTTGACTCATAATGAATTGGGAGATGTGCCTTTGGGAAAAGATATTAATTTATGTCCTCTATAAGTAAATAAGTTTTAAAATTCTGATTCATTATGGATCAAGGTCGAAAAATCCCACAATCAGCTCCAAAACTGCAGGAAAATACTGTTCCGACAGTAAGTAAAACAACTATAACTTTCAAACTATCCATCCAATCTTTATGTGATCATAGGATAAGGTTACCAAATAGGTCCTCAACATCATGTAAGATTCACACAACATGAAACCATCAAATTAAAATATTAAAATGCAAACAACAGAAAATAGGGAATATTTTTGGTTGATGCAAGATTGCTCTAAGCCTGAGATGCTCCTGCATCAGTAACTAATGAACCACCATATAAGGAGGATTCTATAAGAAAGAAAAAAAAAATTGATATTGGTAAGACACACATGATTTTAAATGATGTTTTAAAGAAAATTAATGCTTGAGGATGTAATTATAGTACTGTTTAACAAGTATAATAGATCATTAGATGAAATCAAAAGATATATTGTTATTGTTTTATATGATATAATTGAGAGTATAAGAGTCAATTCACTATCAGAGGATTAAGGAGAGAACATTAATTAAGTTATTTCCTATGATAGCCATTGAAGAAATAGAAAGATTACTTGAACTTTCAAGGAATTATTTTATGAGAAAAATAAGAATAAAAAAACTTATGATTGGGAAAACTAATGAGGTGATATAAGATAGTAAAAGAGTTCTGAGAAATTGTTTGTTACAAAATCAGAATGATGTTGTTCCTAAGGATGATTGAATGGATGAAAATGATGACACCACTAATCGCGATAGTGAACTAATAGAAACAACTTTCCAAGTTACAAATATAGATCCTGATGTTTATATTTTAGGTGTACCTATTACTTTTGCAGCTCAAACTATGGTAGATGATGAAGAGAATAGGGTAGTTGTTAAAACTATGAAATTTCACATTCTTGATAATGAACAAACAAAGATAAAAGATGATACTAAGAAAATTGATGATGATTAGTTTGAGATGAAAGAAGTTGAAACATAAAAGAATGAAGAAGAAGAGAAAGTCAAGGATTAGAAATAAGAAGTAGGTAAGGAAGATAAAATTGTAGATAAGGTGCAAGATGATGGAGAGAAAGAAGAATATAACATGACTAAGATAAAATTAGAGGAAATATAGACTCTGAAGGCCATAAAATAATTTCTTGATAAGGAAGAAAAAATATGAATGAGATGGAAATTATTCCTAGTCAAATTGTGTCAGATACTCTGAGTCTAGTGCAATTAATGGGACTTTCTTTGGTCGCTCAAGCTAAGGAAAGGAAATAAATTTTGAAGACTCATTTGAAAGATAATGAACTATTAGAATGTGCATATGATGTTATTGGAAGGATCATGTTGACTTATGCAAAGGATAAAAAGTATACACCATCAAGTTAGACTACAAATTTTCTTAATATTGTGAGTACTAATTCTAATTCATTTGAAAATTCAACTATAATTAAAGTTTAGAATGAAATTGATGATAAAAGATATCTTCAATTCTATGGTTTGAATAAAAAGGATATGATATCATTAGGATTTTGTATATAAATGTTAAGATACTTTCTGAGTGAAGGTTGAAACTTCTTTAAATCATGTATTAAATATCCTAAGAGTCTTGAAGATATGGAAAAGATAATTGGCGAGAGTGAAAGAATAATAGATTAGTTGTCTATATCTTATTATCCCTTGAGAAATTCATCTTCTAGCTATGGAGGATAAGTCATCTCCTTTATAGATAAGAGCAACACATTGGTAACACAAAATGAGACGATGAAAGGAAGGATAAGTGAGCTAAGGAAAATGACTGTACATAATCTAGATATCTTCCTTAGTAGTTTGGAAAAAGTAGAGAGAGCCTATAATTATTTTGATGCAGATGATCTTGAATCGATGGAGAAAATTACTTATGCTATTTTTATCAAAATTCAAATTATAGATAGACTAAAGAAGATTTTGAACTCTAATCTTGGTGCTATGAGGAATAATTTCTCAGAAGTTTTCAAAATTTTATAAGCATATTTTGTATACTTGTAAATAGGTGGAAGTATATAGGATTTTGGTAGATGAATTTTGATGTGATTCTACATATTTTTTATTATTGATGTAAAGGGAAATAAGTATGGAATAAAAAATGAGTAAAGGGAGATATATTAATCTCAAAGGGGAGCATGGTATTTTCTATTTTGGAAAGAAGTCTGAGTTTGGCATTTTGATTTTGACACTTATTCATTTTTAACTAAGTATTGCCATGAATGCTAAAAGAGGATTGGCAAGAGACACTATTTTTGATTGATTTTATGTTGTCATTAATCACAAACATACATGTTTTGGATGATCACTTGTCACATTTTATTGTTATTAAAAGGTTTGATGTAAATTTGGAAAAGTATGGAAGAACACAAATAGTGTACTGGGTTTGAAAAAAGATTGGTACAGATAGGTACTATTGAATTTGGTACAAAAATCCTAGGGGGAGATTCTATAAGGTATTCTTCACCTATAGTATCTCTTAATGTACCAAGGTTCCTTTCATTGTTCCTCCTAAGAAATAAAGTGGCCCAATGTTGGTAGATCCTACACCAAACCAAATCTACAATAAAACCAAGTATAATTATTATACTCATGATTGTCACTGTAAACATCATGCTAGAGCCCATGAATCTTCTTCCCTAAAACTCACATCCCATAAAACACCTACTAAAACTTTAATTCCCTTTGAATAGCCTATTCTTGAACCAAAGGTAGGAGATAATGTGAAAAAGATGAAATTGAAAAAAGAAAGATAATTCTATTTGTATATTTGATTCTATTAATATTAATTTGGATAAGGAAGGTTCTCTTGATTATGATTCTTTTGATGTTCCCAATGAAAATAATTTTGATATTAATGCTATTGATTTTTATGATATGTATGAGCTTATTGATGTTAATAATGATTTACCTGATATGTTTTCACAATAATTATTTCTTAGTCCTAGTGATGAACAAATTAAACCGTCCTTACAACATCATCCTTTTTTGGAGCTAGATAGTGTTTCATCTATCGTGCTTTATGTGGATACTCTTTCATCTTTCCCACATCCCCAAAACACTATAAAATGCGACAGGGGGAAGGTTATATTCTTGACTAGATCCTCTTCTATGGTGAATTCCTTTTGTTTTTTGTTATAATGTTATTCCTCTATGATGTGGTACTTGATATATATATATTTTTAGATTTCTTTTGATGACCATTGTTTGTTCATTCACACAAGGTGATATAGTAATATATCTTTCATGACATTCATCTATATTTATCCAATTTATTTTATATTTCGTTGCATGTTGTGTTGTGCATGTGACACTATTCATAAACACGTCTTTGTGCTTTTTGATTGGGGATGAAAAAAATTATTTTATACCTGTTAGTTTTGGTTTCATGATGCCAACCCAAAAAAATTATTATTTTTTATTCTTACATGCTCTTCCTATAATTCTACTATCTCTTAGAGATGAAGACATTAATAATCTTGGTGATCGTGTAGATGCTAGACATAGTAGATCCCTTTGTATTCATTTGACTTATATTCATTTCCCATGGTTTTTTCTTTCTTGGGGTGATCTCATAGTGGAAATGTTTCTTATGGGTTCATGAATGCTATGTTAAGTCAATTGCACTCATTAAGGTATTTGTCATCAATTAAATGTGTGGTCATATGATCCACTCCGTATTACACACTCATATTTACAGATTAAATGAAAAATCTCTTCTAGATAGCTAAGGAGACATTTTTTTTCCTTTTCTTGATCTTTATAATTGAATCTCTTAATGGAGACATTTCTTTCTTTAAGGACTAATCCTCTTTTTCTAGATCCCTTAATGGAGACAATGCTTTCCTTAAGGATTGATCTTCCTTTATTTCATCCTTTAATGGAGAAAATTATTTCCTTAAGGACTAATCTTCCTTGATCCATTTTGAGACAATGATTTCCTTAGGCCTGATCACAATTTGAGATCCCTTAGTAGAGATAATGCTTACCTTAAGAACTGATCCTCTTTGATGGGTTGACTAGCATAACACATATTTGTAGACTATAAATTCATTCTTTTGTCAAGAAATTTATCAATTTTTTATCTATAATAATGAAATACCTTACTAGGATAGTAATCATGCCTTTACCTTTATCTATCTTTATCTTCACTTTTGAGTGATGCCACTTTATCCTATTTTCTAATTTTCTTGATTCTATCAACTTGTTATTCCCCCCCATCCCCCCTCAATGCCTTCACCCACATATTTTCAACTATCCAAATCTCCCATTTAAATTTTGTTCCATTATCCATGGGACATGTCACCAAATTTTTCATATCTCCAAGGATCGGGGCCTAGATTTGACCTAGAGCTCGATATTAGGGTAGTAGTAGGAGATTTGATTTTATGGTCATCCAAGATCATTATTGAATCCCTAAATGATGGATTTAGTATGAAAAAAGGATTATCTCTCCTCATTTTTAATATCATAACCATATTGAAGAATTTTTAATCAAGCTTTTCAAGCAATAAAAAGTAATTGAGCAATTGGATTCAAATTTTTAATGCAAGCATCGAAGATCATGTTTCTGCAAGTCTTAAATTATTCAAGATCATTCAAGCCAAAGGAAATTTTTTTCAATTTAAGTAATTTTCTCTCTAATTATGGCCAAGTAGAGGAATTCTCAATCAAGAAAGAAAATCCTTCCATTCATACTACTTCTCCTTCATAGAAAATGATTATCAATTATATCAATATTCAAGATCCATGAGTGAGATTCAAAAATCTATGTATTTGTGATGGAATACTTTATTCTACATCACATTACAAGATCAAATCTTTAGATTATAAGTACATTCAAGCATATTTATAGGGATGAGTGATTTCTACATCCACCCATGAGTGTTTAAGCAAGTGAATTAATCATTTACCATTTTACATAATGTTTTTTCTAACATCATATACATGATAGGTACATTTTTTTGAAATAAACTTAAATAAAAATAAAATTTAATCTTTTCTCTATTTTTAGCAAGGAAAAAGAGAAAATAACTAGCAATCTATTTATGTCAGTTTGAAGGGAAAGAACACATTTCTTTTAAAAAAAATTGTTGTGTGTTTTACCTTAAATTTTGGGCATTACATTTTGTTATCTATCTTTATATGCTTATGTTAGATTCATCTTGATTTTATGATATAGAAGGATAATTTAATTTTGAATTCTACATTTTGATTCACATTAACATCATCATCCACATAATCATGTAAAAATCCTTCCATAATATCCAATGATATGAAGTCACTATCAAAATAATTCTAATATCTCAAAATAGTATTGTTGGAAAGTTGGCTATACTTGAGTATATGACTTGGAATAGTGTTTTCATTATGGAAACAAAGTCATATAGTAGTTTGGACTCATCAAACTTGATGAGAAGATTAGAAATCAGCTAAGTGTTGAAGACTAGATAGTGTACAAGGTACCTGAAGCTCAGAACATCAGTGCATGTGCATACAACTGAGTTATGGTATGTGGCCTAGAAGATAATTTGGTTAGACTATATTCATGCTTAGTCTATGAGAACATGATCAGATATGCAAGTATGAGAAAGATACAGACATATGAAGTTACATAGCCAGTGTGTGCCAAAGAAGAACAGAGTAAGGAGCCGACTGTTAGCATTTTGATTTGTGGTTATATTGTAATGATGTAAAGGCTATGCACCTATTGTAATTAGGTTGTTGAAATGTATATATGTTTGTTTGTAAACATGCTTGAGCCAATTCAATTGGAAGCATTGTATATAATTGGTTAAAGGGCCAACCTAGTTATTTATTTTGTATGCGCATATAAATATAAGATGCGCCCATTGTAATTTGTATGGAAGTTGATATAGAGTTGAGATAAGTAGAGAAGAAGTGTGTGAAGAGTCTATAATATGTATTAGAGCTTTGTAAGAGGTCAAATCTTCAACACATCAAAGGAACTGATCAAACAAGAAGTGTCATAGTGACAGTTCATCTAGCAGATATAGTGTGTATCTTAGATCAGAAGGTTGTAGCCTTCACCACTTGAACAGTGAGCTCTAGGATAGTGCGTCCACACCCATAATAGGGTTTATTGTAAAAGAATCCTAATAGGGTCCGAACCCTGACAAGGTCTACTATACTTAATACATTGTAAAGTAACTCCTAATAGGGTTAAGGATCTTCTAACAAGGATCATAAAACACTAGTGAAAAATATTAGTGGGTGTCAACTCCCACTGGGGTTTTTACCTATTTGGGTTTCCCCGTAACCATATTGGTGTTATGTGTTGATTTCATGTTTCATTCTTATGTGGATGTTTATTTTAGTACTTAAGTATTTAAGTTAAGTTTGAGATTAAGTAAAAAGATAAAATACAGTGAACCTTGATTCACCCCCCCTCTCAGTGTTCCCATTCCTAACAATTGGTATCATAGCTCTGGTCCTTAGTAAAGAATTTTAACCACTTGAGGAGATCATGGACAAGGAAAAAATGAAACATCTAAAAAGAAATCTTGGAGCTGCTCTTGAAGACCTAGACAGATCTGAAAAAGAAATTGAAGAACTAAAAGGAAAAGTTAGTGATGCTCAATTAGTTATCAAAAGGCTAATAAAGGATTTGAAAGAATGTTCTACTAGTGATTTTGGGATAATAATCAAGAAGCTAAATGAATAAAATGCATCCTTGAAAGAACAACTTGAAGAATTTGATGATAAGCTGATTAACAATTAGGAAGTCTATGAAGAACAGGTCAAAGAGAACCTTCAACTCAATGAAGAATTAATGCAAGAAAACATCAAAATCTTTAAGCTAAGAAAAAGTAAAGAAAGCTTGGAATTTGAATTGAAAGAAGAAAAAAATCACATTGAAAAATTACACACTAGTTCTAATTTGATATAATCTCAGTTGTATGCATGAAGAGCTAAAGGAGATACTAGTTGCATTAGATATAATGAAGCACAAAATCAGATTGACAACATGTGAGCAAGAATGAATACACAAAAAGACTCTACTGATACTAAGAACACTAAAGATCAAACTAAAGACAATAGTGAACCACCTAAGAATGAGCGCTAGATATTAGGCCGTACTTCTTATGCATGTAAAAAGCATGGAAATATAGCAAGGAACTGTACAAAGGTAAGACCTTTTAATGGTTACTGTTATTCATGCAATAAATTTGGTCATAGAGCTATGATTTGTAAGACAAGTCAAAAAATAAGGACTCAATATAATCAAAGAAATCATAACTAGTCAAATATAAGTTCTCAGAATGTTACATGTCAGATATGTAACTATAATGGTCTCTCAGCCAGACAATGTAAAATGGTGACTCATGTTAATGCGCTGAGGAATATAAGGCCTCGAGTCATTTGTCACTCTTTAAACAAGGCTGGACACATCTCAAAGTTTTGTAGATCAAGGATACAAGGTTAGGAAAGGCCTAAAAAGCCCAAAGAATCTGTATTGGATTCCGAAGGAGAAGTCAATTTTGTGAAAGCTTCAAATGATGTGAGCTTAATTTGGTCAAAAACAAAGAAGGAAAAGGTTGATGAGTATGTATTGGATGCATCTAGAGTGGACGCACCCTCTACATCTCGATGAATGGCCCTTAGGGTCATAAGGGGAGCTAATTTAGCTCTAGACCCCTACGCTGCTAGTATACTCACTCTTAGAGTGTGCGCCTTTGGACTTAAGATTTTGGAGACTGGAAAAACCTATATGCAAGAGCGCACTAGTTAAATGTTTGGAGAATGAAAGATAGAATTTTTCTAGTGACAGCCTAGTTTATGCGACAAGAATTAATGCAAGATTTTCTACTTAAAGTGCACAGATGTTTCTAAATCTCTCATTGCATTCAAATTCAGAGCGGTTGGAGGGAATAAGAGCCCTATAATTTGATTGAGAAGGATTGTAGTTTGATTCATCAAGTGATTTTTTGTGCATTTTATCAGTTGCGGAAACCCTAGTTCATCGTGTCGATTCAAGAAGTCTTCAAGATCATTTGGAAAGAGATATCCAAGCAAGTGATGGCTACTCCTATAGTATTTGATGTTACAAAGAAGAAAATATATGTGTTTAAGAGACATCTATTTAAATGAACACTTGATGACCTGGAAGGGGTGTTCTCCCACATGCCTATGGGTGTTATGCATGTCAAGGACATTAGGGCATACATTTACTGTAAGAAAGAGCCAGCAGGATTGGACAGATTAAGAGTGCACATGCAAACTATGTTGAAACCAGATAAAACCTTCATGGATGAGTATGCATGATGGAACAATCAACCTATCATGGAGTATGCTATGACATATGAGTTCTATGAATCAGAAAGGATCAAGATTCTACTGAGAAGAATTCATGATGACCTATTTTAGATAGGTGAAGTGCCGGTCAGAATTACTAGTGACCTAATTCATGAGATGACAGGCCTCTCTAAGATAGGCACCATTCTTCCAGCAAGAAAAGATGTAAGAAAACTTATTGAGCATACATGAAAGTCAAGAAGTGAGAGGAGTAGAATAACCATAGATCGTATGGAGTAAGACGACATCAAATTGATGTCTATGATACTAGGTTATATGTTCCAACACACCAGCAGGGTAAATAGTGTGTCTGTGGCCACAATTATTGTAGCTATAAGAGTTGTGAATGAGAATAGAGAGTTTAATATATGTGAGATCTTGTGTACACAACTAATTGATAACATTAAGTCTATCAATCATGACAAGACCAAGATATTCAGATTTGGGTCTTTGATCATTTATATGTACTTCCACATTGTTGGAAAAGTGTCTAATTTGTATCTAGACAAATCTATCCCTACAATGCCATTGATATCTCTCAAGACATGTACTGAGAGCACTTTGAAGGACTACATGACACTAGAGTTGAAAACATTCAGGGATAAGATGCAAATGAGATTCAAAATTCTAGAGAAGATAGTTGAAAAGCATAAGGATACTATTTGTTTTATGGTTGAGACTGACACAACATGCATAGAGGAAATTGAACCAAGAAAAAAATGGATTCATCCACTAGGATATGAAGTGGAAGAGCCTATTACAGAGGCTTATGCTCAAGTATTGCTGTCAGCCCCTAAAGACCCTAATGAGCCAAGATGGGGAACCTATGAAGAGAAAACAAAAGAAGTTGATGCAGTCTTGAACAATGCAACAAATAAAAGGAAGGTTGCCAAGGTTACCTTAGAGATCTTGAGAATTCATGGAGTGTCTCAAGTAGACCTAGACAAAGCACGAGAAAAAAATATTGCTTTGGAAATTGAGAGCGCAACAACAACAAAGACTGAATCAGAAGATCCGAAGCTAATAAAGGTGAAGATAGAAAAGTCTGATATTCAGAAGGGTAATACTGATGTTACTCTTTCTATGCCCAAAGAAACCATTGAACTTACTACTCCTCCTGAGTATAAAGCAATTCCTAAGAGGAAGAAAGAAATCAGCATTGGTCATCCATCCTTGAGAGTAACAAGGAAAATAAGGAACACTCAAGCACCTCCTGAAGTAAGTTTCAAACCTAGTCTCAGTGTGCTAAGTGCAAGAATTATTGATGAAGGAAGAAATGATCAAGTAGGAAAGTTTTATGAGAAATACAATGAGATTGAAAAATTAGAGATACATGGAATGATTATCAAATATATGTTGAAGTTTAAGAAAATAGTCCTAGAACTAAAGACTATGATTCTTGATAATGTATAGAATATCTTAGAATTCCAAAAGAGACAGGCTATTGAAGAGGATCTAAGGATAAGAGAAAAGATTCTAGATGATACCCTTCCAGTATGTTCTCTAGAGGAGAAATCTCTGTTGCTAGATCTAGTGAAACCTCATCTTAGAACCAAGTCAAGGACCCTGTATATAATGGACAAAAACTATGAACTAGTGGCTAAGGAAATAGAGAAGGCATTTGAAAAGGTTTTCATGAATAGGCACATGTATCCATCTACTGCACCTATAGTAAAAGTACCCATAATGGTTACCAAAGAGTCAGAGACCATCAATGTAGCATCTACAGGTCCACAAGATTTAGTGCTTGTAGTGAAAAAAAATCAAAGGCAGAGAAGTTTGTGCCCATAACAAAGACACCCAAGGATGAGTCAATCTTCATTGGCAATGTTCAGATAGAAATGGAAGCCTCAGATACTAATTTGGACAAGTTTGAAGAGACATTTGTAAGCACTCAAGAGTTTAAGAACTTATTTAGTAACACTCCTCTCAATCAACAAGAATAAGTATTGATTGAGGATATAACAGATGAGAAAGAAGAAGAAAAGATGGAAGAAAAGAAAGAAGAAGAAAAACAAAAAGAAGCTGAAAAACAAAAAGAATTAGAGAGAAAAGATGAACCAATGATAATAAGAGTCAAAGAGGAAGTTATGGATAGTACTCCTATCACTCGACTTCCTTCAGTAGCATTGTTGTCAAGTTTGACACCTATCACAACCAATTTGGACTCTTGGAGAGAAGAAGACTTGATTAAGTTCAACGTCTTAGCTATGGAGAAAGCCAATGAGAAATAGGTGATGAGGAATCCCCTCCTTGTAGAATCAATAAACATCCTGAATAGCTTGTTACTAGTAGACAAGAAAGTGTCCAAGGTACACTCCATTGATGATGTCAGTTCAGTGATTTCACAGTTCAAGAGTAATTTCTCTAGCCTGGAAGAATATGCATCCCTAGTTATAGAGGAGAATTATTTGAAGAAAAGGCTTAGTGAATTAGTTAAAAAAATTTCACTTGACCCAAGCTCACTAAAGACTAGTCAAGCCTCCTTGAAGGAATTTGCAGCAAAGGGCAGAAAGATCATTGCAAACTATATCAACCAGGACAAGCTGACTAGTGATCTATACAAAAAGATACAAGAGGAAAAAGTTATGATAGACAGCATAAGGAAATCGATGGAAGATCCATCTATTGATGTGAACATGTGTAATAATGTCTAGCAAGGACATATAGATAAGATTGAGAAGGTAGAAAAAGAGATGTCCAAGATAAGGGCTAGGTAGACTCAAATAAGGAATTCTCTTGCGCCCTCATTAGACATACTTTATTAGAATATCAAGGAGATTGATGTCACCATGGTGACATATGATCAAGGCCCTAGCACAAATTTGGAGAAGATGGAGAAGCTACACTATGCACTATGTGTTCATCTCCAGATTGTAAATTCACTAATCACATTTTGGAAGGAGGAGATCCAAAACTTGCAGATAGCATATCCGGATGTTCTCTCACAGTAAGTTTTTGTAGATACAGTTTTGAAGCACCTTTTTCATTAATGTAAAGGAGGATTATGAGTAGAATATGGGTTATAGATATGTATAAGGAGCTATAAGATAGAAGTTTATGTATAAGGGAGATATAAGACAAAAGCTTTTTGTATTAAGGAACAGTTAGCAACTTGGCCATATTCCTTTGTTGTCATCAATGAAAAAGGGGGAGATTATTGGTAAGTTGGCTATACTAGTGTATATGACTTGGAATAGTGTTCTCATTATGGAAACAAAGTCATATAGTAGCTTGGAGTTAGCACAGTTGATGAGAAGATCATAAATCGGCTAAGTGTTGAAGATTGGACAGTATACAAAGTACCTGAAGCTCAGAGCATCATCACATGTGCATATGAATGAGTTTTGGTATGTACCCTAGAAGATAAGCTGGTTAGACTATATTCATGCTTATTCTATGAGTGCATGATCAGATATGCAAGTATGATAAAGATATAGATAGTTGAAGTTACACAACCAGTGTGTGCTAGAGAAGAACAGAGTAAGCAGCCAACTGTTACCATTTTGATTTGCAGTTATATTCTAATGATGTAAAGGCTATGCATCTATTGTAATTAGGTTTCCAACATGTATATATGTTTTTTTATAAATAGGCTTGAGCCAATTCAATTGGAAGTGTTCTATGTAATCAGTTAAAGGGACGACCTAGTTATTTGTTTTGTATGCGCATATAAATATGAGATGCACCCATTGTAATTTATATGGAAGTTGATATAGAGTTGAGATAAGTAGAGAAGAAGTGTGTGAAGAGTCTATAAGATGTATTAGAGCTTTTCAAGAGGTCAAAGCATCAGTGCATCAAAGGAACTGATCATACAAGCAGTGTCATAGTGACAGTTCATCTAGCAGATATAGTGTGTATATGAGATCATAAGGTTGTAGCCTTCACCACTTGAGAAGTGAGCTCTAGAAAAATGCATCCACACCCCTAACATGATTTATTGTAAAAGACTCCTAACAGGGTCTGACCCTTGACAATGTCTATTGTACTTGATACATTGTAAAGCAACTCCTAATAGGGTTAAGGATCTTCTAACAAGGATCATAAAACACTAGTACAAAGTACTAGTGAGTGTCAATTCCCACTGGGGTTTTTACCTATTTTGGTTTCCCCATAACCATATTGGTGTTATGTGTTGATTTTATGTTTCATGCTTATGTGGATGTTCATTTCAGTACTTAAGCATTTAAGTTAAGGTTTGAGATTAAGTAAAAAGATAAAATACAGTGAATAATGATTCACACCCCCCCCGCCCCCCCCCCCCCCCCCCCCCCCCCCCCCCCCCCCCCCCCCCCCCCCCCCCTTTCAGTGTTCCCATTCCTAACAAGTATATCATTAAGATAGTCCATGTGTGTAAATGTCAACTGAGCTAAGATGGGTTAGGGTAGGACCTCACATTTCCACAATAAAAATCTAATGATATGTGAAAATATTTCTTGTGTGGTTGAGTTACATGTTTATATTTTGATTATAGTTGCATGCATTTTTTATTTTCAAGTTCAGTTCTATTTCTATTAAGGTTAATTAGTAAAAGGGTGTTAATTTTGTAAGTATTGACTCACCCCCACCCCTCCCTCTTAGTACCTATTAATTACAATAGAATAATGTTGATGATATCTATTTTTTAGAATGTCTAACACAAAAGTTTGGTGAGTTTGGGTTAGTTTAATGACAAAGGTTATAGACTTGAGTTCAAATGAGGTGAATGAAGGATACTTGGAAGATTAGGTGATTTGATTGCAACTAGTAGGAAGAAGATAGATAATTTATTGCATTTCAATTATACTATTAACATTTGTTTTCTTGCTAGAGCTGAGGAAAGTTGGTTGTGGTATAAAAGGTTATATCATGTAAACTTTGATGGTTTGGTCAAAGTTAGTAAGATGAATGCAATTAGAGGTTTTTCACAATTATTTAAACCAAGTCCAACATGATGTGTAAGGAAATTTAGTTGGGTATATATCAACTAGTTGTAATTTCAATGGAAAGTTTTTTTCATTACAAAACATGTATTGAATTTTGAGCATACTGATTTGTGTGATCCTATCAGGAATAGAAGTTATCATGATGATAAATATTTCATATTATTTATTGAATATTATTCGAGGATGATTTAGGTGAATTTCTTCAAGAATAAGTTTGAAGCTTTCTACAAGTTCAAATATTTCAGAGCTCTTTTTGAGAAAGAAACAGGTAAAAGCTTGAAGTGTTTAAGATCAGATAAAGGATGAGAGTTTACTTCATTAGAATTTTTTCAATACTATGAGGAGAATAGAATCAATAGATATATGTTAGCACCAAGAGCTCCATAATAGAATGAAATTACTGAATGGAGGAAAAAAACTATAGTTGATACAACTAGGATTATGATGGTTCAAGGTGATGTACCAAAGTTTTATTGGAGGGAATCTATTAGAACCACAATCTACACATAAAACCGAGTACAAGTAAAGAAAGTAATTGGTAAGACAACTTATGAATTATGGTATGGTCATTCACCTAGTGTTAAGCATTTCAAATTTTTTGGTAGAAGATGTTATATCAAGAGAAATGATTTCAATGAAAAATTTGATCCTAAGAGTGATGAAGATATTTTCTTAGGATATTCTACAAAAATAAAGTCTTGTTAATGTTTCAATAAAAGGACTAACTAGATGATTAAAAGTGCAAAAGTAAAGGTAGATGATTATCTAGAGAAATTTGATGAATCCAACAAGAAAGAACTAGAAAAGGATCATTAATTTATTTATGTACAACCACAAGAGAAAGAAGCTTTTGAAAAACACAATGAGGAAGAAGAAGAACCTATACATGAGGTAGTTATTCTACAGTGTGTGAAGTTGAATCATTCTCCTAATCAGATCATTGGTGGTAAAGATGCAAGAGTGCAAAAAAGAAGGAAGATTAGAGAAAGTACATGTCTAATCTAAAAGTTTGAGCATAAAACTATGAATCAAGCATTGAAGGATGATTGTTGGATAAAATAAGTGGAGGAGGAACTTTATCAAATTGAGAAGAAGGATACCTGGACACTTGTTCCTAAACCAATAGACAAGAAAGTGATTGATAGAAAGTAGGTTTTCAAGAACAAACTAAATGAAGATGGAAATTTTATTTGCAATAAAGAAAGAATTTTTTATAAAGGCTATGCACAAGACGAATGCTTGGACAATGGAGAAAATTTTCACCACTAGCCAGACTAGAAAGGGTTAGAATATTATTTTCTTATGCTTCCTATAAAAAGTTTAAGTTTTTTCAAATAGATGTCAAATATACTTTTCTAAATGGGATTCTTTAAGAAGAGGTTTAAATAGAGAAACCAAATGGTTCTTCTTTGTCAAAGGATAAGGATATGGCATGAAAGTTACAAAAAACATTGTATGGGTTGAAACAAGCACTGAGAGAATCATATAAAATATTACACTCTTATATCATCAAGATTTATTTAATAAGAATAAGTGAAGATATAAATGTGTACTTGAAGGTTGAAGGTGATAAGATACTATTAGTTGAAGTGTTTTTGGATGACATAATATTTGGAGGAAATGATAAAATGAGTTTGACATTTTTTGAGGAGATGAAGAAGGAGTTTCAGATGTCAATGATAGGAGAAATTAAGTTCTTTATTGGATTTCAAATTTCACAACTAAAGGATGGTATCTATATTAATAAGTCCAACTATATAAAAGAAGTGCTCAAGATTTTTGGAATGGAAGACTCCAAATAGATTGGTACTCCTATGGTGAGTGGTTGAAAATTGTCCATGAATGATGAGTCAAGTGTAGTGGATGTAACTCTATAAAGACCCATGATTGGTAAGTTGCATTATGTTGTTCATATAAAACCATACATTGCACAAGGAGTTGGAATAGTAGCCCGATTTCAAGCTAATCCTAAGGGATCTCACATGGTAGTAGTAAAGAGGAGGGATAGAAGATTATGGTATTTAGTATGCTCATAAAGGCAATTTCTCTTTGAGTGTTTTTATTGATGCATATTGGGTAGGAAACATTGATGACAAGAAAAAGAACACGTGGATGATATTTATTCCTAGGTGGAAGACTTGTATCATGGACAAGTAAGAAGTAAAATTATATCTCCCAATCAATTGCAAAAGATGAGTATGTAGAAAAAACTATTAATTATACTCAAATTACATGGACGAAGCAAATCCTAGAAGGAAACAAAGAGACGGGAACTAAATCAGTATCTATATTTTGTGATAATATAAGTGCAATTAAAATTTCCATGATACACTCTAAGACTAAGCATATTGTAATCAAACATCATTTATTAAGAGAGAAAGTGTAGGAAAAGCTAGTCAAGTTTTAATATGTGTCAACCAAGGTGCATCTATTAGATATATTCACTAAGCCACTACCTAAAGATACTTTTGAGTATCCAAGATATAAGTTATGGGTTATTAGACTTTTTAAAAGATATTAAGATGTTGTGTGCATCAATCTAGTGGACTGATTGAATATTTTTCACAGTGGATTGATGTGAACAAGACTACTCCTTATGGGAGAAGTCAAGGGTAAAGGAAGATGATGTTGTAGTAGGTGACCTATGTGGAAACCTTGGCATTGTTTTCAAAGGGGAAGAAGAGAAGAGAAGACATATATTTAGGAGAAGACTAGCAAAAGAACTAGATGAAAGCATAGGGGGAGAAGAACAATAAATACTTTGAAGGAGAAGACTAGGAATATCAAATTGGTGTTGATATGTTGTTTCCAACAATGCCAAAAGGGGAGATTATTGGCATAACTGATGAAAAGATGTTGATACAAGAGCATCCAAGAATGGTAGGAGGTTGATGAAGAGAAAATATCAAACTAAAGGCATAGAGGTGTCTCAAACAATAAAATGGAATTTCTTAGAACCTATCATGGATTTTGAAGGTTTGAAATGTAATCAATTAGCAATAAATCATAATGGTCATGTTAAGGACCTTAGGATCATTAATGATGTTTCATTGAAAAAATGATGAAACAATGTAATATGGATCCTTATTGGTCTTAGTAGAGTTTAGAAATGGTTAAAAGAGTCTTAGGGGTCCATTTGATAGGTTTATGAAGTTGTTTTGATGTTTTTTTTAAAAAAATGTAAGTTGGAAAATTCAAATTTTTGAATGGCAACGGCTAGGGACAATTTGGAGGGAAACTTAATTAAGGGAGTTTAATTATTAACTAAGCAAGGTAACCGATCTAGATAAGTGCATTGAAGGGTACCAAGTTACTTACTAGGGAGTAGAAAAAAAAGATCTAGTTGAAGGAGATAGGATTTTAAGAGTTTGGATGACCTTAGTATATCAATATAAAGGTGAATCAACTCCTGTTCGAGTCTAGAAGTGAGTGGAAGTGTAAGATTTGAGAAACCCTTGGTTTAAGGGCTTGTTTATGAGCAAATTTGGGATTTTGTGTTTGTGTTGACCTAAAGACAAAACCAGTTTCATTTGAGTCATTTGAAGAGACTGTTGAATGTCCCAAGGGATAGGAGTTTGTAAAACTAGAACTTTCTTTGTTCATTGGCCAAGATTCATGCTTGTTTTAGAGGCACCATTAGCATATAGGGTATACGATCTGAAACAATTCATATTGAGTTTGAAATATATTATTAAATGTTGAAAAGGGTGTCTAAAAACACTCTTATTTTTTTTATTAGTTTGTGAAATGTGTGAGTAAAATGTCATTTTATACTGTTGGAGACCTAGTTGAGGGCAATTAGGCCTATTTAAGGATTTGGTAACATTTGAGTGTTGGGTGTTTATTGGGAACACAAAACTAGTTGAATCCACTTGAATACATGCTAAATCCATCAAATACATTCAAGTTTTACACTTGGAAGGTTTGTGAAAAGTTGCAAGTCACTTGAGGCTTACATGGTGTTGGGGTATTGGCTTAAACTTAGTCAATCTTGAACCTTTGAAGTGTGTTTATCATTAAACCACCCAACCCTCTACATTGGATGTCAAAAATATTTTTGAGAGTGTTTTGTTATAGGTTTTATGATGAGGAGGTCAGCTATTATATTTTCATTGATGTCAATTAAGTATTGTGCCGGTTAACAACACGATGATAAGTGTTCAAAGTTGTTGAGTCCAATGTGTATTGAGTTTGTGAAGGAATTGGAGTGTGTGGTTCTTATGGGAGACTTAGATATGTCTCTAAATAATGTATGTTGATTTTAAAAGGTTGGGAATGAGTATGGAAAGAGTTATGATTAATTGCATGGTGATAGAGGAATTGAATGAATTGATTGTTCTATCAAATTGGTCTAGATGCAAGTGATTTGGTCATGATATGTTTATCTTAAATATGTTATTTTATTCATGTTATGATTGTAGGGTGATTGGAGTACCTAAACATATAATTTTAGCAGACAAAAGATTATTTTGTGAAATGTTTCAAAAGGTTTGAATATGTGATGTTAGATTGGTGAGTAGTGATGATGTGATCAGTTGTACTTGATGATTTAGTGATCCAGGTGTGAAGGTGATAGGGAAAAATAGATTTTTAATTATGATCTATTGTTACTTTCTTTGAGGTGATCATATTAAATCAAGTGTTGGAAGCATATTAAAAAAGTCAAAATCTATGACCACTCTTGATTAAAATTGAATGTGCGATGGATATGAAGGTTGACATGGACTTAAAATTGTGATTAATAATTGGTAAAATATTTTAGGGTTCATGTATTGAGAGGGACCTTATTGTATTAAGGAAATTCAAATGTATTAGGTCATGTTTAAGGTGGTGGATGACCTAGTTAGTGAAAACACATTTATGTGTTAATTGGTAAATTTTGAAGTAGTACATCATGAATGAAAAGGTGTGGTCGAGTGAAGAGAGAAGATTATCCATAAGAAGAAGAAGTGTTGAGTTTAATTGGATTTGATCAAAAAAAGGAGAAGTGCTATACCTAGTGTTAGCCCATTTTCCCATCATAGCAAAAATTCAATGAAAATGGTCTATTCTTGTGCAAAATTTTGTGAAATTGTCTTGCCTTGGATGTAAATTGTTTTTATCAGTGAAGAAAATCTATCAGATTTCATGGCCTGCAAACTTAGCCAAGGATAGTTCAGGGTATTACCAAGCTCTAGTTCAGATCGCATGTGCTAAAATGCAAAAATCAAAGAGATATGGCTTATTGAAGGTTTGAGAAATAGGTATAAATCCATGTCCAGGGTTTCATGAAATTTGTTTACATCCAAAAACCCTAGCCTAGTTCTATTTCTCCATTACCTTTTTCCTAGCCACTTAAATCCTAATTATGCACATGACTAATTTCCTTTCCTAGGATATTAAGTCTTTTATTCAGAAATTACACGACTGAGTGTTTGAGTGATCTCATGATTTTGGTAGCTAAGTTCTTAACATCTAGCGACCTGGCGAATGATTATGTTTCCCTTCAGTCGTGTGTTCACTAGATATCAGGTCAAGGCAAGAGTCTTTCAAAGATTAAATATGAGCCATAGATGCAGATCAAGATTGGTAGTTGGTGCTGATTCTCTAGATAAAACCCATGGTTAGTAAATGATTCAATGATCACATGAAGTCCTTTGTTCACATGATCTCTAGATGGGCTTGGGTTAAGTCAAAGGTTAGTCCTTGGTGGTTATGTTTCTATTCAATGATCTGGTGACTGAGGCTTTTTCATGTTCTCATGGTTTAACCTAAGGTCAAGAAAACATCCAGGGAATGAGAGAACACATAGTCACATAATCTCTAGCATTTATCACAGTTAAGGGTAAGTCACACTTTTCCTTTGAGGCTGAATTGCTTGATATAAGGTGAGTTAAGTCTAAGTCTTTGTAATTCAGCGATAGCCACAGGATAAGGAAAAGATTAATGGCTGGCTTGATCTCCATACTAGACCATGGTTAAGATAAACATTCAATGACTTGGAGATTGCCTCAGTCACATGATTTATAGATGACTAAGGATTAAAGGTTTCTTGTCATAGTTAAATAATAAAGTTCAGAAAGGATCAATGGTGGTCGTGATGGTGCTAAGGAAAAGTGCTCAAAAGTTAATGATCACAGCACTATGACAACTGTTGGATCTTCCTAGTGATTAAGACTGATAAAGCAGTGGGTCTAGTTGTTAGGTGTGTAGAGGTGCTCGATTCTGATTGGTTTTCAAGAATCATGATGTGGTCGGGTAATCTTAAAATGTTAAGTTAAATGTTATGTCAATTTATTTGAGCCACTTGATGTGCTGGAAAAGATTAAGATCGAAAAAAATGTTTTAAACCTGAGCCTATTAGCCGTTGTTGACAAGATTTAAAGTTGTTTAAGGGTTTTTGTAGGGTTTTGAACAGTGAAATAGATATGACAAAAGGTAGATCAAATTTGATTTTCTAGGATGGTTGCAGGTAAAGAAATGATGAACAAGATATTGGTGGTCGTCGCATGTTGATTTTATTGCCTGGTGCGCTATGCCAAGTTAATGCTGAGGACTGATGTTTTGACAAGGGTAGCTAGGGTATGATGGATGTCAAAGATCTGCATGCCTTAATTGTAAATTGTTCTTATTAGCAAAGAAAATCTATTCAGTTTCATGGCCTGCGAACTTAACCAAGGATAGTTCAGGGCATCACCAAGCTCTAGTTCAGATCTCATGTGCTAAAATGCAAAAACCAAAGAGATATGGCTTCTTGAAGGTCTGAGAAATAGGTCTAAATCCATGTCCAGGGTTTCATGAAATTTGTTTACATCCAAAAACCCTAGCCTAGTTCTATTTCTCTTTTACCCTTTTCCTGGCCACTTAAATCCTAATTTTGGACATGTCTAATTTCCTTGTCCAGGCTATTAAGTCTTCTATTTGGAAATTACACGATTGAGTGTTCGTGTGATCTCATGATATTGGCAGCTAAGTTCTTAACATCTAGCGACTTGGTGAACAGTTATGTTTCCCTTTAATCGTGTGTTTTCTAGATATCTGGTCAAGGAAAGAGGCTTTCAGAGATTAAATATGATCCATAGATGCAGATAAAGATCGACAATTGACATTGATTCTCTAGATAAATCCCATGGTTAGTAAATGATTTAGTGATCATGTGAAGTCCTTTGCTCACATGATCTCTAGATGGGCTTGAGTTAAGTCAAAGGTTAGTCTTGGGTAGTTATGTTTCTACTCAGTGATCTGGTGACTGAGGCTTTCACATGTTCTCATGATTTAACCCAAGGTCAAGAAAACATCCAGGGAATGAGAGAACGCTCAGCTAAGTAATCTCTAGATTTGATCACAATTAAGGGCAAGTCACACATTCCCTTTGAGGTTGAATTGCTTGATATAAGGTGAGTTAAGTCTAAGTCTTGGTGATTTAGTGATAGCCATAGGATGAGGACAAGATCAATGGCTGGCGCTTGATCTCTAGACCAGACTGTGGTTTAGATAAACATTCAACAACATGGAGATTGCCTCAGTCGCATGATTTCCAGATGACTAAGGGTTAAAGGTTGCTTGTCATGGTTAAAGAGTAAAGTGCAGAAAGGATCAACGGTGGTCATAATGTTGCTAAAGAAAAGTGCTCAAAATTTAATGATCACAACACTGTGACGACTGTTTGATCTTCCTAGTGATTAAGATTGATAAAGCAATGGGTCTAATTGCCAGGTGTGCAAAGGTGCTCAATTGTGATTTGTTGTCAAGAATCATGATGTGGCCAGGTAATCTTAAAAGGTTAAGTTAACTATTATGTCAATTTATGTGAGCCACCTAATGTGCCAAAAAATATTAAGATCGACAACAATGTTTTAAACCTAAGCCTGTTAGCCATTGTTGACAAGATTTAAAGTTGTTTAAGGGTTTTTGTAGGGTTTTGAATAGTGAAATAGATATGACTAAAGGTAGATCAAATTTGATTTTCCAGGATGGTTGTAGGTAAAGAAATGATGAAGATATTGGTGGTCGTCACATGTTGATTTTTTTTCCTGGTGTGCTATGCCAAGTTAATGTTGAGGACTGATGTTTTAACAAGTGTGACTAGGGTATGATTGATGTTAGAGATTTGCATGCCCTGTACATGCAAGTTTTCTTTGGGTGGTCCTAGCATTTTTTTTCTTGCAAAAAGAAATCAATTGAACTCATATTTGCAATTAGCCTTGAGTAATGAAACCCAAATAATTGTACAATCAGATTTGATCTTATTCTCTTAGGTTTCCAAGCTTTTCTGCATTCTTTCATTTCTTGTTGGGTCTGGGTATTGTGGTGGTTGTAGACGTAGTTTTTTCCTTAAGTGATCTGTAGCTTGTTGAAATCCTTTTTAAGGATTTCCAAGATCATTTAGAAGGGTTCCAGTTTTTGGTAATCTCAAAGGGGTTCCAATTTTCTTAGTTCCATGAGTGGTTCCTTCCTGTAAATATATTGCCTTCTTCTCTGCATATAGGGTGTTCCCTCTTTCCTTTATGGCTTAGAGAATAGAATATAAGTTGTAACAGTTTGTATTATGAATAAGATCTCAATATTTTCATACTACTATCAGATTGTCTCCATTTGATTCTTGAACTTGTTGATAAGAGCATCAAAGGTGTTTTAGTCTTTCTATTATATGTCTAAATATGTTTGCAATAGAGTTGTTTTCACAGAAAAACTGAGTTTAGGACTAGTTTTTAGATGTGTATGAGTTGGGATATCAAGGGTATCTCATACTTGTCTTTCAATAGATGTTGATTAATGTATTGCTTATTCCTAGGTCTCTTCTAAGGGGAGGGTTAAAGTCCTTTGAATAAGTGATTGCATATCTAAGTACATAGATGGATTGCAACATAGGATCTGATCAATGGTGTATGATTGATGTAAGGCATCAACATGTTAGAATGTATTATCTTCTCTATTCATAGCTCTTTGTTGCACTGATTTATTTGACTCTGTTGCCCATTGGATAAGGCACTGGTCTATGAGAGACTTGGTTTATTTTAGGGGTCCATTCAACCCAAAAACATTTACTTAATCAAATGAAATCATTTTTCCTTTCATGTTGATAGGAGGAGTTAGGAGGTCCATTCTAGTTTTCAGACTTCTTTTATGCAAGTAGGATATTGCATAAGACTTGGTGAACATCGAGGTACATGATACCTATAGGGGTTTGAAAGATATTCCAAAATCATGTATCTACAGGCCTGTTATTTGTCAAAGGGATTCATGTGTGTGCAAATGAGGTATACCCACCTGAGTGATGTGGAGCTCAAAGTGTAGGGGGATCATTCTCTTGTTTTTTTTTTTAATTGGCCCTTTTTATCATCAAATTTGGAGTGGTTATTGAGAGTCAGTGACATTAATTTGTCAATTGGATTGTAAATTTGATAGTGTGAGAAAAAGAAACCAACACCTAGATCATTATACTTGTTGATTCCTAACAGTTTTTGTAAGAAAATCTCTTAACCGAGTAGATTTTAATAGGTCTAATTTGTAAAAAATTTAATAGGGTAACTCTTTAACTAGGGTTTGAAATCATTTCACAAGGTAATCCTAATAGGGTAAAGCTCCTAACAGAGCTAGATGTAAAACCCTTAATCGAGTACCTCCTAATGGGGTCTTCTCCTAATTGGGCATCATTGTAAGCACCTAACAGGGATATGCCTTTAACAAGGCACATTTCAAAAGAGTGCAAATTATTAGTGAGTGCTTATTCACACCATGATTTTCACACTTAATCATGGTTTTCATGATTAAAATATGGGTGTCACTTTGTTGCATGTTTGGATGATTGTATGGTTTTGTTTTTTATTGCATGCATAAATCTTAAGGTTAATGAATGTGGTTGATGTTGTTGAAAGAATTGTGAAAAGTTTCAGATTGGATTGATTACTAATTCACCCTCCCTATCAGTAATATTGGACCTTATAGTATTAACAGTAGAAATGGAATTTGTTTAGTCAAATCCCAGTTTAAGATTTAATCTTAAAATTGAACTAAAATTGCATAAAGGAAGGCAACATGTAAAGTGAAAGGGTAAATGGCTGATTCACCTTATGTGAAACCCTCTTGAAAAGATGTAGTAATCACTCAAATCCATGAATATGATTTGCAATATTACTAGAATGAGATTTAGTATCAAGGATACCTTCCCAAGTGTAAGGATCTATGATTGTCGCTCCTAGATCTTGTATGTATGCTTCATAACCAGTTGGAGAAGAAGAATGGATGGATGGATGGATATTCTTGCTTGATTGTGAATTTCTCTACTAGGTCATTGTGGAAGAGAAACTCTCATCAACTAGCAAATATTTCCTTTTCTTGATTGGATATTTAAGAAATAGAGACTTGGAAATCTTGAATTGTATGCTTTCTTTCAAATATTGAATCCAAATCTTTAATTATACAACTTGAATTTATTGAATGCTTGTATATGAATTTTGCATAATACTAATAGATTCCAAAATGAGGATAAATTATTTCCTTCTATACTCATTTTAGAATTATAATTTGATTAAGGCCAACCACAAATCTGAACCTCATATGAAAACCCCACCATCATGCCCAGGGCCAAATCTTGGCTAAAAAACCCAAGCACAAGTCAGTACTCTACTTTAACTCTAGGAACAAGTCAAGAGGTTGACTTTTACCCAAGGGAAAAGTCAACTCTCAACTTGCCCCAGCCAAAATAAACCCAATTTTTCTTGGGATGTTAGGGAATGTGATAAAATGAAGAAGGGGAAAATTCATGTTGGTGGGATCAAGCATAACAGACATTTGGACCTGGAAATGACAAGGATTGGGTCTAATAGGTATTGGAGCCTACAATTGTGGATCCAGATGATATCATAATATTTGTTTTAAAATATATATATTTTTTATTTTCTTAGTTGTTAGAGTTGTCCTCTCAAGTTCCATGGTGGGGGTGTTACTATTTGGAATACAAGATCCATTACAACTTCTCCATTACTATTTGAAAAGTTTTACATTACATTCCCTTTCGCCCAAAATAATATATAAAACCCATGTTGTATTCTTTCTATCCTTATCATATATAATGAAGGAAAACAAGCCTCAAATCATTCATATTCAAAAAATCGTTTAAGTGTCTAGCCAAATACAAAAAGATAGAAAAAAAATTACATATTTTATCTGTACAACTTATACATCATCACGAAAATAATTTGATCAAAAATATTTGACCACATAGAAAAGGAAAAAGTGTGAATTATGACTCCTTATAAAAGTATTAAAATTAAGAACATAATTAAACACACTCTTGTTGAAAATAATCTAAGTGTTCACATGGTCACTGATAAATTATGATATTGTAATATTACTATATGTAAATGAGCTCACACCATGTTTTAGTCTGCAAATAAAGATGGTAGTTTTCATATAATCTAGGAAACCACTTAACTATAAAGCCTATTTAAATAGGTTGAGTACAACCAACGTAACCTACTAACAATACTATTTGATATGAGTTGTTCATTAAACCAACTCATTTACATATAATAATATTACTATATTATAATTTATCAATAACCCTATAAACACTTATATGATTTTCAACAAGAGTGTGCTTAATTATATTCTTAATTTTATTACTTTTATAAGAAGTCATGATTCATAATTTGTCTTTTTCTAAATGGTGAAATATTTTTGGCCAAATTATTTTCGTGATGATGTATAAGTAGATAAAAAAAATCATGTCTTTTAAGGTAGACCTTTCTTCTTCACTTGACTTTCTGCAGACCTTTCCGAACATAAACATTTTAATTGACAAAACTTAATAAATACCAGAGAGCAAGAAGTGGTGAAAAAGTCGGAGTTTGGAATAAATTAGCTGGATATTTGAGTTTTTCATTACAACTTTCTGTTCCTGGGTTTTTCTCAATAAATCTACTACAAGCACCCGGACTGCTCTGTTCGAGAGGAAAGCAAAAGTCTGCACTGTATCAGTTTTTAAATTTCTCTGCAGCGGCTTGATATATCAAAACACGCAAAAGAGGAATTTTGTGTCTTCTTTAGAAGATTTGTTGCCCCATTGGCTTCAAATAACACAGCTGCAGTGGTTTCAGTGGATTTACGCTATCTGGTAGGTTGTACGCGGTAATCCATTAATTCTGCTTCTCTTATCATTCTTGCCTTTTCGCCTAATGCAATTATACAAGAAGAAACATGTGGTTGTTGTCGGTGATGCTTCAGGGTATAATATGTCAATTGATGATATGATGCCGTATTTATCTAATGTCAAAAATATGGAGGTTATTGAACGAATACAATTTTGGTACAAAGTAAAACACCATAATTATTATTACTTAACACATCAAAATACTCTCACTGAGCTGGCAAAATGTCAGCAGCTGTTCGGTAATGATATAATCTTTGTTGAAAATCTTTTACCAATAACAGGGTCAGTCGCAGTAGGGAAGATGCTGTCACAAACAGAGGCTTATGAAAAGGTACTGTCAAAGAAATTCCATTGCAGTAAAGGCAGTGACTATGTAGTTCCAACAAGGTTTGATTATGTTGATTTGAGCAGTAAGTTCTGGTTAGTTTTCAGTACCATTCCTTTATTGCTTCAGGCTGGCAATTATCAAAGGCTCTCAACTTTAGTCAGTCTCTTCATTATCCTATTAGATCTAAATAGGAAATGGCTGTACGAGCTTTATGACCGCATTTTTGACAGAATTGTCCAATATGTTAAGCTTCACATCTTCAAGCAAAGATCTGCATTGTACAACTTTTGTTCCACATTCAGCGTTCGCTGGAAATACAGTGACACTAGTAAGAGACATGCTTATGTATTAAAACCAGGTGAGAAAGTAACAATAAAGTGGTACAGTAAACTGGAATCAGAAGATGACATACAGATTACTGGCTGGATCACGCACAACGCAGATGCTGATGATCAACATATATGCATGTCGATAGAAAAAGATAGGGCTCATTGCTTCCGAAGGGAATATGGTGATTACCTCGGGGAGGGAGTTTTGAATAGAGATATTTATGTGCCTTAAAGGACCACATACATGGCTATGTGTCTTGAGAACAACAAAGCACTTGTCTATGCCTGGCCAACAGGGAAGAAATCCTATTCCACTGTTTTTCCTCTTCCCGTTTTGTAAAATAAGCATGCCTGATTGTAATTTTTCACTGGGTAAAGTTTCAGATCAAAAGCAAAGAGACCTAACTGTGGTTGGAGCTTTGCCGATGTCTCTTTGTAATGGTAATGAAGTAATTTAGGTTTTAGTGTGGTTGGAGTGTCTCTTGTTCTCTGCAAACTGTTATAAATAAAGGTTCACTTTTATATTAGGGCTAGTGTCTACATGGCAATGAATTAATTTCAGTTTCCATGCCGGTTAAGTATAGTTGGAGCGTCTCTTGTTCTCTGTAAACTGTTATAAATAAAGTTTCTCTTTTATATTAGCGTATCCAAGGACATTTTACAAAAGACTGATTCATTTTGTTTTATGCTTTTAATTCCTAATTTTATATAGCTTTGTGTAGAAGGTAAACACCAAATATGTGCCATAAATTACAGTATTACTTCATAAAAATGTTTAAGGATATAAATGAGTTAAGTAATGCAACAGATCTATATTTAATACTGATAACATACGGAAATAATACTTATGAAATTAGTGGGAAGGATAAATCTGGGCCCGTTTCTATTTGTCATTTTGCAATAATTCTTCTAGAAAAGTTTCACTACGTATATGGTAGTATCCACTCACTTCAAAACATGATCTTTAAAAATAATTGTTTTAGTCGAATAAGGTATTGTCTCTAATAAAAGTTTTAATTTTTTTCGTTTTTGTAAATGTTCAATAGTTAATCCGGTTGGCGTAACAATGGATAAGCAATGATTATGGAGGTAATGAAAAATATTTAACTGCAGAGAATAAGTCTATCTCAGACAAAGAAAACCTATACAATTCTTCCTTATTCCTTCTAAGATTTAGACGATTTCGGTTGTCAAGTCAAGTGAAAGAGACAGAAGTAAATAACATAAATAAATAAATAAATGATCGAGCAAATGAAACCTTGCCGATATGTCTTGTTTGAGAATTTAAAATATAGGCTAAAGGCAATCACAAAGATTTGTTTAGGAAGCGGTATTCAGGCCTATTTGATGGTGGGGTCTATTTACTGAATCATTTGTGTCTAAAACGTATTTTGGTTGGGTAGGCTAGTGAGAACAAAGGACATAAATAAATAAATAAATATACTTGACTATTGTTGATGCCATGCCAGGAAATCGATCAAACGAATGAAACCTTTGCCATTAAGCCACAGCGCCATCACAACGTTATTTAATTGATGGCTGATTGAATTGTTTTGCGATAAGGGTGAAGACAGTCACATAGATTGGTACTAGTAGTAGGTATTTTAAGGTGGGGTCCTGCTGTTTCATTTATATGCGTTGAGAAAATAAAGATTCTTGTTTGGAGTTGGAAAAGTCTAAACCAGAGAAATGGAAGAAAATTAGAAACAAGTCATTCCTTTCTAGTGCCTTCCATTTTCCCTTCGGTCAAGAGAATCTTAAGCAATAAATTTAATCATTGGGAAAGAACATTTCACCAAGAGAATTATAACCTAATTTCTTCTCGTCAAAATGAGATCAATCTTTGCTCTGGAACTTGGGGATTGATTTTAGCTATCTGTGAGGGCCATCTTCGCATGAGCGAGTGATCATTCGGCTTGCACAAGGGTGACCCTAAGTATGTGTTCTTAGGAAAGCTTAACCCTAAGAGTATTAGTAACTCTCATGATGTATCCGCTGCCTCGGCCAAAATTCCTCATTTTATTCCCACCTAAACCTACCTATTATCATGTTGTAGACACTTCTATATTAGGTCATGCTCATTCCCCTTCCCGTCTACTTATAATGAAAGAATTGGATCGTCTTCATCAAGCGATTATATATGTTTTCTATTATGAAGATACTCACATCACCTTTCTATCATCCCTTAGCCTCGATGTCATTTCGCAACCTGGGTTGCTACCCCTACTTTCTAAGTACATCACTTTGAGTGTGCAACTACTTGTACTAGAGAAAATTAAGAAGATTTCTAACACCAAGAGAAGAATTGAAGCTCATCTTTACTTAGGGCTATGAAAGAGTAAGCATGATAGAAATCCTTATAGCCCTATTGGTTTTCAATCTCACACTACACCCACCAAAAAGGGATGGGATCAAGGACTTGGGTAAAGATAACTCAATTCTTATTATGAACTTGGAGGTTGATGGTAGAGAGGGGCATCCCAAGTCTTGATCTTGTGACATGTTTCATGCTAGATTAGTGTTCAATCCAACAATGATATGGTTCCTCCCAGTGGGATGGGTAATACTTCTAAAGACATAGAGAAAGTTTAGAAGGCCCAAGAGACCTTGGATGCTCTTCCCTAATTCTCTATTGATCACGACCATGTAGATAGAGAGGAAGATCTTCTCCCTATCCATATCTACGAGCCTATCACTTTTTGGGGAGGGAAGTTAGAGAAGGCGGACATAGTGGATTCTTATTGCAATTCTAGGTGGGCCATTTTGCCTTATAGAGGAAATGCAAACAATAAGGTCCTACCTTGGAAACTATGAGGGAGCTTGAACCAAGGAAATCCAAGGGAAATAACCATGTTAAAAAGAATGAAATATGTACAACAGATAATATGTCCTCATTGGGGGCAAAGAAAAAATTTGAATTCAAAACCAAGAGAGGAAAGCCCGGTGGCTCTATTGCCAAAAAATTTGTGAGAAGAATTTTTAAAGCTTAGTTTCCCAAATGTTACAATACATTTAGGACCTCCACGCATGTTGATATTTCCAATGGACTTAAACTATATCTCATGAAATATCAGGGGACTGCAATCCTTAGATAGGAAATATGTTGTTAAGAGATTCTTAAGGGCTCATAGGAACCTTTATGTTTTACTATTAAAGGAGCTTGAAGAAGTATAGTTTACCCTTAATATTAACCTAAAGTGCATTTGGAAGGATGTTATCTATTTCAAGATTAATCATAGTAAAGATAAGGGAACAGTAGTTATTCCTATTAACTATAGATGAAGCAATCAAATTATTAGATGGGGATGTTCACCTACAATATAGAGTAGTTTGGAATATCAGTAAACTTGATGATAAGAAAGTAGGGGTTTGTTCTATTTATATTGCTAAGGACTATAGAGAGAAGATTGAGTTATGGAAATGGTCATCTTGGATGAAGGATGTTCCCAGGATATTTGGAGTTGACATTAACATGATTTAAAACTCTATATAAAAAATAAGGGGCTCTAAATTTGAGTAGAAAGGGGAGGAAAGATTCTTTTTGAATGAAATGATCAACAAGCTTATAGTGGTTGATCAATCGGGTAGGAAGAAGAATGGTGGCAAAAATATTTGGTATACATGGTTTATTTTTGGGCAAGGTTCTAAGAGGATATATAGTAGGTTGGTCATGTTATATGCCAATGAGGATGTTTTGTAGTTTAAGAATGATTCAAATGGTGGAAGTGTCAACATTATACCTTACACTTTGTCTGATGATCACCCTATTCATATTGTTGTCTCCTTTTGTAATTCCCACTAGTACATTTCACCTAGTTTTTCTACCGAATTTTTTGACCATGAAACAAAAAGATTTTGGTTGGTCAAATTATAGAAGGAAAACTTTCATGTTTTTTAAATCCATTCCCGTGTTAGTCGAAAGTTTGACCACTATTGAGTATGTCCAAATTGTGACAAACACGGGTATAACTTTTTAACAAAAAAGAAGTCATTTCTCATTTCATTATCACCACAGTGAATTTTTTCAAGGGGTAGTACGTGAAACCACATTGGCCAGGGTGGATTCGACACTGTGCAGTTTTTATCTAGACTTGGGCCTTTGATCTTTGAGCTTGAAACCACATCAGCCAGGGAAGATTTGGCACTGTGTATAGGGGTTGTAGTTTTTATCTGGACTTGGGCCTTTGATCTTCGAGCTTGGTTTTGGAAACTTGGCTTTTCCTCTCCTTATCAAATAGAAGCTCATTGAGGTAGGGATTATGTTATCTCTTCTACATTTCAAGGGCACATCTTACTATGATATTCATTACTCCATGCTCTATTGTGTCCATGGCATTGAGTTCATTTCTTCAGATGATTTGATTATGGCATTAGCTATATTAGTGAACTAGGGCATCATGTTAATGTGTGTTCATTGGATTCTCTGGTTACCCATGAGCTATGGCATCTATTTATATGAGCTAGGGTATCATTGATTATTTCCTATCAATTATATGGTGCTGGTAAGTCTTTCCCAGCCTACACAACTGTTATTAATACCAATATGAATAGACACGACTAACATCATTTCATTATTGGTTGACTGGCATTGTTTCATTGTCTCACACAGTGATACAAATAACCACTAATTAGTGGTTATCATAAGACATTAACAATATGTTATGATAACCATTAATTACTACTTATCGTGTGATCAAGCAATCGGCTCAGTCGATCTTAATAGTGATAGCATAATATATTTAATGTGACTGCATAATATATTAATAGTGACTGGTTAATTACTCTATTCCAAAGCTCCCATTTTGGAATAGGCAGGGAGGATGCTGGCAAAGGTTGTGGAATTTAGCTTTACACCTACCATTTGCATTTTCTTGAAAATTTCTAAAGCCTTTTCAAAAAATCCATTTTCTACATAGCCTGTAATCATGGAATTCCATGATACCACATGTCTTTGATGCATTTTGTCAAAGAGTTCATGTGCCTTGTCTATAGTTCCACATTTTGCATGCATGTCTACTAGGGTAGTTGCAACTACAACATCTAACATAATTTCTTTATCTTTTATGCTTTGATGGATGTCCACACCCTCTTCCAAAACTCCCATTTTGGCACAGGAAGGGAGGATGCTGGCAAGGGTTGTGGAATTCCTCTTTACATCCACCAATTGCATTTTTTTGAAAGTTTCTAAAGCCTTTTCAAGGAATCCATTTTGTGCATACCCTATAATCATTGCAGTCCATGAAACCACATTTCGTTGAGGCATTCTATTAAAGAACTCATGGGCCTTGTCTATTCTTCCACATTTGGCATACATGCCTACCAAAGCATTTCCAACCATAATGTCTAACATAAAAGATTTTGAAGTTGCTAATCCCTACGGTATACACTTAATTTTTAAGTGACATTTATTACATTTATCATATAGTATAACATTTGTTAATACCTACACCTTTGAAATTGACATTGATGGAAAATTAAGCTGCATAATAGAAGCCCAATTATTTGGAGTAGTAAATTGTGTCAAGTGGATTGCTATTTTTTTAATAGATTGTTGACTATTCATTATTTATAGAAGTGTTGATTTTTTATATAAATCTCTGCACTACTCAGAGGAAATAACAATTTCTGATTCAAATCTTGATAATTTATCTACCTCATATGAATCCATCTTTCATGAGATTAAAACTTACTGCTCCTCTTCAATGCAGGTTGGGAACCTTCCTCATTTTTGCATTATGCTTTTATATGTCTGTTTCATCTTAATTCTTATCTTTGTGGACCTCCTTCTATTATGTAACAAACAACTTAATATTGTGCTACTAGGTTTATTTAATAAGTTAATTTGGATAATGATTGTTTTCCCCACGAGCCCAAACTAAACCTTTGTGACTGATACTTTTATTTAGTTTAGTGGTATTAATCATTTTTATATCCAATAGAGAGTCTTTACATGTTATAATGTGCTCTCAAGTTTGTTGTTTCTATGGGAGACAAGTTTTTAATTGCATTCATCAATTTTTTAGTACTATCTCTACCAAGTTTCATTCACAAGGTTTCTGCCTCGTAGGAGTTCTTTTAAAATATGATTCTCTTGTTTTCTAAATCACTATCAAGCTTTATTATGAAAAGTTTCCTTTACTTATGATTCATATGTCACAATCATGTGATTTTATGGTCTATAATTCTAAATAAACCCCCTTCCCATGCTGGATAATTTAGGCTTTACCCATAGTTTCTAGTCTATCTAGATAATTTAGGCTTTACCCATAGCAGTGCGCGCACAGGAGATACATCCCAGCTTGAGCTCAATCTTTACATAGGGTATGTGACTATTATAGAAAGTTCCAGTATTCAAATTCTATCAATATCTTGTTTGAGCCTACAACAACGTTCCTTATACATTTGGTTATTTAGATTTGGGTTAAGACCATTCGGCATAGACTGTACTATCTACTAAGATGTCACACTGAATCTTCTCCACAACTATAGCCACTTAGCCTAGCACTATTGACTATCACAGAGACACTCTAATCTAATTG
This sequence comes from Chamaecyparis obtusa, assembly GCA_027943335.1. Taxonomy (NCBI): domain Eukaryota; kingdom Viridiplantae; phylum Streptophyta; class Pinopsida; order Cupressales; family Cupressaceae; genus Chamaecyparis; species Chamaecyparis obtusa. The sequence continues at coordinate 78,955 of BSBK01004683.1, forward strand.
ATCAAGTTAGATTAGGGTCAATCTAGAATGGTGAATTGATGGATTCAAACAACAGGTACAATCACCAAGGATTCTTCAATGTGCCCGAGACTATCAAATTCAATCTATGATTCAATTTCAACCTCCTTGTTAGTACACTGCTGCAAACTTGTCTTCTTCTTAGTGGCTAAATACATGGAAAGCCTAGTTAAATGAACTCTAACAAGAACTATGGATGCACAAATGAACCTACAACTTGACATTAAAAATCTCTAACCATTACATGATCAAGTTTGCTATGACAGTCAAGCCATGTGTTCAGTTCATAACCGATTGTGTAAATGTAACTAAAACTTGAAATCAAACGATAGTCAAAATTAAGATGGATTTGAATAAACAATGCATACAATGAAATTTTAGAATGATCAATTCATCTACCTATGTGCAACAGATAGAGTATGATAACAAAAACTTACTCAGAATGTTTTTTGGGTTTCTTTTATTCAACATTGCTTCAAAGATCATCTCCTTGTGCTAATCTCATGATTGGACAAGGTTTGAAAAACACTTCCAAAAAGTATTTCAACTGATCCAACCAACATGAAATTAGTTGCGGTCATTGGAGAACTAGACTTACAATCTGTTGATAGTGTTGCAAAAAATTAACATTTCACAATATGTGCAACTTTGGAGTGCAACTTTGTAAAAAATGCACTAAAACTCAATAACAACTTCCTAAAAGAACTAAGAGGTTGATCTAAGGTCTAGATCCCTCAAATTTCTTAAAACTAAAGAAAATAAACTAAAACATACTAAAACTAAGTTTAGCCATTTAGAGCCAACTAGGATCCCAAACCGACCCGGGAACCAATAGTCGGCTATATGAGGAAATAGTTTCAAAATTCCTTAACAATGAGTTAGGAAATTTTTCCCAAATGATGGGAAACAAAATTAACTCCCACTAAAACATAAACAAACATAAACAAACTTTACCCCCACTAGAACAGTCCAGTAGACTAAGATATCCCTAGTTTATGAAAACACCAAAAGATTCTTGACCACACAAAAGGACCAAACTCAAAAATGAGGAGACATATTCTAAAGATCCATTTCCTTTTATTACAACCAAACTAAAACAAAGACTATCTATAGGACAAAGAAACTCAAGTCCCTTGAGTTGGTAATGCGGATAGTGGAAAACCAAGCTACACAATAGCTTCAGGAGTAAGCTAGGTAGTATCCTCCATGGGCTTATGCTTCCATTGTACCAAATACTCAAGATAGGTGTGCCTTCGAGTCTTCCATGCAACTCTAGTGTCTAAAATGCTGTCAATCTCCAAAGGAGATGACTTAGGAATGTCTTGGATCTGGGCCTCTTGCATAGAACCAGTACTACTTGCAAACACAACATTAGCAACCGGACCTTTATAGAGATATAGGTCAGCAACATTAAATATAGGTTACAAATGAACATCAATCCAAGTGTCTTAGGTTTATATAGCCACTCAAAAAAACTTGATTGAACATTAGAACTTTGATGAGGTTACATAGTCATCTAGGAACATAAAGAAGATTTGTGATCTCCTTAACATCTTTGTTTTCCTTTGATTCAATCTTTTGAGGGTGCTCCTACACTAGAAATTGCATTTGAAAGAAGTTTATTTATCAAAAACTCAGTATAGTCTGTACACTAGGCCTCTTCTGTCGTACAATGAAACTTTGGCATATTTGATTTGTCCTTCCTCCTCTTCCTCTCATTGAAGAACCTCCTCTATTGCTGCTATTCTATCTTTCACTTTTCCTCTTCAATTTCTCTTCTATTTTAAGGGCCAACTGGCAACATTCCTTCACACTTTTGGGGTTAGAACACAATCTGACCCTTTGATCTTCTGGTACCTCTTCATCTTGAAAGTATGCAACCATTGATGCAATCCAGTCCAAAAGCTCTTTTTCTTTTAGACTTTTATCATACATAGTGATATCTCCCCTCACCTTATGCTGCTCAATCTTCATAGCCTTGGATATCCTAATTGTCCTCTGCTCTTCAAGATTTATGTGTTCCTCTTCTTCCTCTCCTCCCCCTTCCTTATGGGTTTCTTCCTCTTCTTCACTATGAACAATGAAAATCCTATATGGGTTCATACTTATTGTGACTTCCCATGGCACACTATCATTGCTTGTACTCTATATTTTCCCAATACTTTTAAATTCTCATTGTCTTTGAAAATTAATGCCATATGTTGCTTACATTTGATTCAATTTCCATATTAATTACTCTCTTTAGTTGTATTAGGAGATTTTTCTTTAAGCATGTGTGATGCAAACCTAGATATAGATGGGCATTAATGGATTAATGCTCAATTGAATGCCTTAATGCATCTCCTAGAGAAAGGCCATCTAGAAGCTTTAGAGGAAATAATTTGTACTAGGTATGGAATCACCTCCACTATAATGCCAAATTCTGATGTGTTATTATCTTCAATTGCAAGTTTCTTTTGCAAAAATATATTGTATATCTTTACAGACTAGACAATGTGACTGTACAATTCTAGAATATATTCTCTATAATCTCTAATTCAGTAGTCTGGTGAGGAGATTTTTCTAACTCCCAAAATACTTATCCTTTTCAATATTTCATGGTCTAGTGAGCATGATTTATGTGTGTATTTGTAAATCTTGTATAATCATATAATCTCTTTTTTTTTTATTATATACAAGATACTACTAATGTTTGTATGTTTATATTTTGTATATTTATAGCCTATGAAGAAATTCCATACTTGGCAATATGAATCGAGAACAAAATAATGAGACGCTTGATTGTGGTCTTAGTTCCAAAGAAAAGACATTGAAAAATGTTATTGTCCTTGCAAAAAGTGTAAGGGCTTAAAGAATCGAAGAATTCTAATCAAAACAGCCCAGAGTCATTATAGGCAATATGGTCACATTGAAGGGGGGCATGATTTTTGTCGATTGGTGAATGTGGATTTCCAATTGGAGGAACATGGAGGTGTGAATATCCAAGCCAAAGATAATGCTCCCATGGAAGAAGATGATCCCATGGTAGAGGACATGATTTAAGATGGTATTGGTGTAGTTGATCAAGATGATCATGATGATGGTACTAGCACATCTGATAATGATGATGAAGATGGTCTTGATATAGTTATAATTGAGAAGGCATACGAGCCCCTATACCAAGGCTCCCAAACAACTCTTCTCTCTGCTATAGTGTTGTTGGTGAACTTTAAGGTTATGAATGATTTACCCAATGTAGCAATGTCACGTATGCTAAGGTATGCTATTTTTCTCTTCTTCAATGTTAGCATACCATTACAATTCATTATATTAACAATTCATATTTGTTGTTGTAGGTTGATAGGTGAGTTTTTCTTACCACCATCAAACATTTTGTCTCGTTCGTACTGAGAATTATCTACCATTATGAATCAAATTGGAATATAGTATTAGAGAATACATGCATGTCCCAATGATCACATTCTATATCACAAACAACATGAATTTACAATAGAATGCCCTGTTTGTCATACTAGTAGATATCGGTCAGATCAAATAATAAAAAAGGTGCCTCACAAGAGTCTTTGGTACATTCCCCTTATTCCATGTCTTCAATGATTATTCAAGTGCACTAGCTTGGCACAATTTATGGATTACCATGCATGCAATAGAAGTCAAGATGACATTATGTGAATGCCTATGGATGGTTATGCATTTAAAGACATAGAAAAAATATGGCCACACTTTAAAGAAGAGCCTTGTAATCTCAAGATTTCAGTGGCAGTGGATGGTGTCAATCCATTTGGAGATATGAGATCTACTTACTCAATGTGGCTTGTTTTTGTTATTAACAATAACATTCCTCCTTGGATATCCATAAAGAGGGAGCACATAATGTTTTCAATGATTGTACCAAGTATTTTTTCATTTAATAGTTATGTAAATTAATTTATAAACACCGCATCAAGATGGTCATAATAATTAAGTAATTGTTTTGTTCATTCAACAAGGTAAGTACCAAGTTAAAGATATGAACATGTAAATTGAGCTCCTTATTGACGAGTTGTTGATTTTATGGAATGGGATCACTATGTATGACACCTCTAGACCAATAGGACAAAGAAAATTTCAATTCCATGCAATGCTTGTATGGACAATACATGATGCCCCTAGGCTAACTCATTTTTGCGGTATGTTATATATTCATGTTAAGGTCACGTATTTTTGGTATGTTATAGCACTTACACATTATTGTTGTATATTTAAGTTGCACATGATAATTATACATGATCCAATTGTATGATATCTTTTAGGTCTTCAGACAAAGGGTAAATTTGCATGTCTAGTTTGTGGTGAACTTTAGGAAAGCAGGTGTTCGATGAGTTTAGGAACTTTCTCCACAATAATCATAAGTATCAAACTATTGAAAAACATCTTTTTAATGGGAAAGAAGAGATGACATCAAGGCCACAAAGAATGACACCTTGTCTATGAAAGTTAGAATACGAAAGACTAAATCGCCGAGGTAATGTCATTCCATCTGATGATTTTTGTTTGAAATTTAGATTTTGATATTGTCTTTTATTTACTAATGATGTTATTCATGCTTGTGAAGGTCATCAAGGCATCAATGACCAACTTCCTAGAGGAATAAAAAGTTATCTTAGTCAATTTAGTAGGTTGTCGTACTACAAAGATCTCCCAATCATGCATTTGTTTAATCCTATGCATATTGGAAAGAATGTAATAGAGACACTATGGAAAATATTGGATGGAAGCACTATTTGATGCAGGAGCATCCTAGGTGTAAGAGCAATCTTGCATCACCCAAAAATATTTTTTATTTTTGTATTCAATAAGGGCTATCTTGTGTAGAGCTGCTATTTATGGAAAATTGCTATTTTTTTTGTAAGTTGGTCATACAATCTTAGAATGTTCTGATTTCACATATAGAGGTTCATCTTAGTCATATCAGTCTACCAGTAAAGTTTCATTAACAGATCAAATCTAGCTTTGGAGATATTGAAGATTTTTAGTATTGGCAGCAGGGTACAAAAACTTTGAACTCAGTTTTGAAGGCTTTAGAGACCTCGGATGAGGTCAAAAATTTGAGTGATGGGTACTTGTGCAAGTCAAGCTTATAGAGCACTTCGTGGCCTTTTCAAATTGGGGTTATAATAGTCAATCAGAGCAACTGGAAATGACTTATGGTCTTCAGAAGTTGGGTCACCTGAAATGGCAGAAAATAATTTTCCATCAAAATTTCTGTTCAGGTTTCAAGAGTTATTTTGAGCTGACTTTGATATAATAAATTGTAAAGTAAAATAAATCTAAGTTTGGTCAGCCCTTTGGGCTAAATTTCTAGAACCTTCTTGGGTGGTGGAAATTGCCTATATAAAGAAGGCCCGTAGTGTTGTCTTAGACAGTTCTGGGTAGTAGATTTGGGTAATAATTCAAGGCTTTGTCCTACAGAATATTGTAAGGGAATGCCCATGTGGCTTTGCATATTATAATTCTAAAAATTTGTAATTCCACATTTGTGGAGATAATAAGAAGCCAATTTTCTATTCTTGCATATTGTTGTTGTTTCTCTATTTTTGTTATGTGTTTTTGGTATTAAGGGGAGCACCCTTCATCAAGTGGTATCAGAGTAGGAGTTCCTGAGTGTGTAAATAGATCACCGACTATGAGGCAGTTTGCACCAGGACCATGGTTTAGGTTTCAGTGCACATCGTGAAAATGCCTCCATGAAGAGAACATGGTGGGAGAGCTAGTACTGTGATACCTGAGGTTAGAGAGCTATAGAGACAAGTGCAAGCATTGCAAGAAGAGATTCATAGAGGAATGAATCTTAATGTCAGAGATGAAAGTGAGGATGAAGTCGAAGAAGAATATCAAGAAAGAGAAGTTGAAATTGTGAACCCAGAGGAAGAAAGACTTTTTTGGGCCATTTCCAAGATTGGGAAAAGACCTAAGATTGAGGTTCCTACATTTTCTGGAAATCTTAACCCAAAAGAATTGATTGACTAGATCAATGAATGTGAGGAATATTTTGAGTATGAAGATGTTGAGGATCCTGATAGGGTCAAATTTGTGAAGGCCAGACTAAAAGGTCATGTGAAGATCTGGTGGCAAGAGATTCAATTGGAGCGAAATAGAAGAAGGAAAGATAAAATCACAAGATGGGATTAGATGGTGGATAAATTGAAGTGAAAGTTTATTCTTGTTGATTATGAGCTTGACCTACTGAAGAAAATGAAAAGTTTGAAGCAAGCAAGAAGATTTGTTCAGGACTATACAGAGGAATTCTATCGACTCCTCATCAAAACAAGCCACGAAAAAGCTAATAAGGAGAAAGTTTCCCAATACCTTAATGGGTTAATTGCAAGCATTTAGGAGGAGTTGAATCTGGTTTGAATGAATAGTATTGAGGAGGCATAACATTTTTCCCTAAAAGTAGAGGAAAAGCTGAACAAGTAGTTTGAGAGCAGACAAAATGGAAGAGGTCATCGTTGAAGATCTAGTGGATGGTCATATGGTGGCTGAAATGAAGATATGAAAAAGAAAGATGAGGCCAGTAGCATCTAGAATCAGAGAGGAAATAATTCCAATTGCTTCCCAAATCAAAATAATAGAGATCAAAGAGGAAGAGGAAGAGGACAAGGATCTTGAAGAGGAGGCTTCCGTGGAACATGTTTTCACTGTGGAGAAGAGTGTCATAGGGAATTTGAATATCCTCAATGTCAAGGAAGAACATACAAGAGAAATGAAGACCAAGCCAGAGTTGCACATGTAGATGAAGATGCCAGATTATCACATTCTGAAGATGCTAAAAGAGGAGAAACACTGATTAACAGAAGAGTCCTGCTGAGTGGTGAGAATGAACCTGAACAAAGGAGGAGCCTATTTCACACCAGGTGCAAGTGTGAGGGTAAGTGTTGTGATGTGATTATTGATAGTGGAAGAACTGACAATTTGGTGTCAGAAGAGATGGTGACAAAGTTGAAGCTCATGAGACAAAAACACCCACATCCATATTGGATTGCCTGGGTACAAGATGACCGCAAGGTCATGGTCAATGAACAATGCCTAGTGAAGTTCAAGATTGGTGAATACCAAGATGAGGTACTGTGTGATATCATATCCATGGATGTATGACATATGTTATTGGGTAGGCCATGGTAGTTTTACAGATGTGCTATACATGATGGTCATGCGAATACCTATTCCATGACAAAGGATGGAGTGCGACATAAGCTAAAGCCATTGAATGACCCAGAAGACAAGGTATGTGGTAGTGCAAGAATAACTTTTGTTGATGGAAGAAAATTCCTAGATGATATGAGGCATGAGCATGTATGTTTTTCTTTAATTCCAAAAGCTGGTAAGGAGGAAGTAGAAGATGTTCTTGTAGAAGTTGCAGAATTGTTGAATGAGTTTCAAGATATTGTATCCGATAATGTTCCCGATGGATTACCACTAGTGAGGAAGATCGGTCATCAGATGGACTTGATCCCAGGAGCGAGTTTTCCAAATAAGGAAGCACATAGAATGACACCTATAGAAAGTGAAGAGTTGAATAGAAAGTACATGAGTTGTTGCAGAAAGGACTGATCTGTGAGAGTTTGAGTCCCTATGGTGTACCAGTGGTATTAGCACCAAAGAAGAATGGAGAGTGGAGGATGTGTATAGATTCCAGAACATTAAACAAGATCACAATCAAGTACATGTTTCCATTGCCATGAATGGATGATATTATAGATTGTTTGAGTGGAGTTGTGTATTTATCAAAGATAGATTTGAAGAGTGGATATCATCAGATTCAAGTCAGAGAAGGAGATAAATGGAAGACTACCTTCAAGACAAAGGAAGGACTATATGAGTGGTTATTCATACCTTTTGGGCTAACCAATGCACCAAGAACTTTCATGCGGCTCATGAACGAGGTTCTGAAAGAATTTCTAGGTAAGTTTGTCATTGTTTACCTAGATGATACTCTGATCTTTAGTAAGACATTGGAGGAGCATATGATGCATATTCGTATGGTATTTGAGAAGCTGAGAGAAGAGAAATTGTTGATTAATTTGAAGAAGTGTGGTTTTGTTAAGGTCCAAAAATAGACCCAGAGAAGGTACAAACTATCCTTGAATGGCCTACTCTAATGAGTGCTACTGAGGTAAGATCTTTTCATGGTCTAGCTAGATTTTATAGAAAGTTTATCAGAAATTTTAGTAGTATTTGTGGAACCTTGACTAAAACAATGAGAGGGGATAGAAGAGAGTTTAAGTGGACTAATGGGGCAGAAAAGAGTTTTCAATTATTGAAACAAAAAGTTACAGAACAACCTATTTTAGCACTTCCAAATTTTAATAAGGTTTTTCAAGTAGATTGTGATGCTAGTGGTACTGCAATAGGAGCTGTTATGAGCCAAAAAGGTAAACCTGTTGCTTATTTTAGTGAGAAGTTAAATGATGCCAAGAGGAAATATTCTGTTTATGATTAGTAATTTTATGCTATAATTTAGGCATTAAAGAAGTGATGACATTATCTGCTTCCTAAGGAGTTTGTTTTGTATACTGATCATCAAGCTTTGCAATATTTGAATAGTCAAGGAAAGTTGAATCAGAGGCATTTGAAATGGGTTGAGTTTTTGCAGAGTTATACATTTGTTTTGAAACACAGGAGTGAAAAGTCTAATAGGGTTGTAGATGCTCTTAGTAGAAGGAAACTACTACTGATAGAAATGTAGATTGAGGTGGTTGGGTTCAAGGAACTCAAGAATTTGTATCTAGAGGATCTTGATTTTGGTGAAGCTTGAAAAGGTTGTACAGAACCTGTTACTCTAGACAATATGAAATGGCTGAATTTCATCATCCAGGATGATATGCTATTCAGAGGGAGTCAGTTGTGCATTCCACGAAGTTCTATGAGGGAGAATCTCATCAAAGAGAAGCATAGCGGAGGATTGGCTGGACATTTTGGTCATGATAAAACCCTTGCTTTGGTTAGTGAGAATTATTATTGGCCATAGTTGTAGCAAGATGTGAAGAAGTTTGTACAGAGTTGTAGAGTATATCAGATGGAAAAAGGAGTGAAGCAGAGTACAGGGTTGTATCAGCCATTACCTGTACCAGAGAAGTCTTGGGAGGATATCAACATGGACTTTGTTCTTCATTTACCAAGGACTCAGTGGGGACATGATTCAATTTTTGTGGTGGTTGAAAGATTTTTGAAAATGACACATTTCGTTCCCTGCAAGAAGACTAATGATGTTGTTCATGTAGCAGAATTGTTTTTCAGAGAAGTAGTGAGACTACATGGTTTGCCAAAGACCAAAGTTTCAGATCGGGACACTAAGTTTGTTGGATATTTCTAGCGCATATTGTGGAAAAATTTGAAGATATATTTGAATTTTAGTTCATCACATCATCCACAGACTGATGGACAGATAGAGGTGGTGAATAGGAGTTTGGAAAATTTGCTGAGATGTTGGTTGGAGATAAGCCAATAGGATGGGATTTGATTTTACCGTAGGCAAAATTTTCATACAATAATTATGTTAATAGGAGCACTAGTAAATCACCATTCCAAATTGTATATGGAAGTAGTCTAAGAAATGCATCTAAATTAAGAAATATAGATAAAGGAGAAATAAGTAGTGCTAAAGCTAAGGATTTTGCAGGACACTTGAAGAACATCCATGAGGAAGTGAGGAAGCACATTACCAAAATGAATGCATAGTATAAGGCTAAGGTAGATGAGAAAAGGAGGCATTAGGAATTTTAGGTTGGGGATGAAGTCATGGTTCATTTGTGAAAGGAGCAGTTTCCAGTTGGTACATATAACAAGCTGAGAATGAAGAAGTTTGGATGATGTAAGATACTAAAGAAGCATGATTAAGGAAATGCATATGAGGTAGAATTTCCTACTTGTTGTGACCTTTTCACACTATCACCCCATTGCTAATGGGGACCCCCTCTTTGGGTCGTAGTTGTTGGATTTGGCAAATTTTGGCATTAGGTTAGGCAATTTTGAGCTTTAGTCGATTGAGAGGTAATGGAGAAATTAAGTAGCCAAGTTGTGATCTTAGAGTGGGAGTATTAAAGAAAAGTCTATCAGGGTCATGTTATATTGGGTTCAATGTAAAATTCTAAGTGTATTTAAATTTTGGCTAGCCAATTAGTCCAGAATTCCATGTAAAAGCATATTCCATGCATAAGGGTCTTAAAACCCTTATAAAATCAATTTTTTATGTACAAAATGGCCAAAATCCTAATAAAAAATCAATTTTCTTTATAGAAATATACAAAATCCACGCTATACATGAATTTCCCTTCATATTTTGATCAAAATCTGAACTATACATGAATTTACCTTCATTAATTGGCCTCTTCCCTAAAAAATTCTAAGTTTTGGGGTTAAAATCCAAGCATAACATGAATTTCCACCACTTTGGATGAATTCTTCTTGAAAATTTTTGAAGTGTTTGAAAAATCTAGACAGGGGTCATTTTTCCCTTGATTCGAGCTTGGAGTGTTGAAAATTTTCTAAGTCTGGGAAGTGTCCAGATAGGGGTCAATTTTCCCCCAAGACTGAGTGCATGAGCTAAATTTTTTCTAAGTCTGGAAGTTGTCTAGACTAGGGTTGATTTTCCCTTGGACTAGATGGGGAAAGCAAAAAAAAATTTCTAAGTGTTGGAATAGTCCAAGCCTAGGTCATTTTTCCCCTGGGGGCTAACATGGAGTGGAAAATTTCTTCTAAGTATCAAGATTGTATGGACATGGCTCTATTTTCCCCTTTTCAAGTTGAGATGTGAGAAAATTTTCTAAGTGTGAGATTTGTCCATGCTAGGGTCGAAATTCCCTCCAAAGGTAATAAGTTGAAAATTTTATAAGTGTGAGATTAGTCCATGCATGGGTTATCTTTCCCTCTAGTGGCTGCATGAAGTGTGTAAAAATGACTAAGTGTTGGGAAAATACAAGCAGGGGTTGTTTTTCCCCCAAGACTGTGAATGCACATTGAAATTTGGCTAAGTGTTGGAACAAGGCAGGCATGGATCGATTTTCCCTTGCATGCCAATTGGGCATGTATGCATGAAAGAGAAGGTGGAATACAAGCAAGTTGTGGACCTAGCATTTTTTTAATCAAAAAGTGGACTACAAGCATGGATCAATTTTTCCCAATTGGAGAGTTTTTTATTAATTTTTTTTTTAATAAAAGAAAGGAAAAAGGTAAAGTAAAGGGGGAATCTTGTTGGAATATTCTAGAAACTCAACTTTCTTTTATTCCACATTACTTGTGAGAGGGAAAAAGTGAAATGAAATGCCTTTATAAGTGGCTGCCCATTGAAAGAAAAAAACATAACAGCCATAAGAGGGTTTGAAACAATTGCTTGAAATTCGAAGGCAAGCATCCAAGGAGTGAGAAGAAGCCATTGGGGGCTAAGAGGAAGATGAATGCAAGGTTGAGAGCCATGATTTGAAGGTCTGAAATTTGTGGAAGCCATTGCAAATCTGAAAAAGTGGAACAAAAAAAGTAGACAAAAAAAACAAATCCGAAAAAGTGGAACATAAAAAGCAGATGAAAAAGCAAATCTGAAAAAGGAGAATAGAAAAAGCAGACAAAAAAGCAAATCTGAAAAGAGAAGTCTGAAAATACCAAGAGAGGGATGATTTTTTCTACATTTTTTTAAAAATCAAGCAAGCACCAAATTTGCCTTTTCTTGTTTGCTGAGTTATCCTTGAGGGATTACTCATCTTTTGGAAATGATTTCAGTCCATTCAGACCAAAGGTGAGACAGTTATGAGTGAAACTCTAAGGACTAGGGCAGAAAATCTGAATTTTGCAAAGTTTTCTAGAAATTTTTCTAAGTGTAAAACTTGTTTGGAAATGCATTGTGGAGGTTTATTTCATGTTTTCTAACACAAATAGAAGTGATTGAAGGTCTGAAATTGGAAATTACAGCCATGTCCTCAGAAAATTAGAATTTTACTAAGTGATGGAATCAAGTCTAAATGTTTATGCAAGGCCTTGGAAATCATTTTTTTTAGTACCTTTTCTCATTATCCTAAGGTCTAAAAATGGAAATTATAGTCATGTCCTCAGAAAACTAGTCATACAAAAGTCTGAATTTCATGCTTAAAAGTGTATGTATGGACTGAAATTTGAGTTTGAATGCATGTTTTTAATCCTTGGTCATCATGCTAACCATTTTGTAGGGATTTCAAGCATAATGTAGACTTTTTGTTTTCATTTTGTAGGTCATGTGGGGCTGCATTTATTCATGGCTCATACTTAGTCATTTTGTAGAATTCAAGATGTTAGGAATTGCAAGTTTGAATGCATACATACTAATCATTCTATGACAAATTCTTTCAAATTTGATGAAGTGTTGTAAGATCTTTCATTGCAATCATTTTGTTACATGTATACATGCTAACTTCAAGTTTCATACAGGAATGGCGGAACCAAAAGGGTTTGCAGCGAGGACGGTGCTAACTAAGAGACTATCCAAACGCTTTTATCCAGAATCTTTGATGTCATCCAGATGGGGGAAAGTTTTAGATACAAATATGGAGTACCTTGATATGAGATGACTAAGAAGAAGAATGTATAGACATAGGGATCAATTACCTTCAAGGATAGTAGTTCATACAGTCAGTTGTGGACTCTATCAGGCAACAGGGTTCCCTGCCGCCATCCAGTGCAACAAACTCATGGTGGAATGTGAAAAGAACTATGATCCAGATACCAGGACCATCAGGGAAAAAGGAAAGGTGTTTGCATTTATAAGTGAGGAGGTAATAAGAGAGACCTTTAGGATTCCCTACCACCTGAGAATGAAAGTCCGAACTAAGGAAGAGACCAAAGGACTATTTGATGCAAAATCGGATGCATGTATGGACATCATTAACAAAAAATAGATCCTTCAACCAAGAGGGCATCATTCCAAGTTTCCAAAGAAGTTGGTGAGTGAGGACTTCAAGGAGGAGTATAGTGACTTGATCTACATGTTGAACAGGGTAATGGGGTCACCTCAAAGTGCTTTCTTTGATCCTTGGATGTTTTACTTCATAGAAGAGATTGCCTTGGGAGAAGTAATGATAAATTGGGCAAGGATAATAAGTGATAATTTGGATGCATAGTTAAGAGACTTGAAAAGGACAAGGTAGTTCTACATGAGTTCCTACATGATCTATTTGCTAGCAAGGACTGTGCACTATCCAGACCTCATATGTTGAGGCAAGATTGGAAATGGGAAGGATAAATTCAAGGTCTATGATTGTTATCCTGAGTTGTAGCTACACAAGAAGGTAGACTATAGGAGGATTAATGACATCTTCATGATGAGCATTAATCACACTTTGTAGGGGGAAACACATAGGAGATTTTCCAAGCATGCAATTGCATTGATAGAGCAATATGGAAATAGGTACATCTAGTTCCCCACATTCACCTATGTTAGGATCTTGGGATTTTCCTCAGAACCATACAGACTCCCCAGGTATCCTACAAATAAAATGGTTTTATTGGAGGTGGTTAGACAAATCTGAGAATTTGACCTCATGCATAAAGAGAGGCACATATAGGGAATTCCCTCCTCCATTACTCTAGAGAAGATGCTTGAGTCTTGTCCATCCTTATAGGCAGCTAGAACAGCTAGTGCAGAGATACAATTTTATCAACTCAGAACATATAAGGCAAGGAAAGATTTTGATCCATTCCAGAGAATTCAGATCCACAAGGGCATGAAGTACTAGCACAAGGAAGATATTGAAGATTATTGGATGAATCTCATGGATGAGGAGGCAATGAGGAGGAAGATGTGGTCCAGGATGACATTGAGTTTCATGAGGAAGTGTGGTGTCTTCCCTATTCCTAACCAAGTCCAAGAGGATAGGTGCATTATCCACCCCAATTATGAATATGAGAAGAGAAAGGCAATTGAACCCCCTAATTGGTCATTAAAGGAAGAACTCTCAGACTAGGCAATTTTGATGGGGGTGGTCATGGATAGATCGAGGGTGTGGGTGGACAAGTAGATGAATAAGTTGATGAAACAAGGTGTCACCTTCACCTATGCACACATGCAAAATGAAGAGTCTTCTTTGAGGGGTGATGAGGGGACCACTAGAAACTCAGGATTGCGTGTTCAGGCTATAGGACAGACTAAAAGGGGAAATGACATGGAGGTAGGAACCCCTCAAGCACCAAGTGACAAGATCGCTAGTGCAGAATCCAGAGATAGAAGACCGAGGCTGGCCACTCCAACACTTATCCTTGGTTCATCATCATCTAGGGAAGAAAGAACATAGACCATGGGCAATGATTCAAAACAGGGTGGTGATACAGAGATCCTAGCCCAAGATGATCAAAAGGCAGCTTCATCCACACAGTCAGTATAGAAAAACATAGAGATATTACCATCTTCCCCCATGGTGCATCTGGTAGTTGATTTAGGAGGTGATATGGGACAGTCTGATCCTAACACACAAGAGATGGAGGATGACCTTATTTTGGAACTTAAGGGGTGTGATGAAGATGAATAGATAGAGTGTGACTTGGATTTATCCACAATTCCTAATTGGCTTAGAGATAGCATGAAGAAGAGAAGGAGGGTAGAAGAGATTCCCCCTATAGATGATATTGATACATTTCTTAATAGGATAGGGAGAGCAAGTGAATCTAGGCCAGCAAGGAAGCTCCACAAGATTACTAGAGATGAGACAGGCTCTCGCACTATACATTTGGATACCCCCATTGATGGTAAGAATGAGGACATGATCTCTCCTCATGATTACCATATCTCTTCATTTGATATTGGGCCAACAACTAAGGACCAAGAATTTCAAGAATGGAGAGACAATGCAAGTGCTATAGAAGAAATGATGGATAGACTAATCAAAGAGAAGGAAGATCTTGAGACAGAGAATTTAATGATGAAAGAAATAATAAACAAATATGTGAATCCATCGAGATAGGAGAGTGCAACACTTGTTCCTTATGTTCCCACCTCTCAGAATTGACATTGTACCTACAACATGGTAAGAAAATGGGCAAAAGATATCAAAGAATGAGCAGGGTCTTTCCTTACCAAAATGGTTCAAATATACGAAATGACTACTACACTTATAGATAAAATGTAGGGATTAGAAGAGATGTGGGAGGATTTTCAGCCCATCAAGAAAAAGGTCATTCCTTGTCTCAGGGCATTGAGAGCTATCCCTACATCATTCTTGGTACAAGGGAGAGTGATTAACAAGGGTAGTTCTTATGAATTTGGCCATTGGTACCTCTCATTGATTACCAGGAAGACTACTTATGAGTAGGCATGCACACAATGTAGTAACATTCAGGATCTTGTCTTAGGGATACATTCGAAGGTTCTCATTGCAATCAAGGAGCTGCTTGGCCTTGACATTGATGCTTCTAGTGAATTGGATTTGGAGGAGCTAATGGGGAAATTGGAGTCAATTTATTTCATAGGTGTGGATTCTCTTAAGGAGAGTCACTTGGATGGTTTCCTCTCACTCATGCTTCCTATTAATGATCCACAGTTGCAGACCTCAGATTGGGATGGCACATTGGGTACATGCATGGAGCGGTTAGAGATTATGGAGATGCAGCATGGTAGCCTTCCTAGTATTGACATGGAGGAACTTAGGGAAATTTTTCTTAAGTTTATCAAGTTTTCTAAAAGGGAGAAGGTGAAGAGGGTGCACATCCTGGATGATGAGTTGTTCGATGACTAGGTGACTTCCTTGCTTCCTATTAGTCCTCAAGCTTTTGAATTTTCTCATTGGCAAATTTTGTGGTGCTTCATTTCTATCAGTTACTTTTGGTTTCCCTAATTAGGGTTTGTAGTGGATTAATCTGGGCCATTGGTTTTGGCTCTTAATCTTGGCCACTCATTGTAATTGAAGGGTTCCTATACAAACCCCATCCCCCTCATTTTGCAGAGGAGGTTGTTTTGAGAATTGTTGCTAATATAATGCCAAATTCACTCTACTTTTCATTGTTGTGTATTGCATGGTGAATTGTTGTGATTAAATTTGCATTATTGCATGGTGATGTACATCCCTCATTTAGAATAGATTTTCATTCCAAGTTCTTAGAATAGAATTTTCTTCAAGTAGTTGAGTTGAATGAAAGTAATTGTGAATGTTTACTTGATTGACTTGACAAATTTGGGCCACTAGCCTCTTGTTGATGATAAGAGTGCCTTGTGTGGTTAGCTGATGAGTAAAAACACTTAACTTCAATTAGTATTGAGTCTTTAGTTTGCATCCATTTGATGGGACTAGGGAGGAGGTACTAATTTGAAAATCATTTAAGTCTACTGTAGAAGCTTGCACTAGGTGGGTGGAGTCACTGGCGAGATTGCATCTAGTAGAGTCCAAGTTCATTCACACATTTCTTGCATTCACATTTAGAAGTAGAGATAGAAATAGAAGTTAAGTTTAAGTTTAGGTTGAGAAGTTGAATATTGGAAAATCAAAGTATATTTTCATTGCACATTGTAAAGCAAAATCCTTAGAAGTGCATTATTGACAAATCTCGAATGAACTGGCGTAAGTCCCCTTAAGTGATAACCAGCCATCACATCATTTCAACTAGGTGAGTATCCACAATAAAATAACCTTGAAGTCACCTTGTGATCTTACTTTGTAGGCTTAGCACAAGAAGTGACCTTATATCAAGAGAGAGTTGAATATTTAATGTTTCACTCCAAAACATTGAGTGTTTGATTTTGCATGTTGTAGTGGAACAAAACTCACATCAACACTACTGAGTTGAATATTTCACCAGTGTTTAACATTCTAGATTTGATAGAGTACCATGAGGGAGGTGTTGAAGATGACATCATAGTAGCATAGTGGAGTATTCCAGCAACTAGTTCAGATACCAAGGAGATTGAGGACATATTAGATAGTTAAGTTGGTAGAAGCACAAGGAACATGACATATGAAAAATATCTGGTCAAGTGGAAAGGATGACCTCTTGAAGATTCATCATGGCTGAAAAAGGAGGAGGTTAACCATCTTGGTTTTCCTCTGCACACCTAAGTCATGACACAATCACTTCTCAAATTACTCCAGGTGTCTGATGCAGGAGCATCCTGGGTGTAAGAGGATTCTTTCATCACCCAAAAATATTTTTTGTTTTTGTATTCAATAAGGGCTATCTTGTGTAGAGCTGCTATTTATGGAAACTTGCTATTTTTTTTTGTAAGTTGGTCATTCAATCTTGGAATGTTCTAATTTCACATATGGAGGTTCATCTCAGTTGTATTAGCCTACCAGTAAAGTTTCATTGACAGATCAAGTCTAGCTTTGGAGATATTGAAGATTTTCAGTATTGGCAATAGGGTACGAAAACTTTGAACTTAGTTTTGAAGGCTTTAGAGGCCCCATATGAGGTCAAAAATTTGAGTGACAGGCACTTGTGTGAGTCAAGCTTGTAGAGTGCTTCATGGCCTTTCTGAATTGGGGTTATAATAGTCAATCAGAGCAACTGGCGATGACCTTTGGTCTTCGAAAGTTGGGTCAAGTGAAATGGTGGAAAATAATTTTCCTTCAAAATTTTTTTTTAGGTTTCAAGAGTTATTTTGAGCTGACTTTGATGTAATAAATTGTAAAATAAAATAATTCTAAGTTTGGTCGGCCCTTTGGGCTAAATTTCTGGAACCTTCTCGGGCAGAGAAAATTGCCTATATAAAGAAGGCCCGTAGTGTTGTCTTAGGCAGTTTGAGTAGTAGATCTGGGTAATAATTTGAGGCTTTGTCCTATAGAATATTGTAAGGGAATGCCCATGTGGCTTTGCATATTGTAATTCTAAAAGTTTGTAATTCCACATTTGTGGAGATAATAAGAAGCCAATTTTCTATTCTTGCATATTGTTGTTGTTTCTCTATTTCTATTATGTGTTTATTGTTGTTTCTCTATCACTATTACATTTGGGGCCAAATTCTGACAAAATTTTTTGATGGGTAACTTTTTATTAAAAATTTGGTGGTTTTTTTTTGTAATAGGCCCCGATGATGTCGGTATTCTGATGGGTGTCTAATTGACCATTGAAATTCTGACAGATTTGGGGTATAGATTAAAAAAAAAAGTGAAACGACCTCATCATTTTTATTTCAATTGGATAGAGGGAGTGGGAGAAAAGGAGAAAAAGCTGAGTGTAGGAGAAGGTATGTGATTTCTTCATCTTTCGAGCCTCTTGCATCATATTTGAATGCATTTCATTTTATTTGATCATGAATTCTCTCTGAAATGACCACATTCTACTGGTGTAATGCCATAGCCAGTGCTTTATCTCTATTATTTGATGTTATTGGTGCTTGTGCTCAAGGATATCGATTCACTGTATTCAAATGTTTGGATTCACATTTGTTGATATTACTAGCATATATGTTTAATGACGCCATTGTAAATTACTTTCACTAAAATGACTGCATTCTACTGGTGTCATGCCCTAGCTCGTGCTTTAACTCCATTATTTGAGGTTATTGGTGCTTGTGCTCAAGGATATCCATTTTTTTGAAATGTTGACTGTGGTTATCAAATGGACAGCTTGTGAGCTTCTAGCTAGGTGACATTTGTATTGATAGCTTTGGGAATCAAATGTATTGTATCATTGATAGTTGATACTTTGTTAAAAGGAAATAGGACAAAGAATGATTTTTATTTAGTTTCTCTATTCTAATCCCTAATTGGCTTACAACCCTAGAGAAGTATATGTAGATTTATGGATGTAGTTGTAGGATACATAGTAGCCAATAATTTAAAATAAATCCATGCATCCAATTTGAATAGAAATTAATACAAAGAACTAGGGTCCTCTAATGGCCCAATCATTTGGACCTTGACTGTCCCCTCAACTGGTGACCCTTCAAAATTGGGTTATTATGCAATCAGTGAGTGATCCTTCATTCTCCTAGTGAGCTTCTAGGTAGGTGCCATTTGTATATTTGATAGCTTAGGGCATCAAATGTATATTATATCATTGATAGTTGAGAATTTGTTAAAAGGAAATAGGAAAAAGAATGATTTTGATTTAATCTCTGTATTTTGATCCCTAAGTGCTTACAACCATAGAGAAGTATATGGAGATTTATGGATGCAGTTGTAGGATACATAGTAGCTGATAATTTACAAGAAATCCATGCATCCAATTTGAATAGAAATTACTACAAAGAAATAGGGTCCTCTAGTGGTGCAATCATCTGGATCTTGACTATCCCCTCAACCAGTGACCCTTCAAAACTAGGTTATCATACAATTAGTGAGTGATCCTTCATTCTCTTGGTCTTCCCTACATCCAAACATATTAGAAATACACAATACAATGATAAAAAGTCTTTCACAATCCCCCTTCCCTCAAGGAACACTATCAACCATCCCTTCCACGTAGAATTTCACTATTTTATGAGTGGATTGTGTAGGAACAGTTAACATTAAACAATGAGCAAACTCCTCAACACATCTTGGAAACCATTGAATTCAATAATAAATGAAACCTAGCACCAACACTATTCCTTCCATAGTTGCAGGATACATAGCAGTCGATAATTCACAAGAAATCCATGCATCAAATTTTTATGAGGATATCCTACTAATCAATAGGAATTTTCTTGAGATGACCAATGATTATGCATTTTGATGGCAGTGTGCTAGTTCAAAAGGATAATATAAAATATTAGGAGTATATGTTATAAAATACTAATGAAATCAACTATAGGTCAAATCTAATCAAAATTGCAATATAAAGATTAAAATAGATCTTGAAGAAACATGGGAACCATTTTTGAGAGATATTGTACAAACGAAGAAAATACTCCAAAGAGGAAATGCTTCAATATGGAACAATTGAAGGACGATATTTTACTTTTATATGCACATCTATAATTTTTTTGATATATTTATGAGATACAATTAAAGGAAAAAATGCTTGGTGGGGTTATCATGCAATCAGTGAGTGATGCTTCATTCCCCTCTTCCAGTGACCCTTCAAGACCGGGTTATCATGCAATTAGTGAGTGATCCTTCATTCTCCCGATCTGCCCTACATCCAAACATATTGAAAATACACAATACAATGATAACAAGTCTTTCAAAATCCCCCTTCCCTCAAGGAACACTATCAACCATCCCTTCCACATAGCATTTCATTGTTGTATGAGTGGATTGTGCAGGAACAGTTAACATTAAACAAGGAGAAAACTCCTCAACACATCTTGGAAACCATTAAATTCAATAATAAATGAAACCTAACACCAACACTATTCCTTCCATTCACTTCTACCAAGAATAAAGTATTTAATCCATTCAACATTACATATAATCATTAGATAGTTACATTTCCTGACTGTGTAGAGGAACAGTCATGGCCAAAATGATCAAAACTACTTTCACCCTTGCACAAGCTATTCCTTACTCTTAATGAGTTATAAACATGCCATTGTTTCAGTTTTGCTTGCGAGTTATGATAATTTTTGTAAACATGTCATTGGTTCAGTTTAGTGTATTCATTTTTGTCAGACAAATCTTCATTGTCTTTTGATTGTCTTCTTTATATAGTAGCATGTATTAATTGGTTGACAAATAAAGAATTATTTAGATAATTGGAAGACAATGAAGATAATTTTAAATGCATCTAACATAATGTTTTTTTACAAAATTGAACCAATGACATGTTTACAACAAAGAAATAGAGTGATAATAATATGCTGAAAATTGTATTCTATTTAATACATGCCAAAGAACCAGTCCCAACAATTCTTAAACATACTTTATCTGATATGATGAATTCTTAAACAATTAAGGTTGGAGTAGACATAGTTATCACACAATTTTTTTGTGTGGTACAAGGAAGATTTGGCTGATTAAGAGCGAGGCCTTCTTTAGAATCTCATATAAATTTGGCCGATTAAGATGAGAAGAAAAACATAATTCATTAGTTAAATTTTTCAATTTCATGTATTTTTTCTCCTATTTATTAGGTGCATGAGTTGAAGGTTGAATGTAAGAGTCTTATAATGTTGTGTTATCTTAAATCTCGAGTTTTTGATACTCCTATGATGATCTTTCTCAACAAATATTTTATTCTATTGTTGTTTTTTGAATAACATATTGGGCAAATACAAAATTGCGTACTTCTATAGGACAGTGAACACAAAATTGAAGTATCAAACAAGACTTGATCAAGTTGCAGGTGGAATGTGCACTCAAATAGTAAGTAATGTAGAATAACAAAATAAGTAATCTATCATGTCTACATTTTGTTATTTTCTAAGATTACATCCATGTTCTATATTCACAGAATGGTTCAAGATTGAAATTTACAATTCAATTAAAGTACTGATGGGTGTTGTTCCCTACACCCTCAATCAACAACTTGCCTCCATTTTATTTTGATTTACAAACTAGTATATTATTTGAATATCTTTCTTTATTGCCACAATAGGAAAGACTTTGAGGTGGAAGACTACAATAATAGAAGTGTTTCAATTTGGTATACTATACTACAACATCATTTCATAACTAAGTTTTCAATTTCTATATATAATTAGGTTATAGATAATCTAAGTGAAGAAGCATCGTGTTAGACAATCCAAGTGAAGAAGGTAATGGGGATGCGATCAATAGATTGTGGTTGAACTTGAAAAGAAAAGGCGATGGAAAATGTTATTGTCCCTGCAATAATTGTAAGGGCTTAAACATTAGAAGATTGCTAATCAAAATAGTTAAGAGACATTTTAGGGATAATGGTCACATTGAAGGAGGCTTTGATTATCATGAATTGGTAAGTTTTTCATTATATTTATTTAACAATTAATATATATATGAAATACACCTAATGATGAGATCATTATCATGGTTTATTTGTGTTCATCATTTTAATATAGGTCAACCTCCCTAGGGGAGTACATGATATGGACCATGAAGGTGTGAATATTGAGAATATGGCTTTGGAAGTGGAGGATCATGGAGGTGTGAATATTGAAGCTGAAGATTATGATCCCATGGAAGATGATGATGATGCACCAGATGATGGTACTAATACATTGATCCATGACACATTTGGTATTGGTGCAACTAATGATGATGATTAGGATGATGTTGATGTCATCCATGATATACCTCTACTTGAGAAGGCAGCCACGCCCCTTTACAAAGGCTCCCAAACAACTCTTCTCTCTACTATATTGTTGTTGTTTAACTTGAAGGTTATGAATGGTTTATCCAACACAGTAATATCATGTATGCTACGGTATTCATATATGTCATTATAGTGATTAAATGGTGAAACATGTACCATAAATATTGTTAATATTAACAACATATATTTTTTTCTACAGATTGATAGGTGAGTTCTTGTTACCACCATCAAATATTCTCCCTCTCTCATACCAAGAATTATGTGCCACTATGAAAGATATTGGAATAGAGTATCAAGCAATAGATGTTATCATAAAGAACATGAATTCACAACAGAATGCCTTGAATGTCATACAAGTAGATATTGAACAGATTAAATAACAAAAAAGGTGCCTCACAAGGTTCTTCTTTACATCCCCATTATACCACGTTTGCAAAGATTATTTAGGTGTAGCAGCTTGGCACAATTTATGGATTATCATGCACGCAATAGGATTCAAGATGACATTATTTGAATTCCTATAGATGGTTCTATATTTAAGGACATAGAGGAAAAGTGGCCGCACTTTATTGAAGAACCTCAAAATATCAAGCTTTCAGAGGCAGCGGACGATGTCAATCCATTTGGAGAGTTAAGATCTGTTTGCACTATTTGGCCTATTTTTGTCATTAATAATAACATTCCTCCATGGATGTTGATAAAGAGGGAGCACATTATGTTGGCAATGATTTTTCTAGGTATTTGATCATTTAATAGTTATCTGCATGTAATTATAAATCTTGTAGTAAAATGGTCACAATAATTATATAATGTTGTTGTTCATTCAACCAGGTAAATACCAGGTTAAAGATATGAATTTTTATATTGAGCCTCTTATCGACGAGTTGGTGGAGTTATGGAAAGGTGTCACTATGTATGACATCTCTAGACCAATAGGAGATATACAATTTCAATTCCATGCAATCCTTGTATGGACAATACATGATGCCCCAGGGCTAACACATTTTTATGGTATGTTAATTATGGTCAATTTAAGTTGCACATGATAATTCTAAAAATAAAAATTAACATATTTAATCCAATTGTATCATTACCTTGTAGGTCTTCAAATAAAGGGAAAATTTGCATGTCCAGTTTGTGGTCCAAAGATGAAATCTCGTCATTCAAAAAGTTTAGGAAAGCAGGTGTTTGATGAGTATAGACACTTTCTCCACAAAAATCATAACTATCGAACTACTAAAAAATATATTTTCAATGGGAAAGAAGAGACTACATCTAAGCCACAGAGAATGACATTTCACTTATGGAAGTTGGAATATAATAGAGTTAATCGTCAAGGTACTACCATTCTACCTAATAGTTCATGTTTGGAATTTGTATATTTTTATTGTGTTTTGTTTGTTGATTATGTGGTTGATGATCATGAATGTTGTCAAGGAAACACTACTGAGGACCTTCCAAAGGGACTAAAGAGTTATCCCAGACAATTTAGTAGGTTGCCCTACTATGAGCAACTGCAAGATGTGCATTTGTTTGATACTATGCATATTGGAAAGAATGTAATAGAGACATTGTGGAAGATATTGGATGGAAGGCATGACAAAGAAAAAATTGTCAAAATTTGTAACGACATTCATGAATCAAATCATGCAATGAAAAATTTCATTAAATCAAATATAAATGGAGAACGGATTAATACAAGTACCCTTCCTTGGTTATTAATAGAACAAAAAAGTGATGCCATAAAAGAAGTGATACAAAAAATTGGACCTTTATTTTACTATACAATTGTATGTTAATTACACCTTGCATTCAATATGAGAAGCTTACATCTATTGTGTTCTTATTTTATACTATTATATCCTTCAACTAATGATCCCATGATTATTTTGTAGGGAATTATGTTTTCTATAGTAAACTTAATGACGAGTGTTTGCAGATATTCGGGCCCACCATCTGTACAGGGTGAAACATCATATCCGAACTAAAATCCCAATCCACTATTTTGATTTCATATCATTGCTAGGATAGTTATCATTACATCCATTTTTGAATCTAACACTGTTTTCTTTCTTAAAAGGTGGAAAAGCCAAAATGAAAAGTTAAAGGATGATCTCGTAGAGAGTATGACAAACTTTTTTGGACCTCGTGCATTTCAGAAGGGTAAGCTCCTTCAAAGAGCTAGGATATGTTTGAGGTATATTAGGGACCAGTACAGGTGTACATTAAGCAAAAACCCACATTACCAGTGCCCCCCTTTCATTCCTGATTTAGAGTGGAAATGTCTTCTTCTGGATGCGAATGAGAAAACTAAAGTAAAAAGAGGAAATACACCACCAGAGAACAAAAGAAGGTATGTGATACTATTGAGAATGTAATTGTGTACTAAATACTCTTCATATTTATATGAACTAACATATTTCAATCTCTTCATAGATTTCCTGACACATCAAAGGCAACAAAGGAAAGATTGCAAAAGCATGGGCAACACAAGCTAGGCTCTAGTGGTTATTCAAAACTTGCTCAATGAGTTGTAAGTGTTGGAAAAATACAATCTTTATATGGCTTTTAAAACTGAAAATAATTCTTTGATCTTTAAACATTTATTTATAATTTGAAATCTTTTATTGTTTTGATAAAATAATAAAATAAAATTTGACAATACCAAGAAAAAATGCAGGGCGCGGAGTTCAATATAAGTCTCATAGAAGAGGACAAGAGAATTGGCTTCCAACAAGGTTATAAAGCTATGGTAGAAAGAATAAGAACTGCACAAGGTTCTACTGATGGACTCGTCGGGGTAAGTAAGCTAAATAGATGATATTTCAAATTTAATTATTTACCAATTAGTTTATTTGATGTTAAGTTCCAACATTAACTGAGTAAATTTGTTTTAAGTAAGAAAACAATGATAACATGAATGCGTATGAAATTGAAATGTAGCTTGCCGATTCTTGCCATACACAACCTGTGGGTGTTGATGACAATGAGGATGTCCATAATAGTAATACAAGTAAACATCTTAAATTGATTGGTGTAGTAATACAAATTTAATTTCAATTGGTGTTTGGATTAATGTAACAATTTGTATTGCAGTTGTAGAGAGTGTAGAGGTAGCTGTAGAGAGTGTAGTTGCCACTATTAATGAGCATGTTGAGGTTGAGGCTGAGGCCAAATAAACTAACCTCGATGTTGATGATGTGACTAGATAAGGTAAAGAGCTATATGATTATGGCCTGTAAAGTACTGAAATACTTTAAAATGTTTTTAATTTAACCCTTTTATATGTTATTGTAGATGACCCCCCTTTGCATCAACAGAGAACTAGGCATGCATTGAGATCTAATGAGAGGGTAGATGATCATGATGATGATATCGATAGTCATCTTAACAAGTACATCTTAAAAAATAGAAATCAAAAGAAAAAAAAGAAATGATTGTCATCTATGCACCTTAATTGATAATGACTGATTTTTATATGCTAATGAATTTAATTATGTGGTAGTGAATGTTCATAAATTTTTTAATGTGTTAATGAATGTTATTGTTTGATAATTAATGAATGTCACATTTTATTAATGTGTGAATGAATGTTATCATGTGATAATTAATGAATGTTACATTTTATTAATGGATGAAATAATGAATGAATGTTAGATGTTAACGGGGAATTTATAATGATGTTAGGGGGGGGGGGGGGTGGGGCCAAATGAGCTTGCACCTTCACATGGTTGGCCCTGTTTAGTATAGAATATAAAACTATTCTCGAAACAAAGTGAAGTTCAATAAGTTTGTTCCTTATATAGGGTCTCAAGTGTAGCTTTTATCCCTCTCAACATTGCAAGGCTTCAAGTGGTGTTCTGATATTGGTTTCTTCATCTCCCACTAACATCTTGTCTTTCTCCTAAGAACTCTCACTGAGCTTTGATACATGGATGAGTAGAAGATGTCCCTTACAAGCTACAGATATATAATATGGTAGATCTAGGGAAAAAATATACTACAACATAGAATGAGTCAACTTGAATCTATAGTTTCTTCATTCACATTGAAAATTCAAATTACAAGCCATATTTTAGATTTAATATTCATATTTATCTTCATCATGATCAATATAGCCATCACAGTTAGCATTTGGTTCAACTTCATTTGAACCACACTCCATGTCGAGTACCATTATAAGGCACCCAAGTTCCTACCAAAGGAACCCAAGTCGAACCCAGAGGAGAACAAAAGTAGAATCGGAACCCAGCCTCAAACAAATAACTAGATAACTTGGCTTTTTTCTAATTCAAGTTTATTCCTGAATTATTCTCCAATTCCAACCTGATTATTTCATATTTTGTTTTCCAATTTTCCTTCTTCCTCACTCCAAATTCAAGGATCACCACCCATGACTTATGTTGTTATTTCCTTTTACTACTTGTGCTATTTCAAGGATCACCACCCATGACTTGGTTAAGATGATGAATGCTGGCAATGCCTTTATTACCAACTAATCACTGCCGACCATTAATGAATATTAATGATCATTGTTTCCTAAGGGTAATTGTTGTTTGTGTATGCTAATCACCCAAGTCTTTGGTTGTGATTTGCATGCTGTGAGGTTTGTCAGAAGTGGGGGTATGACATGCTTGTTGGATTATAACATATTGACATTTACACCATGAAGGAGACAAATGATTAAATAGAAAGAGAGGACCAACTGAACCATCTTGTGGTTAGTCTATACCACGTTGAAAAACAACGTCAAGACTCAAGAATCAAAACAATCAAAAGTTTCTATTGATGTTGATGTTGATAATTTATGTCTAATGATTATGATGATGTTGATGTCTATAATTTATGTCTAATGATTATGATGATGTTGATGTTGATGTCTATAATTTATTTCACTTACTGATGCTTGCCTAGATTAAATTTTGAATTGCCAGGCTGGAGAACGCTTTAAAAGTTTAGGGTCTATTCTACATGATACTCTTAGTTACATCTCAAATGCAACTCAACATATTTTTGATGCTGGGCAACCCATTGCAAAAACTCATCCGTAGGTGAAATTTAATGCTGTGAATCTTGGCATTGTTAATGTTATTACTTTTCCTCATTTTTCATATTTGTGAAAATGTTTCTTGGCACTATCTTATTCTTATTACAATGTTATTTATTGTGGGTCAGGAGGTCAATCTTCATTCTCTTCATTGTGGGGGATAGTGAAGATTTCTCTGACAAATAGCAGGTCTTCTTTAGTATCTTATAATAACATGCTAAATTGATAAAGGTGTTATGGGCATTTAATCTGAAATTACTAATAGACTAAGCATATTATTACTATGCTTAATGTTCCATTTAAATGCATTTAACACAAAAAACAAATTTACAAAACTAAACCAATGACATGTTTACATAAAGATGTGTTGAGGAGTTTGCTCCTTGTTTAATGTTAACTATTGCTGCACAATCCACTCATACAACAGTGAAATGCTATGTGGAAGGGATGGTTGATAGTGTTCCTTGAGGAAAGGGGGATTTTGAAAGACTTTTTATCATTGTATTGTGTATTTCCAATATGTTTGGTTGCAGGGCAGACCAGAAGAATGAAGGATCACTCACCAATTGCATGATAACCCGATTTTGAAGGGTCACTGGTTGAGGGGACAGTCAAGGTCTGGATGATTGGGCCATTGGAGGATCCTATTTCTTTGTATTAATTTCTATTGAAATTAGATGCATGGATTTCTTGTGAATTATCAGCTACTATGTATCCTACAACTGCATCCGTAAATTTGCATATACTTCTCTACGATTGTAAGCCAATTAGAGATCAAAATAGAGAAACTAAATAAAAATCATTCTTTGTCCTATTTCCTTTTAACAAAGTCTCAACCATCAATGATACAATACATTTGATGCCCTAAGCTATCAATACAAATGACACCTAGGTAGAAGCTCATGGGCTGTCTATTTGATAACCACAGTCAACATTTCAAAAAAATGGATATCCAAACATTTGAAAACCAATGGCATACTTACAACAAAGGTCAAATAGAACTCCCAACAATTCTTAAGCATACTTTATCTGATATGATGAATTCTTAAACAATTACGGCTGGAGTAGACATAGTTATCACACATTTTTTTGTGTGGTACAAGGAAGATTTGGCTAGGTCAAATCTTCCTTCATGCTAGCAGTCTACAGAATTAGACCTTTATTAACAATTGATCATATCAGATAACTAGTATGTTTAAGAATTGTTGGGACTGGTCCTTTGGCATGTATTAAATAGAATAGAATTTTCAACATATTATTATCATTCTATTTCTTTGTTGTAAACATGTCATCGGTTCAATTTTGTAACTTCACTGTTGTATGAGTGGATTGTGTAGGAATAGTTAACATTAAAAAAGGAGCAAACTCCTCAACACATCGTGGAAACCATTGAATTCAATAATAAATGAAACCTAACACCAACACTATTCCTTCCATTCACTTCTACCAAGAATAAAGCATTTAATCCATTCAACATTACATATAATCATTAGACTGTTACATTTCCTGACTGTGTAGAGGAACAGTCATGACCAAAATGATCAAAACTAATTTCACCCTTGCACAAGCTATTCCAAACTTTAAGTAAAATGAGAAATATGCTATATCAAATCATTCATATTCATAGTAACCATTTGAAGGATCATTTTTTCAATGAATCCTCTGACTGTACCCCTACAGCAGAGAAAGGAAACCTGAAAATAGAGAAAGGAAACTTAGTAAAACCAGTCTATGATGATGTCTATGAGCATACAGTCATGATAGGTGCCTCTCAAACCTCTCCAAACATGTGAGATTATCTTTAAATACTTTATTGATCTCTTCTAAACATTAACCAAATCAAACCTACATTTGAATCCACACACAATAACCCCAAAATGAAGGGTTTTGTATCCTTTAATGAATCTCAGTCACTGGCAGCACATGGATAGTCAAACCAGTAGTCTCGAAAGCATTCAATAAGTGACTAGATTGTATTTGATACACACTATTCCTTCCATTCACTTCTACCAAGAATAAAGCATTTAATCCATTCAACATTACATATAATCATTAGACAGTTACATTTCCTAACTGTGTACTAGAGGAACAGTCAGGAAATGTAACTGTCTAAATGATCCAAACATTTGAAAATAGTGAATTGATATCCTTGTGCACAAGCACCAATAATATCAAATAATGGAGATAAAGCATGGGCTAGGGCACGATACCAGTAGAATGCGGTCATTTCAGAGAGCATTCGTGATCAAATAAAATGCAATGCATTTGAAATTTGCAGTCGAATATGATGCCAAATGATAGAAAGATGAAGAAATCACATACCTTCTCTCGTGCTCATCTTTTTCTCCTCTATCCAATCGAAATAAAAATGATGAGGCCATTTCACTTTTTTTTTTATAGCCAAATCTTCCTTGTATGACACAAAGAACATGCCATTGGTTCAGTTTTGTAATTTGTTTTTTGTGTAATTAGTAATTGGTAGATTAAATGTAGATAACACCTTTATCAGTTTAATTAGCATGTTATTATCATATCAGACAAAGTATGTTTAAGAATTGTTGGGACTAGTCCTTTTGCGTGTATTAAACATAATAGAATTTTTAGCATATTATTATCAATCTATTTCTTTGTTCTAAACATGCCATTGGTTTAGTTTTGTAGATTTGTTTAATCCATTAAATGCATTTTTCATGAGGAGGGGTCTTGTTCTGAGAAAATTGATGAAGATTGTGCACCTCAGAAACCAATTCATAAGGTACCAATCATGTTTCCTATTCGCTTATATTTTTGGATTGGTAAATCTCCTTATAAGTTTCATGTCCTTTCTTTTGATTACTTTGGATGAGATATATATCTTACATTTAACATTCAACTTCTTTACATTTTAGAACATGTAGTGTGTTTTTTGAGGATTTTACCAAATCAACTTTTAACATAAACTGAAAACACTAAACTGATATCTTGCCCTTTCAACTTGACAAAATATTTGTATTTGACCAATAACTGCAATCAACTAAATGATAAATCCACATACTTGTATCTTTGTAAAATACCTAGAACATCAAAAAGATGGCTAAGTGGCTACCGCCATGATTTTTATCTATTGAATATGGGAAAAAAAACACCAAAACAAATCAAATAGAAAACATGATTGGTCATTTTAGAGAGCATTCATGATCAAATAAAATGCAATGCCTTCTCTGGCACTCGATCAACTTTCACCTGCTCGTTTTCTCCCACTCCTTTTCTCTACAAATGAAATAAAAATGATTTGGCTGTTTCAAAATAGTGAATCGATATCCTTGAGCACAAGCACTAATAACATCAACTATTTTGATCTGTGGGTACCCTAATGTTGGCAAGAGTTCTTTTATTAATAAGATTACTCTGCAAGCTTGAAGAAGTGATATATTTTGGCAAATGAAGAGTAGAAAGATGATGATATTCCTGAGATCATGGATGGACACAATGTTGCAGATAGAATGGAAGACATATTTCTATACTGGCCTTGGATCCTTTGACCATTGGGGTAGGATCTAGACCCAGGCTAAAAAGATGTCTTCCTTTCTGTTGTGGAATTATCTCTTCTTTGGCCTACACTCATTCCTCTTCTCAAAAATGGTTATCTAGAAACTTTGGATACCGTTTCTCATCCATGAATGAAATGTTCTAGTGATCATATAAAATTACTTTAGGCCTCCAATATTGATGAGATGTACAAGTGTAAAATGTTTTTGTGAGACTGGGATCAATTTGTGCAATGTACAAAAATGCAAGGCGGTGATTATTCTCAATGATCGATAGGTAGCTAGGAATAAAGATAACATAGCTCAAGAGACCATCATAGGTTGTCACTTTATTTGGTCTATATTATTGACATAATGTTTTACCTTTCATTAGTTCATCAAATCCAAGGATTTGAAAAAAATTAATAGAATATTTTCATGACAACGTATATTATTTAAGTTGACATTGCACAAATTTATCTACTTCACACACTTGTATACTATGAAGACGGCGATAAAGAAGCATCTGCTACCATGGCCATGCTTCTTTATCACCGTCCTCATCATCTAGAAATGTGCAAAGTAGATAAATTCATGCAATGTCAACTTAAATAATATACGTTGTCATGAAAATATTCTATTAAACTCTTTCAAATATGTGGATTTGATGAGCTAATGAAAGGTAAAACATTTTGTCAATAATATAGAATGAAGAAAGAGAGAACCTATGATGGTCTCTTGAGCTATTTTATCTTTAATGTGCATATCCGTTGGTTTTTTGACACTTAATAATTAATTTTTGATAGAAGTGCTATATATTCGATAGATAAAATGTTGGAGAATCATAATTTATGACAATTGTTCTGATAGTAATGCTATATGTTTGACAGGCTAACCTGTTGGAGAAATTCTTCCTAACTGTTGATATTATGATAGTTTAAGTGTCGCAAATAGAAACATTGTGACAAAAACTTTGACAGTAATACCATATCACCAACAGGTATATCTGTCAAAATTAGGTGGAAACTATCGATGTTCCAATAGTTATAATGTCAGAAAGGATACTTTTTCGACAATTAATTCTGACAGAGATTGTATATTTCCGATAGGTCATTGTGTCGGAATACCGATGGATGAGCCGCAGGAAATGTCATAACAAAGCTGTTGTCATGTGTAAATTTCTAACATGATGTGGTGTCAGTTGTATGGTAAACATGTGACCACACTTCTATGAATCCTTACATGCAAGAAAACTCAAGGATGAACCCTCACAAATTGATTCATAGCTCTCTATGCATGGAGTTGCAAGATTTGTAAAATTGCTCTCAGCTAGAGCTACAAACTCATGACCTTGCTAGTCAACCACACAATGAGAGATTCCAAATCAAAGACAAGGGCAAGAATGCCAATATCTCCAATGAAATGCAATGCAATGCAAATCTATATGAGAATGCAAATTAATCTATGAGGATGAAGATGCAATTAAGCTATGAAAATAGAAATGAAAGAGTTACAAACCCTTTAATTAAACTATGTGAGATTAATCTAAAACATGAAAGGAAATGATACCATGATGATGCAACTATGATGTAAGCTAGGATGTGATGTAGATGCAAGATGAATGCCAATGATGCTCCAAATCTTCAAAACTTGATGCAAGAATATCTCCAAAAGCTTCAATGACTTAGAAAACCTAT
Organism: Chamaecyparis obtusa; assembly: GCA_027943335.1. NCBI lineage: Eukaryota > Viridiplantae > Streptophyta > Pinopsida > Cupressales > Cupressaceae > Chamaecyparis > Chamaecyparis obtusa. Next base: position 111,366 of record BSBK01004683.1, read on the forward strand.
AGCATAACAATAGCATAAAAGAGAATGGATGAAAATGAAGAAGAGAGCTCTTATTTTATAGGAAGTGAAAAATCAATGGACGATGGAGATTAAGAGGCAAAAGATTTAATCAACGATGTAGAAAAATAGAAGCTTGATCCTTGTGCACAAATATCCTCCAATAAGAAAATTAGAAGCATTTACTTTATGTTGAGCATTTACTTTATGTCCATGTGAGACAAAAGTACTTTTCTTTTATTTTTTATTTTATTTTTCTTTATAAATAAGAATTAAATGCTTTATTTGTGCAACATAGGATAAGAAGAAAACTGGAGATTTTTTATTTAAATAAAAGGGGAGGAAATTCCTTTTAATTAAATAAAGGCTTAGGATAAAGTGATTTTATTATTTAATTAAAAGAAATTTTTAATTAATTAAAAGAGAGCATGTTCTCTTAATTAAATACGATTTTATATTTTTATTTCTTCTTTTTTAAATTAAATAAGGCTCAAACCTTAGGAAATATTGAATTGATTATGATTTGATCAAGGAAATTGATATAATTGATATTGTTGATTTTTGAAAATATTGGTTCAGGGATTTGATAAATTGCAGAAATGGGGCCCAAAGTCTAGGTGACCATTTTTGGGTGCATACATTTGCCTCTCTTTGACTAATGTGAGATTGATTTGGGATCACATGCAGTTAAAGAAGAATTGAAATGTGAGATCGATTTGGGATCACAAAACAACTTAGATGTGTGTTCATTTTGGGAATACATTAGGACAAAGATAAGCAAAAAGCAAAAAGACAAGACCAACACTGTCGCTGCTAGGTGCAGATCAAGCCTTAGACAAAACTATCACCATCGATGCTAGGCAATAATCAAGTCTTAAAAAAAATAGGAGATAAAAATTGAAAGAAAAAATCACCACCATCACTGCTAGGTGATAATCAAGTCTCAAAATAAGAATCTCAAGCTGAGCTAAATGATAAAGCTGAATCAAAGATTAAAGCTGATAGGTACTACCCCCTTAGAATCAAAATCGAAATCAGATAGAGGAGAACAACAAATTGATAAACCTGATCAAGTCACAATAAATCATAATCGAAAGATGGAGCATGATAGGATAACCATCAAACAGTGAAGATATGCCCCAGGTTGATGAGGTTTGACTGAAAAAGATATAGGATAAAGATTAAGTCAAACCTTAGAGAGAGGAAGTTAAAGGGGTGAATGAAAGACTAGAGGTTTGGAAGATATGGAAAGGAAGAAATTCCATCAAAGATCGAAGAATTATGCCTCAAAAGGTTAGTCAACTGCATAGAAGAATGAGAAAACTTGGAAACGCGACTCAAATTTTGATTTCGAGTCCGAAAATGGATAGAAAATGATGTGACATGAAAGACTAGAAATGAAAGATATGATCAAGAAGAATCAGAAAAAGAGCACAGTTGACCAACTAGTCCGTAGATGATAAAAGGAAGAGCTCTCTCCATATGCAAGATGCAAAAACTAAACTATGATGAACCTAAGAATGCAAGCTACTATGAAAGTGGCTGATTTGCAAGGTCACAATGCTTATAGACATCTAGTTATCATCATCGAGTGTTATTGGTAGCATCGTAAGATCATACAATGCACACTAGCATAACTATGTGGATATAAATATGATCTTTATCAGATAGAAATGTGGAAATCTCACCTAGGCATCAAAGACATATAAGTCAAGATGACTAGTGCAGTGAGATTACCTAAGTTTGATATGGCAGGATTATGTTTGTATCAAGACACATGAAAGGCAGGATAACTAGAAGCATGCACTTGCATAAAATAGTCAAGGATAATACCTTGTCAATCCATAGTGTCAAGTAAGACCAGCATAAATGCTCATGATAGTTAGGATCAACAAAATATACCCACAAATAGATAAAGAAATAAAACATGTTCTCATACCCTCAGTCTTCTAGCTATGCATCATCAAAAACTTCTCAGCGAGAGACCACTCATCAAAGAAATCCTCATAGACAACACACAAAGAAAAATAAAGTCAACATATCTCAATCGAGTTGATTGTTTAAGTGCGTGTGTGTTGGTCATAGAGTCAGACTTTGGTTATCGCATCTGCAAATGAGAAATATCACATCAAACTTAGACTATTGGGTAAGACATCTGATAAGTGTTGAGAAACACTCGACGCAAGGGTATTTCAACACTATTTAGGGTGGTGTTGAAAAACACCTATTGTGAAATGCCCCAAGAGACAAACGCACCTAAAAGACCTATGCTTACCAAGTCAAATAAGGTCAAGGCATGATTTTCACCACTTGAATTTTATTGCAATTTTTAATTTTTTTTCTTTTTTTGTATTTTTTCTACCAAGGTGCCTTTTTCCAGGTTTTCACCAAGGCACTTTTTCTATTTTTTTTTGAATTTTTGAATTTTTTGATTTTTTATATTTTTTCAGAATTTTTCATACTTTTTAGGATTTTTTTCAGCATCATATATGAATTTTTTTGGCATTTTTTTAGGATCAATAAAATATGTACAAAGGATGCCCCCAGATTGAATAGACATCAAACTCTTTAAGCAAGATCACATCGTGCAGTCCCAATGTCTAGTAAGGTGGGGAACAAGAGGGATTAGCAAGCTGGTGACTGAGATGGAGGAAAGGAGAATGAAGGCAAATGGAGGGAAGAAATCCTCAAGGTCAAACTCCTCAAGAGTACTCAAACTAGGGAAAAATTATCATGCAAAGCACATTTGGATAAGCAATGAAAGGCTAGCATAGGATAAGTCACAAAAGTGTAATGCAAAAGAAGGAAAGGATGTAGTCCAAAGGAGTAGACATGTCAAGAGGCTTCATAGCATTGTGTTTTACTCTTTTTATTAGATCAAGACTAAAGGGGAAAAAGATAGCGAAAGACTAGAATGAATGGAGGAAAATGAATATGAAGGCTAAACATGAAAGGAATGAAAGCAATATCATCGGAAGATAGCTCACAAGATAGCCAAATGTTCGTGTATAGGTCAACATTGTCAAGATCAAAGATGGAAGATGAAATGGATGAAACATGTAGAAGAATTACGCATGATGCCTGATTTCCAGGTTTTTATCATGGTACTTATCCAAGGCACCATAAGGGAGTGGTTTTCACCATAGGATGAATTTATTTTGCTTTACTTTTTCTACCAAGGTGCCTGTTTCCAGGTTTTCACCATGGCACATTTTCAAATTTTTTCATTTTTTTTTTGTTTTCTTTTGAATTTTTCTATTTTTTTGAATTTTATAATTTTTTGGAAGAAAGAAAGCTTTTTAGATAATGCTCTTTGAAAGGATAAACCATGATATGCCAAGGATTCAAAATGATATGCTAAAAAATGCTAATAAGGAAAGAAAGATGAAAGAGAAAAATGGAGGATAAGGCTTTATGTAAAGCGAGTGAGGTTGGAAGATAGGAGAAATAGGCAAATGAGGAAAAAGGGTAGAAGGTAGAAGAATAATGAATGGAAGGGTTGTGAAAGGGTAGATGGAAAGGAAGGAAAGATCAACATCAACACACACACCTTGAAGGGTGGCAAGAGGATGGAGGAAACATGAATGAAGGAATACATGAAGGAATATGGTGAATGGATAGCAGAGGTTGCAGTTTCGGTGCATGGAATGGAAGAATATTTTGGGAAGAAGATGAAGTGGAAGAGTTGCAAGTCCGACAAATGGCCATCGAAATTTGACCTCAAATGTACTAGTGAAGGTGTGGAAAAGAAAAAATGGCCAAAATTTGTAATGAAATTCATGAATCAAATCGTGCACTGAAAAATTTCATTGAATCAAATAGTGATGGAGACCACATAAACATGAGTGCCCTTCCTTGGTTATTAACTAAGCAGCAAAGTGATGCATTAAAAGAAGTCATAAAAAAAACAAAATTTCCAACAGGATTTGCTGCAAATATAAGAAGTCTTGTATCAAAGAAAGGTGATTTTGGGCCAAGGTTGAAAACACATGATTGGCATACCTTCGTCAAGGTAAGTCACGTTCTCTATTTACAATATATTTGTAAAATTGCATGTACTTTTTATTGTATTATTTTACAATATATTGAAATGATCATTTTTTAATCATTGCAGTACGTCCTACCTCTATCCCTCCCAGACCAGTTTGACAATAGTGTTAAACAAGTTATATACGATCTTAGAGAATTCATGACGTTAGAAGTGTTATTATATTTATGACTTGCTTTACTTTTTATGTAATTTATTCTATATTTTATTTAAAATCTTTTTATATGTTCTTGCGAGTTGAATCTCTTTCAGGTGGTTATCATCTAAAGAAATTGATAAAAAAGATATTAAATATTGGAAGAGAAAAATTTCCTAGCTTATGTGTGAAATGCAAAAGTGTCTACCTCCAACTTTTTTCAATGCTCAAGAACACTACCTCATACATCTAGTTGAGGAGATTGAATTGTGTGGACCTATACAAACTAGGTCAATATGGATGGTTGAGAGGTACTTGAAATTTATGAAGGGCTTGGTTCAACAAAGAGCACGTCCTGAGGGTTCTATGGTGGAGGGATATATGGTATACTAGACCATGGTGTATATTAGTGAATATCTTCCCAAGCATGCAACAAATATCCATGTAGATCGCATTTGAGATCTCAACTCTATTAACAAATTTGAAGGGGAGTACTTGATGGAGAAATGTAGATTGAGGAAAGTGAAAGGTAATTATATGATGTTATTGTAGTTTATTAATTCTTATAGATCTTGAATATAGTTGTTTCTAAGCAGTTTATTTGTTTTCTTTATAGTTGGTCATGAGTGAGATGCACTACATTTGTATATTGCAAACAATCTTGATTGGATGACAGTATGGATTCAAAAATCTCAAGAAAATGGTCACTCATTAACATGGGATGGTGTTTCATCATTTGTTAAAGAAGCTCATCGTAATGGAGATCTCAATGTTACACCAATGGTACATGATCTAGCATATGGTTTAAAAGGTAGAAAAGTACGTATAAGTTTACTAACCATGACCCATAAGTTTAATATCAACTCACAGATCTATGCAAATAATCTTGACATGTTTGAATAATTGCAGATCAAACACCACAAAGCTCTGTATTACCATGGTCATAAATTTCACATAAAAAAAGCTAGATGAAACAAAGAAAACTTGTGATTCTGGGATAAGTGAAGTCTTCGAGGTCACTTATATTTCATCTAGAAATGACATATATCCTCAATAATATGAAAATCGATACTATGGCATTTTAGATGATATACTTGAGTGAGAATTTAATTTATTTAAATTAGTTCTATTTGTCATCAAATGGTATAGTCTACAACTGAATCAAAATGATCATGATAAGACTGTTATTGAACATGATAGGGGATTTACAATGATTAATACAAGGTCATTTGAGCTAGTTGGAGATGAGCCCTATGTTCTTCCAAGCCAATGTGAGCAAGTGTTTTACTTTGTCATTCTACATAAACTGGGTTGGTCATTTTTTGTTAGACATGATCCAAGAGGAAGACTGATATAGTATAATGTGATGGAAGAAGAAGATATTGAAGAATCAGAAGATGAAGTAAATGATGATCATGGATGACTGTTACACAATGAAGAAGAAGAAGAAGAAGAAGAAGAAAATGATGATGCTTCTAGTGATGCTGATGATGGTCATGAAGATGATGGTCATGATGATGATAGTCATGATGATGATGATGATGATGATGATGATGATGATGATGATGATGATGATGACATGGATGAGGAGGATGATGAATAACATGATCAATGAAATGTATGTCAAGGTATGATAAATGCCACGTATGAGGTATTGATTTATTCATAGAAATTTGAATTAAGTTATTATGTGTTGAACTCTATAGTCATAGAGTATATTTTACATCATGTAAATTTTGTCTTCTATGTAATTTGTAGCTTACATATCATGTAATTTCTGGCTAACTTAAGATAAATGATTTACATATGCAATAAATTTAAGGCCTTTCATATGGATCGATAGGTATAATTTATTATTTGGTTTCCTTCTCTTTAGTCAGCAAAATATATATATATCCTACTATGTCTCTCATTTGATGGATTGCAGGTATCAAAAAATAGGTATTTGTATGATCTGTCTTCCTCAACTAAGGAAAATGCGGGAATAGAAGACAAAAGCGAGACATCTAGTAGGTCTAAAATAGGGAGATCAACTAGAGGTCAAAAGATTAGAAGAAAATTTGATAAATGAATGCAATTTTTCCTTGCTGAGGGGGGTTCATGTTCTTATGATAATCAGACCAAAGGTGACATGAAGGTTCCCTTAAGGTACACACATCTTCAGAAAGAATGGGTACCCAAGGAACTACCTCCAGTTAATACTGATTTTTCTGTTAACGAAAGGATATATCGCATAGCTCCATCTTCATTACATGGTTTGAGCTTATTTTCCATGGATGGCATAAATGTCAATTATAATCAAGTTGTTGAATTAATGGAGTATGTAGGACCTTGTTACAATTACAAGAATTGGATGCAGATTTTGCAATATAAAAAAAATATGCATAGGTATGCATTATTAGTAAATTATATACAATGCAAAGCAAATGATCAAACTAAAAGCCTCTCTATGTATATTGATGGAAGGCCAAAAGCAATAGGGAATATTGTAGGTTTTATAAATAGTTCTTGACCTGTGTCAACTAATAAGCAGCTAAATTGTATATTCGAGGCACACAAGGGAAATTGTGTATTTGTATGTGCAATAAAATCAATAAATACAAGGGAAGAGCTTCTAATAGATTACAATTTGAATCGTGTAGATACAAAAAAATTCCCTATCATGGGACTGGTAAGTATAACATTTAAACCAATTACCTCCAATTAATATTGACTCCAATCGCTTCTAATTGCTAAGAATTACTAATCTTTGTCATAGGGCGACATGGATATTCCACCTCAAGATACAGGAAAGGATGTTCCTCACAGTACACTTTTTTGAGCAAAGGTAAACCTTAATTAGTGTAATTCTACAAATTATATAGAAACAAATGTCATATTATTATTTTCTTTTCTTTATGGCTTTGGAGTTATTTTGATAGAATTTTACTGATATTGATGTCACAACTTGATACTTATTGATAGAGAAAAGCAAAAGAGGCAGCATATCTATTTTGATCTGAAGTTGATGCGGCATTTAGAGATGATGTAGAATATAAATCTAACCATTTATTCATGGCTACTCAAATAAGAACTAAATATGGTAATGAAATTCTTAACCTTCTAATGGAAGCAAACAAAATTGAGGAGTCAAAGTAACTCAAAGAAGAATTGACATGTAGAGTCAATTCTATTGATGTAAGTAGTAATTCATCTCAAGAAATAATTAAAGTTCAATAGATGTTTATATTTTATACTATCTTATGGATCATGATCTAAAATATGATGTGTTCTTCTTACAGAATTTTTTGACACGTGTGAAATGTCATCAACATGGTGAGGGTTGTAGCGCTGCACAACCTTCATGTAAATAATCCTTAAACCTTTAACCATTGATTTAACCTTTATATGCATTATTAACTCAACTTATGTTTGGGATGCTTCTAGTACCCCATTTAATTTTTATCCATTGCAAATTTCTTTGCTAACAATGTATTCTACAACTCATGATGAAGTGCAAACACCTCCTTCGGTTAACATTTCACTTTCAATGGCTGCATTGTCTGCAACAAGGTGCTTGTAGACATCTTCCTCTATACTATCTACAACTGGTAAAACCTTATTTTTCTATATTTTGTTATGTGCTAATCATGAATTGATTATTTTTCTTCTGTGAATTTTATACACTGTATGGACCTATTTTGTGTATAATTAATAGATACACCTACACCCTGTATAAGAACGGATTAGACCAGTACTAGTGAAGATCAACCATTTCCTGGATTAGCCTATGTTACTAGTACTGGTCCATTTGTGGGGAGATTGTTGATGAACAAGAACAATATGGTTAAGTTAAAAGTACCAAAGCTTCTAGGTGCTCTAAAATTGTTATTATTTATCTAGTTTAATTGTAGTTTACTTATACATAACTCATTTTGGACTGATAATCCCATGCTATTTTTGTAGGAAATGATGTTTTTTATGAACATCTTTTTGAAATGACATTGAAGCTATTTGGGCCCACCATACATAAAAGGTACGTAGCTTCATAATACTAGTACAATATTTTTCTTATCTTCCATTTATTGTACTATATTAAAGTTATGATATCTAACAATTTTGATTTTTCAAAAAAGGTTGAATGATCAGGATGCTAACTTAAAAAATCAGCTCATTAAATCTTTAGAGGACCTCTTTGCAATTAAAAGTTTTGATAGAGGCAAGATTCTTACAAGAGCATGCAAACATTTAGAGCCTGTGAGGGACCAATATATAAGGGCTCTAAAGGAAAACCCAAAGTATGAGCATCCTCCTATGATTCCACTGATGGAGTGGAATGAAATAATAGAAGATGCAAAAGAGAAAAGGCTAAAGGGTAGTGGAATTCAACTAGAAGATGACAAAAGAAGGTATGCCATGATAGTATTAAGTAGAATGTAATCATGCACTAATTAGTTATCTTTGTAAATATATAATCTAACATGTTTCAAACTTTTCATAGATTGCAAGACACATCAAAAGTCACACAAGCGAGATTAACAGAGTTTGGCCAACACAAACTTGGCTTTGGTGGCTATATGAAACTTCACTCTCGACTTGTAACTAGCAGCATTGGAATTTCATATCAAATTTTTATATATAAGGTTGCAAACAATTTTGTTTAATCAAATCATACATGTAAAAGTGACGATATTAAACATAAAATACATGGCATATAATTCAATGTAGAGCCCACGAATGAAGATAAGAGAATAGCCTTGAAGGAAGGCTATGTAGTCATGGTTGCATGCCTATGCCAAGCATCCCAAAGCCATAATGAAGAATCTACTGCACCAGGTGAGACACAGGTAAATTGGTCAAATGAAAATTAAATCAAATTGAATAGTTAATTTTGAACATAAATTGACTATTTCATGATAACAATGTGCATGACATTTCACTACAGCCTTCAAATCCTACCATAAAACCTGGGCGTGATGAAGGCCATGATGTGCATCACAATGTTGGAGGTATTAATTTTCTATTGGAAATAAATTATGTAATTATTAATAGAATTTAACATCTTTAATTGCAATTGGCCGTGTAACCTTTTTTTGAATATTTTAGAGCATGTTGAGCATGTTGAGGTGGCGGTAGATCAAAATTTTATTGTACATAATGATGTGGCATTTTTAGGTAAAGAAAAATGCATGTTATGCTCTACTAGTTAATGAAATACATGTAACAGTAAAAAAAAGTATGTGAATTTAACCCATTTACTTGTTATTACAGGAGACCCCCCTTTAGTGCAGTAGCATCTTCCTCCTCGAGACATGAGGAAGCATCATAATTTGAGATCACAACCACAAGAGGAGGAAGATAATATTGATGGTCCTGTCAGCCTTTACCTAAAAAAGAAATATAAGAAAAACCTAAAAAAGAAATGATTTATTAAATATGCTCTTCGATAAAACTTGTTTGATTAACTTTGTTAGATAATGAAAGAACATTGTTTTAAGTAATTATCTATGAATGTTGTGTATTAATTTTGAATTATATGTCATGTTAATGAATATTGTTGTGTTAATGAATTCTTGATTAGTGTTGCATATTAAAGAATGTTATATTATATTAATGAATGTTATGTGATTGTATTGATTAAATGTTATAGTTTGTAAATGGATGAATGAATTGTGTAATTATATGTTAATGGGGAATTTAGATTGATGTTAGGGGGAGGGGGGTTGAGGCTAGATGAGCTTCCGCCTTCATGTGGTTGGCCTTGTTAAGTAGAGAATATTAAAGTATTCTCGAAACCAAGTGAAGTTCAAACTAACACACCTTCATTATTTAATCAATTTCATTCATTCTAGATCTTTTCTCATAAGTGCATTTTAAATGTGTCATTGTCAGGAAACTATCAAATAAAAATCTAGAAGGGCCAATAGTCAACTTCTCACTATCATTGTCTAGCATGATTCGGCTTCATTTTGTGTAAGTATTCTCATATTGAACGCATCAACTTGTCTTGGCCTAATGTGGATTATTTCATTCATTTGTGTTTTTGAGTATGTGAAGTGTTAAATCATATATCAGTTGGGTCTATAAGTACCATAGATATTCTATAGCTAATAGCCTAATACACCTATGCGAATAAATTTAATTGTTGTCCCCTTAGGATTTACTTAAGAAAATAGTCCTTATGTGCTAAAAAATCAATTGTTTTAGTGCTACAATTGTAGATGATTGTATGCATGAATTCAATGACAAGAACTAAACATTTAGGCTCTATGATAATGCTTGTGATCCTTATATGGAAGACAAATGAATCCAAGAAGGAAGCTTTCAGGAAATATTTGGAGTCAAGTGACGTGCTTGATACCCTCACAAAAGGTTTGCGACAGTTCTTCTTATATGATGAAATGTTGAATCTAGAAAATTAATTTGTGAATTTGCATCTATTTGTGAGATAATATATTAATATTAGTAGTTTGTCTTATATGATGAAATGCTGATTTTAGAAAATTAGTTTGTGAATTTGCATCCATTATTTTTGGATGCCTGAATGTAAAGTTTTCCTTATCAAGATTGAAATTAATTTGATTGATATGATCTTCAAAATGGTGTAGTAGTCTTTTAGATTAATGTGATTTGTATTATCATATAATATATGTGCTCTTATAAACTACCTTATTTCCATGTATGATTTACAGTTATTCATTCCAGTGTTCCAAAGATGAATATGGACGATATCTTTGAGCAAAAAAATGAGGTTGCTAAAGTTGTTGAAGAACTTGAAAAGGTTGATATATTCATATCAGTTTCATTTATTTATTGATGTGTATTGTCAATTGATTACTATAAAATATCTCTTAAATATCAAACAAGATGAAATTTGAATGCAGTATGATTCAATCATTCATTTCTATGCTTACAGGCTATGTCAAACTACGTATATGAGATAGTTCAAACACTTATTGTGGATATAGAGGCTGATGTGCATGTCAAGAAAGCAATGAATGAAATAAATGTAGGCAAGAATTTTACATCCAATACTAAATGTCCTTTTTACCATGATATTGTTGGAGATTGCTAGCATATACTTTGGAATTTTTTAAATGGGTTGATGGTATTCATTTATTTAAGAAAAACCCAACTCATTATCCTCAACTTTGTTCATATTTTTGTTCTATATCAGCAGCAAGAATGAGGGTGGCAACACAAGAAAAAGCAGAGGCAGAGAAAATTTTACAAATCAAGAGAGCATAAGCTTTCCTTATTTTATTTGTTAGTATGCATCAACACTTCCTTTTATGTTATATATGTATATTTTATAGATTTGTATATTTATAATTTTAAAAGTTGTATGTAATATATATCGAGTCTGTTTGTAGTAGCAATAATGAAAACTATTTTCTTGGCTGTCATATCATCCATCTTCGTCAACAACTAGTTAAGGACTCTGTCTATGACACTACCAGCATCCCCAACACTACTTCCACACTACAAACATGAAAACTAGTTATGCATCACCAGTTAGAGAGCCTATCTCAAATAGTTCAAACAAAATTCCTACTCAAATATATTCACCATCCTCAACTTGAACTTCACTCATAAAAAATCAACACACCTGTGTAGCCATAGAATCAAGCTCATCAAAAAATAGGAGGCAAGGAGGTGATCCTCTAGATTTATCAAAAATTTCCCTCACATTAGCCTCGCTCTCTCCAAACCACATTGTTAACAATTTAGGGCCCTTCACACTAATGAAGTTGGCCTAACATTTGTTAGAAATGGCATTAGCAGATGGATTGCTAACTGAGCCCAAAGCAGTCTAGAAGTGCTCATTACTAACAGCCATGGAGTTTAGAATCTCAACATCTATTGTCTCATCTTCTAAGTCAATAAAATCCATATTTTCCCTAATGCATTGAAGTGCAGCCTCAGTACACAAAGAAGTAAGATCTGCTCCAACATATCCATGGGTATCCATAGCAATCTTTTCAAGATCAACTTGTAACAAGAAAACTAAAGATAAATAGATACTCCATCAAGAAACATAAAGATTAATAAATTCTTTCAAAATCCAAGAACTATTTAACATTAGATATAGAAATACAAAAACTAAGGCCCCAATATACATACATCATCAGAGAGATTCATATTCTTTGTATGGATGTGAAGCACTTCAAACTTGCCCACTTCATCTAGAACCCCAATATCAATCTCCCTATCAAACCTTCCAAACCTTCTAAGTGATGGATCCATACTATTTGGTTATTTAGTTGCTCCCATAACAATAACATGGGTACATGATTTAAGTCCATCCATAAGCGTAAGAAGTTGAGAAACAATTCTCCTCTCAACTTCACCATGGGTTTTTTCCCTCTTGGGAGCTATAAAATCAATTTCATCAATAAATATAATGGACGAGGCATTCTTCTTAGTGTCCTCAAAAGCCTTCTAGAGATTTCTTTCACTTTCTCTAGCCAACTTTGACATGATCTCAGGTCCATTGATACAGAAAAAGAAGGCATCAGTTTCATTTGCCACTGCCCTAGAAATTAAGGTTTTCCCAGAACTAGGAGGCCCATAGAGAAGAATACCATTTGGGGGCTTCACACCTATAGATTTGAAGAGTTTTCAGTGTCTAAGAGGAAGCTTTACCAATTCATGGATCACCAATCAGAGCCTATCTCTCAAATAGTTCAAACAAAATTAAAAAAACCAACAGTTTCACGCAGAGCAGATGGATTGGTAGAGCCCAAAATAGTATAGAAAATAGAACAAGTAGGGACCTACTAGAAACAAGTAGTAGAATGAGTGTGGACACTTGAAGATAAATATCTAGACTAATAACTGATCAGGATGCCATTGGTGATTAGTCTAGATATTTATCTTCAATTTTTTTTTAAACACTCTGAGGTGCGTCAAAATTTTGACCCACACGTGTCAAAAGTCTGGACTAAAATTGACCATTCTGTGTCGAAATGTGGCATCGTGGATTTGGCATCCTAGTCGGAGCCACTAAATATTGTGACCAAATTTTTTCAAAATATGACCATTGTGACTTTGGCATACTGGCCAAAGCAACCAAAGTTTTCGACCCATATTGGTCAAAAAATCGACCAACACACAAACACTTACCAATGCTATCTTTGGCCTAGGTTGCCCTCATTTTTGACTAATAGTGGAGTTGATCATTCAACAGGTTTAGTAATTGGTTGATATTTTGACGCCAATAATAGCGATGAGCCCATTGGTTGACCATTTGACTGAATTGGGTAGAAGCTTTGACTAATAGTGCGTTGAAAAATGGTGCATAATGTACTAGTGTCCCTAGTGGATCCTAGAAGGATAAGGGATTAATTTTCACTTAATAATAGTCTTATTCTAGATGAAGATTTCATATAGGCTATTTTTACATTATTAAGTTGTTCAATAAGGATCACCCTAGTCTCTATAATGATTGGAAGAGATGAGTGTTAGTGTAAATAGTTGGAGGGCCTTATTTTTTATAGTAGGTAATAAGAAATATGAATATTTGAGAAAGTTAGATGTAGACCTACTAATTGATCTCTTCAAGGAAGAGGAGTGTATCCAAACTAATATTGTTAATATTGTACCCAAATAGATGCACTAAGGAAGGTGAAAAATGTCAAAATCATGGGCCTTAAGACTACAGCCAAAATGAGCTAGCTAGAACATGTGGATAAGGGTTATAAACACTTCTTTGAGATGATTAAATGTAAGGAAGAAAAATATCATATAAATATTATTTGGGAGGGTGATAAAAGCATCATAGATGATGATGACATCCTGAAGGCCTTCAAGCTCTTCTACAATGATCTCTTTAGCTTAGAGGACAATGAGAAATAAAGGAAATCAACTAGAGATAAGATTAAAATCATTATTATGGCCAAAGTCTCCAGGAAGGATTTTGGGATTTTAAGTCAATGGATTACTATGGAGGAAATCAATAAGGCTATTCTTGCCTTTAGGAATCATAAATCCCCTGGGATAGATGGGCTTCCAGTGGAATTTTATAAAAAAAATTGGTATGGATTGGTAAAGAATTCATGGGAGTTTACAAGTATGGATTTGACAAGGGGTTCTTGGGTGAAGATATCAATTGTGTGTGTACAATATGAAAAGGAAGAAATACAAATATGTGGATGACTTTTCCTTTTCAAGATTGCACATTTGGAAGGAAGACATGTGAATAATCTAGGAATGTTTGAAGCATTGAATGAGTGAATGATACTTTAATAAATATGAAAAGTCAAAATGGGAAATGATAATGATATGAGAAATGAAAATTAGGAAATGTCTATATCTACCTATAATTGAAATAGGATATATATTACCTCATATTTAAATATCATACTTGAATAGAATCTCAAAAATACTTGTAATTATTATATGAGATCCAAAAGTCATAACTTTCCTTCCAATCAATTTTGTGTTGAATTTGGGAGGTATAGGGTAGCGAAAACATTTTGTAACTTGTTATAGGGTGTTTAAAACATTCTATTGTTGGAGATTTTCCAGCAAGCTAGTGTTGACTGTATGTTTTTCATTGATGACAACATATGGTAAGTAGCATGCGTGGAAGACTTATGTAGTAAGCTTTGAGTATATGTAGCATAAAAATTTTATCAACATGATATTATGGATGTAGAGGTTAATTGTTAGTACATATAGTTATGTAGCAGCTTGTGTCAGCAGTGTTCTTGATAGAGTTACAGGCAATGTTCTATGAGTGACTATCAGTAAAATTATCATGGAGCCTTGTGCATTTGGATATTTGATGGAGACATGTTAGTGTTGTTATATTTATGGACAGAAAGTCTGATGTGCAGTAGAAGTGAAGTTATGTAGTTGCTATTCACTAGTTGCAGTTTCCTGTGTTTATCCAGAAGAGCCAACAGAGATTATATTGGTATAGGAGTTGTGCCTATCATTTTAGTATGTGTGCTTAGATTAGTGATTGGAGAAGAGTTAAGAATGTTTTGTTAAGATTTAATGGTGTAATTTAGATTGAGGATAAAGTATCAGTTAATTTGTTAGATCTGACAGTGTGTAGCATGCGTCTACACTTATTGATTTGGATAGGTCCTAGTTTGTGTTGTGTGCTTAGTAGAGCCGACTAAGATGTTATTGGAGAGTGTTATTGTTTCTCTAATATGATTTCAATATGGTTCTAATAGAACGATTTGATTATATAATTTAGAGGAAAGATACTTATAGCCGGTCATTTGTGATTGCTACAAGTGTAGCATGTTGATGAAAGATTAGATCAAAGAAGAAAGTGTGAAGTATTGTGCCATCAAGAAGAGGTCTATGTGATAGAGAAGATAGAGTGTTCTACTCATTGGATTTGATCAATACAATAGGTCTACCTCATAGTTTAGGAAGATCTAGATATAGTGTCTATCTGTTATTTAGGGGGTTGTAGCCTTCACCCCTTTGAGTAGTGAGCTCTCCGACAGTGTGTCCTCACCCCTATCAGGGTCAATCATAAAAGATTCCTAATAGGGTCTGACCTTTGACCAGGTCACTATACTAAAATAATTAGAAAGATCAACTCCTAATAGGGTTGTAAGATGTTCTAACAAGGATCATTATACACTAGTTTAGTTTATTAGTGTGTGTTAATTCCAACCTAGGTTTTTTACCTATTTGGGTTTCCCTATAACCAAATTATTTTTGTTGTGTTCAAGTTTTCTTTTCTTGTTTTTATGCTTAAAGTTTAAGTATACTTAATTGAATAAAGAATTGAAACTTGTAGATAACTAATTCACGCCCCTACCCCTCTCAGTTATCTCTTGGGACTATTCCTAACAATTGGTATCATAGCCAAGTACCTCGAAGAGAAAGTTTAATAGCTTGAGGTTGATCAAATTGAATTCTTTAGAAACAACAGTCCAAAGTTTGATGGGGAGAACTATCTTTATTGGAAGAAAAAAATGGTGACACATTTGTAGTGCATTTCTTTTGAAGTTTTTGAAGTGGCTATCAAAGAAGTTAAGATCCCCTCTCTAGTGGATATTACAAAGGAAGATGCTACTAGAAAGAAAAAGGATTTTTTCTATCAAAATTAAATAGCCGAAGAATCCCTTATCAGTGCCTTATCTAATAGTGAGTTTTCAAAGATAAAGAAATTAGACACATCTTACAAGATATGGAAGCATCTAGAAGACATGTTTGAAGGAGATAGACAAGCAAAGAATACACGTAGAAAGACATGGAAGAAAAGATACAATGCATTAGAGATGCTACCTGAAGAAGACATCAGAGCTTACAACCAAAGGATTAATGAAGTAGTTGTTGGAATCAGGAAAAATGGTGGAGAGATCTTGGAGGAAGACATTATGGATAAGTTGATAACTACTCTTACAACAGAGTATGAAAACAAGATCAACATCCTTGATGAGACCATGTAGCTTACAAAAAATTTCAAGAGACAGACCTTGATTAGAAAAATTTCATCTTTTGAGATTTGAAGATTGAAGATAGAGCCTAAAAGTGAGATATCCTTTAAAGCATCAGTCCATGGTAAGAAATTTTTAAAAACTTATGGTAATTTTGATGATGAAGATGAAGATAAAGAGATAGATGATATTATTTCTATAATTTATAAGAAAGAAAGAAAAGGAAAAGGAAAGTATGAAGGTTAGTTACCCTTCAAATGTTTCTCATGTAATAAGATTGGTCACTCTGCATCTAAGTGTCCTACAAGAGTTAAGAAATTCAGAATTGACTACAAGCCTAAGTATACAAAATAATGTTACTATGCCGGTGATGGAGTTTATGATGATGAGTAAGTTGAAGATGAAATTGGATTCACTGCTATAATTGAGAAGATGAGAAAAAGGAACAAGAGCTAGCATTGATTTCACAACTAGACATAAGGATAGATTGGATTATAGATAGTGGTTGTTCACATCACATGACAGATGATAAAGATAGATTTGTTCAACTAGAAAAATACAAAGGTGGCATAGTTAGATTTGGAGATAACACTCCTAAACCTATCATTGGTAGAGGAGCTATTACATTGGATGGAAAGAAAAACACTAATGATGTTATTTATGTAGATGGTTTGCAACATAACCTTCTTAGCATTGGGTAGTTTCTTGACAAAGGTTATTAGTTGGAGTTCAAAGACAACAAGTGTATCATTAAGAACAAGAATGGTGTAATGATTGCATGAGCTTCAAAGACTAAAGGTAATGTTTTTCATCTTAATTCATAAGCAAGTTGTTTTTTTGCTAAATTATATGATAGTTGGCTATGGCATAAAAGACTATGTCATATCAATTTTGATAACATAGTAAAGATAAGAAATGTAAAGGCAGTAAGAGATCTACTTAGCATAGAAAAGCTAGTTGATACTATTTGTAAGAAATGTGTGATGGGAAAGCATGTGAGGAATTCATTTAAAAGAAAGCATAATTTAGTAGAGAACAAGTTGGATCTGATTCATATAGACTTATGTGGACAAACTCAAACAAGATCATACCTTGGTGAAAGGTATTTCATTTTATTTTTTGATGATTATTCTAGAATGATGTGGGTTGTGTTCTTGAAAGATAAGTTAGAATAATTTAAGAAGTTCAAAATATTCAAAGCTAAGGTCAATAATGAATCTAAACTAAAGGTAAAGTGTCTAAGATTGGACAGAGGAGGAGAATTCACCTCTGGCAGATTTTATGAATATTGTGAAGAACATGGCATATTGAGATAGTTGAGTGCACCTAGAACCCCTCAGTAGAATGGGATTGCAAAGAGAAGGAATAGGATCATCCTTGATATAATGCACACCATCATGATTGAAGGAAAAGTTGCACACACCTATTGGAGAGATGTGGTCGATACAACAGCCTATACAATCAATAGAATACAATTGACACCAGGTGCAGACAAGACACCTTATGAGCTATGGTTTGGTAATGTTCCCATAGTGAAATACTTTAGAATCTTTGGAAGCAAGTGCTACATCAAGAGGGATGAAGAAATAGGCAAGTTTGATGCAAGAAGTGATGAAGGTATTTTCCTTGGTTACTCTACTAAAAGAAAAGATGATAGATGTTTTAATTTGAGATTGAAGAAGATCATTGAAAGTGCTCATGTTAAGATTGATGAAAATTTTATGGTTCAAGAAAGATATCATGATTATGCACCTATGATTGAAGAAGAACCCAGTCCTTCCACTAGTGAGATAGTTGTTGAAGAGATGTTTGATAGTATTAATGTATTAGTCAATGACCCTGAAACAAGTGAAGAAGAAACTCAGAAGGTAGATGAGATAGTATCACCTAAAGTTTCAAAATTTACATCTAGATATCACTCTAAGGATGACATCATTGGAGATCAAAGTGAGAAAGTCACAACAAGATCAAAAGAAAAGAGTTTAGTAGGAAATGAAGTGGTATGTTCACTATCTCAGATTGAACCTTTAAGTGTTGAAGATGTATGTAATGATTCACATTGGCATGATGCTATGAAAGAAGAACTAGATCAAATTATTAAGAATGATACTTGGGAACTAGTCCCAAGACCTAGTGATAAGAATGTGATTAGAAGCAAGTGGATATTCAAAAAAAATATGAATGAAGATGGTACAGTAGTAAGGAATAAAGCAAGGTTAGTATGTAAGGGATATGTGGAAAGATAAGGTATTGATTACTCAGACACATTTTCACCTGTGATCGGATTGGAAGCCATTAAGTTATTTCTAGCTTATGCGACATTCACAAACTTCAAAGTTTATCAGATGGATGTTAAGTCAGTATTCTTGAATGGAGAGTTAAAGGAAGAAGTATACATTGAGTAGCCAGAAGGATTCACCTTATCGGATAGGCCTGATATGGTATGTAGATTGAAGAAATCCCTCTATGGACTTAAGAAAGCCCCTAGAGCTTGGTATGAGAAACTTGATGGATATCTAACAAAAATTAGATTAAAGAAAGGAGAAGCAGATTGTAATCTATTTATAAGAGAGACGTCTAAAGGTCTACTACTTGTAGCTATATTTTTTGATGACATTATCTTTGGGGGTAATGACAAACTTAGTGTATAATTTTCTAAGGAGATGCAGAGCGAGTTTGAGATAAGCATGATTGGACCTATCAAACATTTTTTGGGATTAAATGTGCAATAGACAGAGAAAGGTATTTTCATTAATAAGTCTAAGTACATGAAAGAGATATTGAAGAAGTTCAAGATGGATGATTGCAAGCCAGTGGGTACACCTATGATAATAGAATGCAAGATTTCAAAGGAATATGATTCACCAGAAGTGGACATAACCTTGTATAAGTCTATGATTGGTAAAATTATATATCTTACTCAAACCAGACCATAAATTTCCAATGTAGTTGGTATTGTTGGAAGATTTGTAGCAGAACCAAAGAAAAGTCATCTCATGGCAGTAAAAAGAATATTCAGATATTTGAATGGAACCTTAGACTATGGTTTATGGTATCCTAATTCAGAGAACGTTGAGCTTCATGTATATATAGATGCAAATTGGGTAGGATTCATGGATAATAGAAAGAGTACATCAGGAGGAGCATTATTTCTTGGTGAGAGACTAGTCACTTGGACAAGCAAGAAGCAAAATTGTATTTCTCAGTCAACAACATAAGCCGAGTATGTTGCAGCAGCTTTGAATTTTTCTACAATTGTTTGGATCAAGCAGATGATAAAGGATTTTAGAATTCAGATTGACTATCCAATTTTTATTCATTATGATAACACTAGCACTATGAAAATGTCAAAAAACCCCATGATATATGCATGTAAAGACAAAACACATAGAAATTAAGTATCACTTCCTAAGAGAGAAAGTGGCAGACAAAGAAGTCAAATTGGATAATGTGAGTAGAATGGAATAGATAGAAAATATATTCACAAAGCCTTTATCAAAGGATACTTTTGAGTATCTCAGGGAGAAGTTGGGAGTAATTACCTTCCCTGATTCTGATTAGAGAAATTGAAGAGAGCATTAGTCCTTCGTGACTGATGGATGGTTGACTACTCTACTTCAGGAGTAGTACTGGTGCTTAAATGTTTGGAATTATTTTCCATTGATGTTAAAGGGGGAGTAGTATATAGTCATGAAAATAAGTATTAGAGGGGGAGTACATACAGAATTAAGGAGGAGTAATATATAGTAGTGAGGGGGAGTAGTATTCAGCCATGGAAGCAGTTTAGTTGAGGAAATGTAGAATATTGAAGAATATTGCAGCAGATGGAGGATTCATCCTTGGGGGAGTTTTGATGAGGAAATGGAGAATGTTATAAAATAATTATTCATTTAGATTGGTGGTGTTTTTCATTCCATATGTTTCCATCAATGCCAAAGGGGGAGATTGTTGGAGATTTTCCAGTAAGCTAGTACTGACTATATGTTTGTCATTGATGACAACATATGGTAAGTAGCATGCATGGAAGACTTATGTAGTAAGATTTGAGTATATGTAGCATGGGCATGTTATCAGCATGATATCATGGATGTAGAGCTTAATTGTTAGTACATAAAGTTATGTAGCAACTTGTGTTAGCATTGTTCCTGACAGAGTTACAAGTAATGTTCTATGAGTGATTGTCCATACATTTATCATTGAGCCTTGCATGTTTGGATATGTGATAAAGACATTTTAGTGTTGTTAAATTTATGGACACAGAGTCTGATGTGCAATAGAAGTGAAGTTATGCAGTCGCTATTCACCAGTTTTAATTTCCTGTGTTTATCTAGAAGAACCGACAAACATTATATTGGTATAGGAGTTGCACCTATCATTTCAGTATGCATGCTTGGATTAGCGATTAGAGAAGAGTTAAGAATATTTGGTTAAGATTGGATGATGAAATTCAGCTTGAGGAGAAAGTATCAGTTAATTTGGTAGAGCCGACAGTGTGTAGTGTGCATCTAAACTTATTGATTTAGATAGGTCCTAGTTTGTGTTGCGTACTTAGTAGAGCTGTCTGAGATGTTATTGGAGAGTGTTTTTGTTTCTCTAAAATTATTTCATGGTGTTTCTAACATGCCAAATTTATTATATCATTTAGAGGAAAGATACTTATAGCTAGTCATTTGTGATCACTAGAAGTGTGGCATGGTGATGAAAGATTAGAGCAGAGCAGAAAGTGCAAAGTATTGTGCCATCAAGAAGAGGTCTATGTGATAGAGAAGATAGAGTGTGCTATTCATTGGAACTTGTTTCCCCACTTTTGTTTTCAAGGGTGAAAAAAAGGGTGGATACCTTGTGTTAGATCGAGTCATAATTTTTGAGGTATTTGAACTGGAGTCTAAGTCTAGTTCTTCCCTAGGATAGGTGGTCTTTATCGAATTCCCCCTTTGTACCTCTTTTTGATCTTAAGCCGGGATGGTTTTTGACTTTATCTTAGGGATGGGTAGGTTATAGTTCCTAATTCGATAAAGAATTTTGTTCCTTTAATTTCTATTGATGTCATACATTTGACAGAGAAGCTTCCAAATGACTTCTCTTCTTTTTGTCGGGAAAATGAATTTCTCCTTCTCCTCGGCAGGTTTCGGCCCATGAAGGTAACTTTCTATGAGAAGAGAAAAATGGGATCATCAAGCACATATACACAGTTCAAAGATTGATATTCATGATTTAAAGAAAGAATCAGGTCTAATAAAGTAACTCAGTAGAAAAAGTATGATGAACTTCCCTGCTTGCAGAGTTTTCCCTGTAGAAGTTGTTTTTTTGAAGAACAATAGAAAGTGTAAAAGAAACTCCTAAAAGATAGGTACCTTCAGTCGAGGAAGTAAATTTGAGCCCCTACAATAGATGAAACACCCTTAAAGGTATGAGAGAGTGAATGAGAACCTATTTTTGAAGAACTAGCTTTTAGCTTCTCACTTATCAGAGAATCACTAGAGAAGGTCGATTTCTAAGAAGTGGTAACTTGTGAAGAAATAAACTCGAAGACTAATAGGGATTGAATGATCTATTATGATAAAGATAACCAACTCTAATATCCAAACAAGATTTCCAAGGAAATGGGTTGGTCGTAGATTTTCAGAAAATCACTCCTCTAGTTTCCTCCAAATCGGGTTTCTACTTGTGAAGTGAGTTTTCTGACAAAGGCAATATGGGAAGCAGAAAAGTAAAAATCCATTGTGCAAGTTAAGTTACCATTACAGCCACTCTAAATGGGTAAAAGTAATTCCTTAAGGCCACTAATAAGGTGCATTTAATTCAAATCTTAACATTAGAACTTTAACGAATATTTTTGAAAATCCCGCACTCATGTGGTGTGAGATATGGAAGGTAATGGTAGGGAATTGAGCTGTTTATAAAAACTCAAGATTTTAAGAGAAAATCGTTGTTCATTCACATATGCCTTTGATTTCCCACAATTTTACAAATCATTTCATAGCATCACCCAGAGCTTCTTAACAGTAAATCAAAGTCTAAAACTAGAAGCTATGGCCAACAGATTCATGGGTTTCGATGGCTTGAACATAATCACATCTGAATAGCATAATTTGACAGATATGTCTCTTAGATTCTATGATCTAGATAATTTTCACCAAAGGTTGATCATAGAGAATCTTCATCCTATGACGCAGAAGCTCAAAGGGAGTGGTTTGGTTGAGGCTGCTAGATTTCCTTTTGCAGTTCAAGCTCCTAAGCTAATCTGGGAATGTCTAGCTAGGTTCAATCTAGATACAAAGACAATCTTATTGTCAGATGACATAGTACTCCTCTCTATTGATAGGGAGTTTATGAAGAATAGTCTTTATATCCTAGAGCAAGCAGAGTTTTCAAATATGAACTTCTTGATCGTAATTTCAGAATAGAATGAGAAGATGAGATGGAGGAAAGAGATCATGGATTCGTGGTTTTAGAAAGCTAGAAGCATAAAAGGAAAAGTGCCAAAGATTCTTTTTGAGATGGATTTGAAGGCCAAGATCATTGACATCCTGGTGCTCCTTCATAGAATAAAAGGTGAAAGTGACACTTTGAATTTCATAGAGCACTACTTCTTGGTTCAGGTAATATGTGTTGAGCACCATTATATAGACTGGGCTCAAGTGTAAGTGAAATTTTTTCCAATCCTCTAAATCTTGCCAAGTACCAGAATAGTTTCTATATGTCTTACTATTTGATATATGTTTTAGCTACATTGCAAGTTTGGCCAGGACTTCCTAGGCTAGAAGAATATGAAGATGATGTAAACATTTATGAGTTCTTCCCCCATTTGAAGTTGCAAAATAGCTATACTAATTTCATTAGAGTTAATGACTAATCTACAATGAGGTTGTGCAGAGAATTGCAAGGATGCCTAGAGTGGAGATTCTCACAAGAGGCTATAGAATTCATCATCCAATTCGGGAGCTTCTTTATTCAATTTTTTAGTTTCTCATACCTTCGTCTCACAGGTTTTGATGATTTTCCAATGAAGATGCCATGGTATCTAGATGACATGATCATGCTTGTGGAGGTGATCTGATAGATGTTCTATTTGAACCTGATCAATGTGAGTATCAAGAAGAAAGGATATGAATTACATGTTACCATTGGAGCCTACAACTGTGTGACAAGAGCAAATGATAAGAACATGATCAAGGTGTTCAAGTGTAGATACAAGCCAAAGAAGTATGAGGTGCTGAGACCATAGTTCGATCTAGTAGGTTATGCCAAAGATCATCTACATATGGGCTCTGTAGTCAAGCACATTACCAAGCTTGAAGATTATTGGGCGAATTGAAAAGATGAGTTAGAGAGTTGGGAGAGATTTTACTCTAGGTTGACCATTGAACAAATTAAACTATTCAATGTCAACATTGATGTTGAAGGCATCATTGATGATGGTGAACATATGTATATAGACACATATCAGGACTAGATCAAGCCCTATCCTATGAGTTTGGAACCAGTTCAAGGTCAAGCCATAGAAGATTTGGAGACCTTAATGGCTAAAGTTATTAAAAGGACCGATAAGTGGGCCCAGTGGATGATGGGAAGGAAGACGAGATCTAGGAAGCCTACCCCTCAAAATGATCCTACAGTCAAGCTAGTGAGTGCTCTTGCATCCTCCTATTTTCTAGCTTCATCTCTAGGAAAGGGACCAGATCAGCCAATAGGTGGAGATGATCAGCCACTTGAGAAGGAGATCCCACTAAAAAATATGTGGAGTAGGATCATCTCTAGTAATCAGTTCTAATGAGGAAGATGAAGTTGAGAAACCCAAAAAACCAATGAAAGAGGTTGTTGAAGTCGTGAAACTAGAGCAACAGGTCTAAGGAAGAACTATTGTCACTAGGGATTGCACCCATGATACTAAGTATAAAACCTAACAATCCTGTGAAATGTGGGAATACTCTCAGGATGTCAGACTGCTTCACTTAGAATAAACCTTTAGATTAAGGGCTAGCTTCCCTGTTGTATCACCTGAACTGTACTGACTTTGAAGGGAAAGGGATAGAGATTGTATAAAACTAGAAATTTCTAAATCTAACTTAGGTGATTCACCAAATTGAATAGATCCACAAACTGAAAACAAACTCACAATATAACCCTAGCACATAACAAGAACTCCACAACTCTTCCAAATCTGATTTTCTTTTTAGTAAAACAATCAGGTGCTGAATGTGAATGAGAAGGAAAGATAATTTTCACAACTCAACACAGTTAGATGCACAAAGATTTGAAAACCTCCAAGGAAATCAATTCTTGCAAAATAATCAAATGAACATACTATCATGTAAAGGATCAGAATCAATCACAATACATAAAACTAAGTTTATCAACCAACTCACAAACTGTAGAAAAATAAGGGAACAATTTTTCTATTAGCTGGAATAAAAGGAGCTGCAATATTAGATTTCTTCACAAGAGCTACAAAATTCACCTCATGAGAATGAGGGAATGAAGAACTAGCCTTCTATCACCTAAGTGAGAGGCATATAAAGGAAATTTGGAGAATCTTCCATGAAGACCACCACCTTGCCAAGAATAGAAAAGCCTTAGCCATGATCCCATCACTCTGAAATTTGGATGCCACACTCTTGAGAAAATAGGGGAAGTGGAAAAAGTGGAGTCCCTAAAAATAACTAGTCAAAGGAAGACTACCACCCACTAAGTCATGCAAAATAAATGATATTCTGACAAGGCTTATAAACTGCCATGTCAAAATTTACAATAAAGCCTTGCAATGACCTATTACAATTAAAAAAAATAAAATTCCCCCCTTTATATGAAATCAAGCCAAAGTGGATCCTAAATATATTAAAGGTAACCTCAACTCAAATAGAAGAGAAAACCTATAATATTTACATTTTAAACATATCCATATGGCATAAATATAAATGATATTCCCCCACTATACATGAATACATAATTGTAATAACACTCATCCCCTAAGTCCAACTTGACTACTATGGGAAGAAACTAAGGCATCACAAAATAATTAATATAATTACCCTTAAGAAAAAAGATAATTATATCAATATTTTTACAAAGAAAGTACCCATGCCCGTGAAATACATATTAAAAGGGGACAAAAACATAGCTCAACCCTAAAAAGGGGAGACAAAAGGGAAGATGCAATAATAAAACCCTCATTTTGAAAATGGGAATCACTACAATTGTGGCTTTCATAGCTCGGCAGCTGACAAATCCTCTTTCACTGGCAGTCTTGAAACAACAACCCTGTTACTGGAACTAGAAACAACAACCTCATGTCTGGATTTAGCAACAACAAATGGTATTATGGATGACGTAGGCATCAATATCGACATTCTTATTTTGCATAGTATTTTGATAGCATTGTAATTATATTTTTGGAGGCTCTGTATCAAAAAGGCACTGGTTCATATTCCTTATTGCATCTGAATGTTGCATTCTTTGTTGTTAATGTTGTACCCTCTAGTCACTATGATTCATTTGATCTATTGCTGCTTCAATGGGCCGATGATCATTTGATAGGGCATGTAGGAATTACTTTCTTGCTAACCTCCATTATTATCTCTATCTAGAAAGCTGAGGACTGGGGCATTAGGCATTATCCTTTTTTATGTCTGGCGGTGTACTTATGCTTGACTGTTATACATAATTTGGTCATTTGCTAAACAACCCTATTGTTTATTTATTTTTTAACAGCCCGAGGAACCTACTAGGCATCGATATGCTCCTTAATTCCTTTTATAGCCTGTGAAACTAGCTAGCATTTTTCCATGTGATCACGACATTTTAGCATTACGTTGTTTCTAATCCTATATCCTGAAACTAGGGCATCGTGAGTATATTGCCGTAGCTAATAGCACTAGATATGACACTGTATCGGATTGTCGACCAGGGCACGACGCTACTTGGTATTTTGAATACATTACTCATGTTAATATCTTTGTCATAGAGGCATGTTTTACTTGGATTTGCCACCCATTGCTTTGATGTTTTGATGAAGGGTGCTCCCCTTAATACCACAAACACATAACAGAAACAGAGAAAGAACAACAATATGCAAGAACAAAAGATTGGCTTCTTATTATCTCCACAAATGTGGAATTACAAACTTTCAGAATTACAATATGTAAAGCCACATGGGCATTCCCTTACAATATTCTGTAGGCCAAAGCCTTGAATCAAAACTCAGATCTACTACCTAGAACTGCCTTAGACAACACTACGGGCCTTCTTTATATAGACAATTTCCACCGCTCGAGAAGGTTCCAGAAAATTAGCCTTTAAGGCTGACGATCCTAAGAATTATTTAATTTTCTTCTCTTTTTACATAGGGTCGGCTAAGAAAATATACACAAAAATACTAGAATACTCCACTGTGCTGTTGTGATGTCATCTTCAATCTTAGGTCTTTTCCCAATCTTAGGAACCTCAATCTTAGGTCTATTCCCAATCTTGGAAATAGCCTGAAAAAGTCTTTCTTCCTCTTGGTTCACAATTTTGACTTCTCCTTCTTGATATTATTCTTCGGCTTCATCCTCGCTTTCGTCTCTGACATTAAGATTCATTCCTCTACGAATCTCTTCTTGCAATGCTCACACTTGTCTCTGCAGTGCCCTAACCTCAGGTGTTACAACACCAGCTCTTCCGCCACGTTCCCTTCATGGAGGCATTTTCGCGATGCGTGCTGAAACCCTAACCACGGTCCTGGTGAAAACTACCTCACAGTCGGTGATCTGTTTACACACTCAGGAGCTCCTACTCTGCCACTTGATGAAGGGTGCTCCCCTTAATACCACAAATACATAACAGAAACAGAGAAACAACAACAATATGCAAGAACAAAAGATTGGCTTCTTATTATCTCCACAAATGTGGAATTACAAACTTTCAGAATTACAATATGTAAAGCCACATGGGCATTCCCTTACAATATTCTATAGGCCAAAGCCTTGAATCAAAACTCAGATCTACTACCTAGAACTGCCTTAGACAACACTACGGGCCTTCTTTATATAGACAATTTCTACCGCCCGAGAAGGTTCTAGAAAATTAGCCTTTAAGGCTGACGATCCTAAGAATTATTTAATTTTCTTCTCTTTTTACATAGGGTCGGCTAAGAAAATATACACAAAAATGCTTTTAGGTAGCCCAACTTCCGGAGACCATAACTTTTTAACCGTAGCTCTAATTTTCTATTATAACCACTTTTCGGAAACGCCATGTCGAGATCTATAGTGCTTGACTCGCGCAAGCTCCAGTCAGTCGGGGGTCGACCGCGATCCGGAGCCTCTAAGACCTTCAAAATTGACCTGAAATATTTCATACCCAAAAAACTCAATAACTTCACCAATACTGATGATGTGGCAATGAAACTCAACTGACAGGCTGAAATGACTATGATGAACCTCCAACAGTGAAATCAAAACATTCTGAGATCATATGACCAACTTACTAAAAATAGTAAGTTTCCACAAATAGCAACTCCACACAAGATAGCCCTTATTGAAAAGCAAAAAGAAATATTTTTGGGTGATGCAAGATTGCTCTTACACCCAGGATCCTCCTGCATCAGACACCCGGGGTAATTTGAGAAGTGACCCTGTCATGACTCAGGTGTGCAGAGGAAAACCAAGACGGTTAACCTCCTCCTTTGTTAGCCATGATGAATCCTCAATAGGTCGTCATTTCCACTTGACCAGATATTCTTCATATGTCCTGTTCCTTGTGCTTCTACCAACTCGACTATCCAATATGTCCTCAATCTCCTTGGTATCTGAACTAGTTGCTGGAATACTCCACTATGCTGTTGTGATGTCATCTTCAATCTTAGGTCTTTTCCCAATCTTAGGTCTTTTCCCAATCTTAGGAACCTCAATCTTAGGTCTTTTCCCAATCTTGGAAATGGCCCGAAAAAGTCTTTCTTCCTCTTGGTTCACAATTTCAACTTCTCCTTCTTGATATTCTTCTTCGGCTTCATCCTTGCTTTCGTCTCTAACATTAAGATTCATTCCTCTACGAATCTCTTCTTGCAATGCTCACACTTGTCTCTGCAGTGCCCTAACCTCAGGTGTTACAACACCAACTCTTCCGCCACGTTCCCTTCATGGAGGCATTTTCGCGATGCGCGCTGAAACCCTAACCACGGTCCTGGTGAAAACTGCCTCACAGTCGGTGATCTGTTTACACACTCAGGAGCTCCTGCTCTGCCACTTGATGAAGGGTGCTCCCCTTAATACCACAAACACATAACAGAAACAGAGAAACAACAATAATATGCAAGAACAAAAGATTGGCTTCTTATTATCTCCACAAATGTGGAATTACAAACTTTCAAAATTAAAATATGTAAAGCCACATGGGCATTCCCTTACAATATTCTGTAGGCCAAAGCCTTGAATCAAAACTCAGATCTACTACCTAGAACTGCCTTAGACAACACTACGGGCCTTCTTTATATAGACAATTTCCACCGCCCGAGAAGGTTCTAGAAAATTAGCCTTTAAGGCTGACGATCCTAAGAATTATTTAATTTTCTTCTCTTTTTACATAGGGTCGGCTAAGAAAATATACACAAAAATGCTTTTAGGTAGCCCAACTTCCGGAGACCATAACTTTTTAACCGTAGCTCTGATTTTCTATTATAACCACTTTTCAGAAACGCCATGTCGAGATCTATAGTGCTTGACTCGCGCAAGCTCCAGTCAGTCGGGGGTCGACCACGATCCGGAGCCTCTAAGGCTTTCAAAATTGACCTGAAAGATTTCGTACCCAAAAACCTCAATAACTTCACCAATACTAATGATGTGGCAATGAAACTCAACTGACAGGCTGAAATGACTATGATGAACCTCCAACAGTGAAATCAAAACATTCTGAGATCATATGACCAACTTACTAAAAATAGTAAGTTTCCACAAATAGCAACTCCGCACAAGATAGCCCTTATTGAAAAGCAAAAAGAAATATTTTTGGGTGATGCAAGATTGCTCTTACACCCAGGATGCTCCTGCATCAGACACCCGGGGTAATTTGAGAAGTGACCCTGTCATGACTCAGGTGTGCAGAGGAAAACCAAGACGGTTAACCTCCTCCTTTGTTAGCCATGATGAATCCTCAATAGGTCATCCTTTCCACTTGACCAATTATTCTTCATATGTCCTGTTCCTTGTGCTTCTACCAACTCGACTATCCAATATGTCCTCAATCTCCTTGGTATCTGAACTAGTTGCTGGAATACTCCACTGTGCTGTTGTGATGTCATCTTCAATCTTAGGTCTTTTCCCAATCTTAGGTCTTTTCCCAATCTTAGGAACCTCAATCTTAGGTCTTTTCCCAATCTTGGAAATGGCCTGAAAAAGTCTTTCTTCCTCTTGGTTCACAATTTCGACTTCTCCTTCTTGATATTCTTCTTCGGCTTCATCCTCGCTTTTGTCTCTGACATTAAGATTCATTCCTCTACGAATCTCTTCTTGCAATGCTCACACTTGTCTCTGCAGTGCCCTAACCTCAGGTGTTACAACACCAGCTCTTCCGCCACGTTCCCTTCATGGAGGCATTTTCGCAATGCGCGCTGAAACCCTAACCACGGTCCTGGTGAAAACTGCCTCACAGTCGGTGATCTGTTTACACACTCAGGAGCTCCTGCTCTGCCACTTGATGAAGGGTGCTCCCCTTAATACCACAGACACATAACAGAAACAGAGAAACAACAACAATATGCAAGAACAAAAGATTGGCTTCTTATTATCTCCACACATGTGGAATTACAAACTTTCAGAATTACAATATGTAAAGCCACATGGGCATTCCCTTACAATATTCTGTAGGCCAAAGCCTTGAATCAAAACTCAGATCTACTACCTAGAACTGCCTTAGACAACACTACGGGCCTTCTTTATATAGACAATTTCCACTGCCCAAGAAGGTTCTAGAAAATTAGCCTTTAAGGCTGACGATCCTAAGAATTATTTAATTTTCTTCTCTTTTTACATAGGGTCGGCTAAGAAAATATACACAAAAATGCTTTTAGGTAGCCAAACTTCCGGAGACCATAACTTTTTAACCGTAGCTCCGATTTTCTATTATAACCACTTTTTAGAAATGCCAGGTCGAGATCTACAGTGCCTGACTTGCGCAAGCTCCAGTTAGCCGGGGGTCGACCGTGATCCAGAGCCTCTAAGGCCTTCAAAATTGACCTGAAAGATTTCGTACCCAAAAACCTCAATAACTTCACCAATACTAATGATGTGGCAGTGAAACTCAACTGGCAGGTTGAAATGACTATGATGAACCTCCAACTGTGAAATCAAAACATTCTGAGATCATATGACCAACTTACTAAAAATAGTAAGTTTCCACAAATAGCAACTCCGCACAAGATAACCCTTATTGAAAAGCAAAAAGAAATATTTTTGGGTGATGCAAGATTGCTCTTACACCCAGGATGCTCCTGCATCATGTTTGATGCCGGTGAGGATATCACAGCCCAAGCTCTGTTGAAAATGCTGCCATTGGTAGCATTGACCCTTTGGCATTTTCTCATTATCTTGAATCCACAAATGTTGTTTTTGTTCCTCCCGTCGGCCGATAACACGTCTAGAGTATCTCTGTTGTTTGTTTGGCTCATGGGTTTAGCATGTATCGTGGGTTATGGTATAATGAATGGCATTTTGTTTTGTATAGCACTAGAGATAATGGCATCACATTAGAGGTATTGCTCACTGTGGACATGTGTCTACTGTAGCAATGCGTTATGGGCACCATGTCATTGCAAACTATGATCTGTCAACACCTGCGAAAACTATGCTAGGGCTTTTACCAATTCATGATTGTTCACACATGAGCATTGCTTTGAATCTGTTGTTTATCTTCTGTAGTTGTATGTTGTGTATATAATCTATCACTCTGTGTATCTTAGAGGGCATAGTAATTGTTTACTACTTTGTATAACTATGCATTGGTTATAATGCATTCTACAACCCAATAATGAAAAGCCTAGGGCACATGAATTGGATTGATGTTGCATATATTTAATTATTTCTGTTAATACCTTAAAGCAATGGCATTGTGGCACGGTCTCACTCCTATTTTATGGCAGCATACCATATAGCTTGTGAACTTCATTAGATCTCCTCTATTTTTTAGGGCACAACACTATGTCCTTGTTTGAATAGGGGGAACCATATTGAATACATCGTGCCTCCTGTACTATTATAAAAACTCGGGTATCATTGCTAGTATTGGTATTATTTGAATACACTCTACTCTCATATAGATAGAGCATTGCCACTGGTCTTCATCGATTCTATTTTTCTGGCCACTCGCAACTGAATTATTTGCCCATTGTCTTTAAATGCATTTCCATTGCTTCATCTCTATTCATGAACCTGGAGGCTTGTGAGGCATGGCATGTATCAATACTATATTGCTGATCATGGTAGCATGTATGTTTGCTTCTCTTCTTATCAGTATGAGGTATATTGTAATATTACTATTGATAGACAAGTGCACATAGCCCGAGCATGGAGCATTTTATCATCTATCGATGCATGAGCCTGGGTATTTCACTGTTTATTTTCCTTAATGCCCATTAGGGCACTGTTACTGATTCATTACTTAATGGTTTGGGCCCATGGACCTACTAGGGCATCACACTTAGATCTCTGTTTACCCTATTTCTATCATAGCTGACATGAATAAAGAGAGTTACCATATTAGGAGGGTGCATGCTCTGCATTTTTGTTGTTATCTTGCTTATAAACAGTGCCATATGTTATTGATTTTGTTTGTATTGACTGTACCCAGCATGTATATGGCTATGAACTTTATATTTGTGGACCTATGCATTGCTGAACTTGTCATTATTTTCTCATTGCATCTTGAAGTAGTACATTCACTATTCATATATATTGATATCATACCATTGATTTGCACAAGCTGCCAGGGTGTTTGTAGAATGGGACCACTCAACTAGATCTCTCTTGAATTCATGATGCAGACTTATCATACTCATGCTATAGCACTTAAAGTATTAAATGTAGTTTGAAGTACACATGCATTGAATTTTAACTTGAAACACCATGTGTTGTAGCTTTACTGATCATATGGATTTTATGTACCTTTATCTTGCCTATGATGAATGCCCTGTGAACACCTATGAAGCAGAGTGCCTCATCTTCCTCACAGATCCGTGTACTCTGCCATTAAATCTATTCTGTTCTTGATGCCATGTAACCTTTATGTTATTCTTTTATTGATTGATTTTGGATCATTTGAATGGTCCCCATATGTACACATTGTGTGTGCTCTTGGCCCTTGATGCAATCACCTGATAGGAAACCTAGATTTTTCCTATCGTGATCCGCATCAAGGGCCCAAGTCATTCATGGAATCATTATGGATTGGCTCCCCTGTATCTACACATGAAACAAACATGTCAGTGAAAACACAGTGCCCCTTGCTTTGGTAGCTCCTTGTTGCATATGCCTTGAGTACATCCCATGCTAGAGGTGTATAATTGAGTATACGTATGCATGCTATAGATGTTGTGGCACCATTCATTTCTTAGATCCATTGGATCTAAATCCTCCCTCTTTTCTCTCTATAGGTTATGGATCATGGGAGCACACCGGGCACATAGAAGAATCGACATCTCACTACCAGGCATTGTCTGGTACCCCTGCATCTAGATTTTTAATCATGTTTATTTGTACTCATTTATTCACTCCTGCATTGCTATGCTCATGGCATGTGTGAGCCCATATGGATGTTTTCTTTTCAGTGCTCTTTCCTTTCTGTACAGCATACTCAGGATATGATATTTAATCTTAGCTACAGTAAATCATCTTTCCCTTCTTTTCATGTACATTGCAAAGAATGAACACAAATCTTAATCAGATCACATAATAATGCAAACTAGGGTATAGCTCATCTAGTAACTAGGCTTTCAAAATGTGTCAAAAATATGACAACATTATGGTGACCTCTATGAAGTGCTTTCCTGCTAAGAAATTGACCAGCTGCCTGATAGATCCATTAGGCAATAGAGTCCAAAACCCTAAAACTGAACTTGGCTCCCAACCAAAAAAACCTCCTTCCTTCTAACAAAAATGAAGCAACTGTCTGGAAACTCCTCAAGCTTATTTCTAACTGAAACTCAACTGAACAACTGAACTGAAAAAATTGTGCTCAGGCACTTAGGGGAAATAGGAAACAAAAACTTCTACTCTACCCTACTCTAACCAGTCTCAACAAACTAGTCAAACAAATCCATTAACTGGATTGTTAAAATAACTTCCCATTCTTCTCAAAATGCTATACTTTTCACTTTTAATGCCAATAGGAAGAATGTGAAACATGAAAATGTACTGAACTACCTGGCATATCAACTCTAGAAACTTGTAGTCTAGATAACTCACCTCAAATAGATCATAAGCACTGTCTTCCCAGGGAAACTCATAAGTCTAAATGAGCTCAGGTTCATTAATGAATGGACTCCTATTATCACCCTCCATAAAATCACTGTGTATAGGTGCCTTGCTTAACCCCATCTAAGCTAGGTATCTGATAGGACAACCCCTTGAGAGTACAAAACTAGGCCCCTCCTTGATAGTCTTCTTCAACATTTCTTCTTCTACAATCTAAGGATCATCCTCTTCATCAACTAGAACATCCAATAGCCTATCCAAATTATCAAACTATATTAGGTCTTTAATAACTGCTCCCATCTCAAAATCCAGGAAAGCTAAATCCTGAGGTTCATCAACCTCTTTATTGCAACCAGACCCAGACTCAATCACTGGAACAACATTAACTTCCTGAATCACAATCTTTTCTTCTAGAACATGCAAGCCATTATCCTTCTTAGAAAGATAGAGAATATCAACCAGAGTGGAGTAGAAAACATCAATTACCAAATCAAAATCATCTTGTTGTTCTAGGCTAACATCAACTATATCATCTTCATTATCATAATCTTGTACTATTTCCTCTTGCTCAAAGTAAGAAAGCATCTCTTCAAACAAATTAGCTAGATTCTCATCTTCTTCATTTTATTTATTATCATAATCAAGGATCTCAACTACTGATTCCTATACTACATCATCTGGCTTAATATAAGAGGGCATTTCTTCAAATAGATCAGTTATGGTCTCATCTGCTTTTGCTTCCTGATCACAATTCGGCTTCTCTAACTCTTCAACATGTGTCAAACTTACTTGTTCCTCATTATCATCATGGAAAAGTACATTCAAAGGATAAGATTCATCTACTTTCTGGTTTATAGAAATTTCATGAGGTGTAGGGGGCTCTTCAAGAATTGGCTCATAGGGTTTAATCTGTTGTAGGACAGGCTCGCCATCATATAGGAAATCAAACATCACAGGTGTCTCCTAAATAGGAGTAGGATGAAGTGGCTAGAAATTTGAGATAGGATCATGAATGGGATCTAAACATGCATGGGAATTAGGCTCTTCTTGAGTAGGATTTTGAATTGAAAGAGAAGACCTAAAGTTTGGAATTTCAATAGGAGTGCTAGTGGACTTACCAGGCAAGAAACTTGGGATTTGGACCTTGAGAGTCCCTTGTTTGGTCTGCAAAGCTTCCAAGTTCTCTTCAACAACATGAGGCTTCTTCTTCTTCATCTCCCCCTTATAAAGAGCTAGCACTTCAAAACCTGGATACATGGTCCATGAGGGTCTCCAAGACTACATCCAATCTTTATTTTCCTCTGGTGAGATCTCTTGTATTCGTGCCAACAGATCCTCAATCATTTTATCTCTTTCTATAATCTGTTTGGTAGATCTTGCCCGCTCATGATCTTGAGATTCTTCCATCTCTGGTAACTTTCTTTGGAGATCCTCCTTAACTTTTGTAGCTATAAGATAGATGGCCTTTATGAATTCTTGATATTCTTCAACCTTTTCTTCATAGGCCTTTCCTTGTTGGTTCTTCTCTTCAAGGGTCTGTTCAACACCTACTATCTGGTTATGTAGCTACCTTGAGAGGTCTTCCTTCTGAGCCACCATCTCTGCATACTATCTTGAGAGCTCCTCATTCCAAGCCATCAAGTTGTCAGCGCCTTTTGTAATTTTTTCAGTTTGTTTCAAAAACTCTCTCAACTAGTCATTAGAAATTGTACTAGAATTGGGCTGATTCTGGGGATTATAGGATAGTTCATAAGAATGTTGTAAGAATGCTTGATGCTAGGTGGGAGGGTTTGGTGGTGCATGCTGGAAATTTGCTGCCGGTGGGGTATTTTGATTGTATGTTGTTTCTTGGCCAGCTTGATATGGCATGAATGCTGGAACATAGGCAGGATTTTCATGATATGGGGGGTGATAGGGAGAATATGCATTAGGAAATGGCATGATTGCTCATCAAATGAGTTGATAAAACATATTTTTTGAAACTTTTTAGCACTAAACTACAAAAAACTAGTAGATTTCACATAGAGTCACCATGTTGCTAGAAAGAAACCACCTCTGAAAGGCTAATTGCACTAAGGATCACACCAAAATCCCAGTGAATGGTGGGAAACAAGTTGTCCAACCAAGCATGCCAAAAACTATTGTCACTAGGGATTGCACCCGTGATGGCTAAGTATAAAACCTAGCAATCCTATGAAACATGGGAATACTCTCAGGATGTCGGACTGCTTCACTAAGAATAAATCTTCGAATTAAGAGCCGACTTCCCCGTTGTATCACCTAAACTATACCGACTTTGAAGGGAAAGGGATAGAGATTGCATAAAACTGGAAATTGCTAAATCTAACTTAGGTGATTCACCAAACTGAATAGATCCATAAACTAAAAAAAAACTCACAATATAACCCTAGCACATAGAAAGAACTCCACAACTCTTCCAAATCTAATTTTCTTTTTAGAAAAATAATCAAGTGCTGAATGTGAATAAGAAGGAAAGATAATTTTCACAAATCAA
The DNA here is from genome assembly GCA_027943335.1 of Chamaecyparis obtusa. NCBI lineage: Eukaryota > Viridiplantae > Streptophyta > Pinopsida > Cupressales > Cupressaceae > Chamaecyparis > Chamaecyparis obtusa. Next base: position 147,895 of record BSBK01004683.1, read on the forward strand.
CATAGTTAGATGCACACGGATTTGAAAACCTCCAAGGAAATCAATGCTTGCAAAATAATCAAATGCACATACTATCATGTAAAGGATTAGAATCAATCATAATACATAAAACTAAGTTCATCAACCAACTTACAAACTATAGAAAAAGAAGGGAACAATTTTTCTATTAGCTAGAATAAAAGGAGCTACAATATCAGATTGCTTCACAAGAGCTACAAAATTCACCTCATGAGAATGAGGGAATGAAGAACTAGCCTTCTATCACCTAAGTGAGAGGCATATAAAGGAAATCTAGAGAATCTACCATCAAGACCACCACCTTGCCAAGAAAAGAAAAGCCTTAGCCATGATCCCATCACTCTGAAATTTAGATACCACACTCTCGAGAAAATAGGGGAAGCAAAAAAAGTGGAGTCCCTAAAAATAACTAGTCAAAGGAAGACTACCACCCACTAAGTCATGCAAAATAAATGATATTCTGACAAGGCTTATAAACTGCCATGTCAGAATTTACAATAAAGCCTTGCAATGACCTATCACAATTAAAAAAAATAAAATTCCCCCCTTTATATGAAATCAAGCCAAAGTGGATCCTAAATATATTAAAGGTAACCTCAACTCAAAAAGAGGAGAAAACCTATAATATTTACATTTTAAACATATCCATATGGCATAAATATAAATGATATCCCCCCACTATACATGAATACATAATTGTAATAACACTCATCCCCTAAGTCCAACTTGACTACTATGGGAAGAAGCTAAGGCATCACAAAATAATTAATATAATTACCCTTTAAAAAAAAGATAATTATATTAATATTTTTACATAGAAAGTACCCATGCCCGTGAAATACATATTAAAAGGGGACAAAAAGATAGCTCGACCCTAAAAAGGGGAGACAAAAGGGAAGATGCAATAATAAAACCCTCAGTTTGAAAATGGAAATCACTGCAATTGTGGCTTTCATAGCTTGACAGCTGACAATTCCTCCTTCATTGGCAGTCTTGAAACAACAACCCTGTTACTGGAATTAGAAATAGCAACCTCATGTCTGGATTTAGCAACATCAAATGGTATTATGGATGAGGTAGGTATCAATATCGACATTCTTATTTTGCATAGTATTTTGATAGCATTGTAATTATATTTTTGAAGGCTCTGTATCAGAGAGGCACTGGTTCATATTCCTTATTGCATCTAAATGTTGAATTCTCTATTGTTAATGTTGTACCCTCTGGCCACTATGTTCATTTGATTATTTTGCAAGCATTGATTTCCTTGGAGGTTTTCAAATCTATGTGCATCTAACTCTGTTGAGTTGTGAAAATTATCTTTCCTTCTCATTCACATTCAAGACCTGATTGTTTTTCTAAAAAGAAAATCAGATTTGGAAGAGTTGTGGAGTTCTTGTTATGTGCTGGGGTTATGTTGTGACTTTTTTTTTAGTTTGTGGATCTATTCAGTTTGGGGAATCACCTAAGTTAGATTTAGCAATTTCTAGTTTTATGCAATCTCTATCTCTTTCACTTCAAAGTTGGTACAGTTCAAGTGATACAACGGGGAAGTCGACGCTAAATCTAGAGGTTTATTCTCAGTGAAGCAGTCCCACATCCTGAGAGTATTCCCATGTTTCACTGGATTGCTAGGTTTTATACTTAGCCATCACGGGTGCAATCCCTAGTGACAACAGGAACCGTGGAAACAAAAAATGACACTCCCAACCAATAGGTCCCTCTTGTTTTTGAAATCAGTGATGACAGTAGAAATTTGTAAATTGATGAGATAGATGAGCACTTGGAGTCTCTTCAAAAGGAAAATAGCATTTATTCTCCGCAAGTTAACCCTTTTGCTTCTAAGCCTAAAGCTTCTCCTCCTGTTATCAGGAAGTTATTCATAGAAGACTTTCTCTCTGTGAAAAAGGTCACAAGTGTAGAATCATGGATTGATAACATTATAGATTAGAAGAGAAAGAGAGCTAAGCTAAGTACTCCTAGTGCCAAGACGCTTTCACAAGAAATGGAGTTGGGCCCACCTGTAAGCAATGTTAAGAAGTCTAGGAAACTGACCACTCTTGGTCGAGATCCTAATACCAATCACTTGACTATGGAAATAGCCAAGCCTTTAATGGATGGTAGAATTGAAGATCTTACTACCTCAGATTTTGCACTCTAGTCCTTCAACATGGGACTTTCCCAACATGACACAAAAGTAGACTTGTGGAAGTCTAGCAATGTCTTGATCGAAGAAGAGCTCGAAGGGCTCAAAGTTACCAAGACTCAACTCAAGGCACAGAATAAAGAGATTACTAACTTTATTAGATAGTTGGTCGCTCCTATAGAAAGCCTACCTGATTCTATGACAACATTTGATCCTTCCAGAGATGAGAATCAAGCGATACTTGCTAAGCTACAAGAGGATAGACATTTTGGGCACATTGGCAGGAGATAGATTGAATGACTCAAGTCTGAAGGTCTAGTCACCATTGAGAAGCTTTGTAATGTCCTCTTACAGCTAGAGATAGAGAAGGATTCTCTCAAAGGGGATATGTAGACACTCACAACAGAAAGGTTGAGATGTGAAGAGTGTATGGGGCTTCTACATTAGCTAGTAGCTATGAAGACTAAGGAGGCCATCAAGGCTAACATACTACAGAAAGGAGATGAACCTCTAATCGAATGGATCCAAGGGGTTGAATTCAAAATGAAGATGATAATCAAAGTAGAGGCATGAATGAAAGTGAATGAAGAGGAAGTCAGCAAAGAGAAAAGTAAGACATTTGTATATTTGATAGGTCTTCATTCTAAGTCTCAAACCAGCGGAGATGGAAAGAGTCCAATCGGTATACCCAGCATGAAAAAGTCATTCTCTGATTACATGGACCAGCTTGTAGAGTTATCTAGGTCTCCCCTTGATAGGATACCAAATCTTTAGCTACTTGGTGGATGCATATATAAAGCCATGGTGAAGACACAACCTTGAAAATATGCTACTAAAAGTATAGAGAAGGATCATGCCCACTGGCTCATAAGATTGAAGAATGTGTACATCCCAGATTTTGACAAGATCATTCCAATTCTTATGGCCGCCAAAGCTCATAAGGCTAAATTGGAGAAGGCGAAGAAGCCAATGAAGAGAAAATAGCTTTCCCCTCTTTCTTTTTGATACACATTGTATAATCGGTAAATGGCCAGTTGTCATTTACCGACTCTATAGAATATGAATTGATTCAGTTAATTTTTTAATAGCTTAACTCTTGAAGTGTATATGTAATACTTTCAAAATCAATGAAAAGGTCATCTAATTTTTGGTGCGAAATACATCTTGTTGTGGAGTCAATTGGAAATGTGTTTTTTTCCATTTATTTACTATTCCATGCATTTGTAAGTTAGAATATTTGTTTTCCTTAAGCTGGATTGAAATTAGTGAATAGATAGAGTTCTATTTCCCTTCTTTAATACAGCTAATCGATAGTAATTAGAGTATTACTTGAAGGTTGGGGGAATATGCATATGTCCTATTTAGATTTTATTCATTCACATTGTTTTACTACATTTCATTAATTCAAGTAGAGTCCATTGATGCATCACCGCTGGTGTGAATTCATAAGCACTGTGAAAGCATAGAGTTGGTTAGATTTAGAAATCAAATTCACTGCCTGGATTAGTTTCTCAATGAGGGTGAGTTCAGTTACCTCTCCTATTCTCTGGTTAAGAACATACCCCTTGTTAGCACTGTTCTAAGAAATTTTTGGCTTCATGCTAAGACTTTAAAAAATCTAGCTTTTAGGACCTAATTGTGAGGTTTTATGGTGAAAACCCTAAGTTTAAAAGAAGCCCTAGTTGGTTTCAAGCCTTGTTCTAATTTTGCGTTACCTTTTTAGCTCACTAACTTCCCAATTTAAAACATGTGCTAATTTTCAACCCCTTTAACCCACCCCTTTACATGTGTCATTAGGTTTTCGGATGGGGTACCTTTTATTTTATTTTAAAGCCTAAGTTTTCAGTAAAATTTTCCTAAGTGTCAACCCTTTAAAATTGAGTGGCTGTCGTTAAACTGTAAGACAACCTATTGTCAGAATGTCTGACATGTGCCTTAGCAAAAAAGCACCACCTATCCAAGTGAGCCCATCTAGAAAAGCGGTATGCTAGCAATTAAACACTAGATTAATCCTACAACTATCATTATATCATTGGACCGAGTTGATAACCTTTTAAGTATCATGCTTTAGTGATAAGCATCCAATAAAAGCTTCACTGATAGCTATAGCTTCTGAATTGTCAGTCTCTATGGCTTTTCTCTTAGGTTGACATCTATCTTTGGTGACATAACAGCTGTCGAGTCATACTTCTCAAAGGATTAAATGACAAATTGATCTTATAATTGTCTTTATACCATTGATGAAAGCATTAGAAAGTAAAGTACACCAAGATAACTAAGAGGGGGGAGGTGAATCAGTTACCAGATAATTATAAATTTTATCAACTTCAACAAAATTTAACCATGTAAGCAATATAATTACCAACCATAGAAAGATATTCATACACAATGACACAATAACACAAGATATATTGAATAGGGAACCTCTTGATTAGAGAGTAAACCCCAGTGGGAATGATGCCCACAAAAGATGCACTAATATGAATATTCCTTGTGAAAGGATGGACTCTGTTAGGAGTCTTATGAAATACATTCAATACATATGAATCCTTGTTAGGAGATTTTGAATCCCTGTTAAAAGATTATAACCCTGTTAAGAGTTATGGAAGACAAAAGGACCCACTGCCCAAATAGCTTCAAGGCAAGATCACTGAACACATTGTCCAACTAACCTTAAGATTATTCAATAGAATAATATGAAATATGTTACCTCCTCCTTATTGTGCCAAATCACACATACTACTACACAAGATCTCAATTCCAGATCTCTATACTTTGCATGTCATCCTTCACCACTGGATTGGCTCTTTTCTTCACTTCATGCATACATTCACATCACAATTTTCACATCCTTACACATATAATCATCTTCTAAATATGTCTCTTTTTCAATAAAGAAAAAAATTCCTCCCTTTATACCACACTCAAATAATTACAAATGAGTCGGCATACAATTACAAAATAAAAGTTTCCACATGCTTACATCAAAATTACACAAAACTATCAGCTTCCAAATAAAATAACTCTTCACTCGTGTGACCTCAAAGTTTGCACTATGAAACACGTCACCACCAATGTGTCTCAAACTTCCCTTTAACTACACAAAACCAGATTCCATCCCGATTAGAAGATATCATCCGATTTCCACAATCTGCTACTCAGGAACACTGCTTGAATAGTACTTCCACCAAAATGCTCATAACTTCCATAAATCAATGAATTACTATCTGTGCTCTTAACCATAGCCATGTAAAATATCAAAGAACATAACCTCAACATCACATAACTCCAACTGTAATATGACATGTTCGCTATTCAAAACACTGTCTGCTTCTCCTGTGAGTCTCTAGAAGATCATTGTGTTGACATCAATGACAATCATAGTCATGAATGCAACAACAAGTGCTATCAATCTCTCCCAAAATCATTCATTCCTAACAATCTCCCCCATTGGCATTGATGGCAACATAGATGAAAAACATCCAATGTTCCAAAAATCCAATACTGCAACTCTGCTGCTCTCATGCTCTGAAAATTCTTCAAGTCCTCTTCATCAATCAAATCTTGCTTCATTTTCCTATTCAGTTCTCTCCATCTGATGGTACATAGGGTTTTTCATGTACACTTCTCCCCCATTGACATCAATTATAGAAATTTCATCACTACGTCAACAACAACTCAATGTCAAAAGACACTATTCAGAAAATACATTCACAAGAGACCTCATGACTCAGCTCAGATACACATACTCCCCCATACAGGAAGTACCAACATCCAATCCAAAAGATAGATAGGGCTCATATACCACTAGACAAATGCAACCAACTACATCATTACTCAAGAGTAGGTTGGGGCATAACCCCAAGCATACCTCTCAAATATTCAAATTTATCCTTAGGCAAAGGCTTTGTAAATATGTCTGCTATCTATTCCTTTGTGCTTATGTACTCAAGTCTGACTTCTTTCTCTACAACTTTCTCTCTTACAACATGATACTTGATCTCTATATGCTTTGTCTTAGAATGCAATACATGATTCTTAAACATACTAATTGTACTAGTATTGTCAAAATGTATGACAATAGGCTCAACAAACTTGATTCCAATATGCTTCAGCATCTACTTCATCCAAATTATCTAGTTACAATTTTTCATTGCTGCTACATACTCTGCTTCTACTGTACTCTATGAAATACAATTCTACTTCTTGCTCAACCAGGAAACCATTCTTCATCCTTTTTACTGCTGCATAATGTGATTCTCTAGGTTCAGCTTGAAATCTTGCCACAATTCCAATTGAATGTGCTATATAATTTCTTGTGTGTGTCAAATACTACAATCCTCCAATCATGGATCTGTATTTCTTCTACTCAACTATCGGTGTCTCATCTATGATAGATAGTTTATGTCTTATAACCATAGGTGTTCCAACTAGTTTATAGTTCTCCATTCTAAATCTTTTCAACAAATCATTCAAGTACTTTATCTGACTCAAAAAAATACCATCACTGCTCTAAGTTATCTATAATCCCAAAAAGTATTTCATCTCACCAATCATACTCATTTCAAATTTAGTCTTCATTTCATCAGCAAATTTGTCACTAGCTTCATCTTCTCCTCCAAAAATAATGTCATCAACAAAAATAACTATGATTAACAATCCATTTTCAATTTCTTTTGTGTATAGATTACTATCAGTTGTTCCTTTAGTAAATCCCAATTTTATCAAATATTTATCTAGTCTTGCATACCAAGTTCTAGGTGCTTGTTTTAGTCCATATAGTGCTTTCTTCAGTTTAAATACCATGTCTCCTTCTTGAGTCAAAGGAAAACCTTCAGGCTTCTTAATGTAGACTTCCTCTTCTAATTCACCATTCAAAAATGTGGACTTCAAATCCATCTGATACACTTTGAATTTCTTAAAAGCTTCATAGGCCAAAAACATTCTTACTGCTTCAAGTCTTGCTACAAGTGCAAAAGTTTCTTCATAGTCAATTCCTTCTTGTTGTGAGTATCCCTTACATACCAATCTTTCTTTGTTTCTTACTACTTCTCCTTGTTCATTCATCTTGTTTCTGAATACCCATTTAGTTCCAATCACATTCTTGTCTTTAGGTCTAGGAACCAACTCCCATGTCTTGTTATTTTCAATCTGATCTAGTTCTTCTTTCATAGCATTAACCCAATGTTCATCTTCACAAGCTTCATTAGTAGCTTTAGGTTCAATTTGAGAAATTAAACATAAATGTACCTTATTTCAAGTTAGAACTCCTCTGTCCAAACTTCCAATTACTTGATCAATAGGATGATGTCTTGATATAAACCTATTTGGTGTCATAGTCATAGATCTTTCTTCAACTGTAGATTCTTCTCTAGATTCCTCTCTAGCTTCTTCTTCAGCATGACTTTCATTCAACAATTTTCTATCAGTCTCATAGAACAATTCAGTAGATTTAGTGTTAATTTGAGGATGAGTTTCTTCATCAGATTCATAATCAAGCATTCTTTCCTAAATTTTAAACTTTTCATCAACTTTGACATTTGTGCTCTCAACAATAGTCTTAGTTCTCTTATTGTAACATATATATATGCTTTTCTCTTCAAAGAATATCCAAGAAAAATTCCTTCATCACTTCTAGGATCAAACTTTCCAATATCATCATCTCTCTTAATATAACATTTTCTTCCAAAAATTCTAAAATACTTAACTAAGGGTGCATGTCCAAACCATAATTCATAAGGTGTCTTATCTATGTCTACTCTAATTTGTACTATGTTCATTGTATACACTATTGTATTCACTACTTCTCTCCAAAATATCTTTTCCAAGTCATTCTCAAATAACATAGCTCTTGTTGCTTCAGTCACTGACTTGTTTCTTCTTTCTGCAATACCATTTTGTTCAGGTGTTCTAGGGGCTGAAAACTATCTCTTGATACCATTCACTTCACAAAAGGTGTTAAAATATCTAGAAGTAAATTCTCTACCTCTATCAGATCTCAAACATTTAATCTTCATTCCATATTCATTCTCAACTTTATTTTTAATGATCTTAAATTTATCAAATGCTTCAGATTTCTCTTTAAAAAATGCAATCCACATCATTCTTATAAAATCATCAACAAGAATCATAAAATACCTTTCTCCATAGAATCCTCTAGTCCTGGTAGGACTGCTCAAGTCTGTATGAACAATCTCCAACTTCTCTACCGATGTGAACTTCTTACTAGGAAATGAACTTATCTTTTGCTTAGCCATCACACATTCCTTGAAAATTTTGCTAGTAGGCTTCATAATTTTAGGCAAATCTCTTACTGCAAGTGTAGACTTACTTTCACAATGTTATCAAAGTTTATATGACAAAACTTTCTATGCCATAACCAACTATCATCAATATTAGTAATAAAGCATGTCATCTCAGTAGGATTCAACTGAAATACATTACCTTTGGTTCTAGATCCAGTTCCAATTAGATTTCCATCTTTATCCTTTATCACACAAGTTTTCTCAGTAAACCAAACTTGATATCCCTTATCAACTAACTGTCCAGCACTTAAAAGATTATGTTTCAATCCATCCACAAAGTAAACATCATCAGTATTAGTCTTTCCATCAAGAGTAATAGATCCTATACCTTTAATCAAACAAGGTGCATTGTTTCCAACTCTCACAACTCCACCATCATAATTGTCAAACCTTATGAACTTCCTTTTATCTCTATTTATATGATGTGAACAACCACTACCTATAATCCAATCAGTTTTCTTTTCAACTTGTGAAACTAAGGCTTTTTCTTCCTTAACATCAGATTCAGGATTTTCTTCTTTAATTGCTACAAATCCTATTTAATCATTATTCTCAATATCACTTTCACTCAAGGTTCTTTCTATACTAGCTTCAAGATCTTCATCATTAGCATAATAACATTCCTTAGATCTTCTAGGCTTGAAATTATTTCTATACTTTTTAACTCTCTTAGGACACTTAGATGCAAAATGACCATATTCTTGACATGTCCAACATTTAAAAATTTTCTTACTATCTGGTTCTCTTTTCACAAGCAAGGCAATACCTTCTTCAATCTTCTTGTCTTCTTCATTTCTAGATCTACTGCTGCTACAAGCATTATCTCCACTCACACTGGTACTTCTTGATAAAGTAGGTTGAATGCTAAGAGCATTGAATAATGTCTCCATTCTAGTTAAGTCTCTTGATAACCTCAGGTTCATTTCTGCTGCTTCCAATCTTCCAAGAAGAGTCTCTCTTAAAAAGTTCATAGTAAAAGGTATAACTTGTTCAATCATCTATGTTGCCTATTTAAATACAAGAGTCAATGTCCTCAGTATCTTCCATATCACTTCATTCTCTATCTTTTCTCCTCCACAAGATTTTATTCCTGTAACAATTTCTGACATTCTACCAATATAGCTTCTAACAGATTCATCTTCCATCATTCTTATATCTTCAAATGAACAAATCCAATTATGTAATTGAGTCTTCTTTGCATGTTCATCACCTTCAAAAGTAGAGTGTAGAGATTTCCAAATATCATGGGCTTTAGTTAAATATTTTACCTAACTTTACTCATTCTCTGGAAGTGCTATCAAAAGTGCTTCTCTTGCAAGTATGTTACACATGAATAGATCTAGCTCATCTTTAGATGTTGTCTCAAGATTGTCCTCTTCAATAATAGTTTGGTTATTCTTTGTGATCAACCAATAACCTATTCCTAAACACAATAGATGTGTCTTCATCTTCTCTTTCTAGCTATCAAAATTTACCCCATCAAACCTAGGGCTTTCTTTCTTGAAATTTTCCATAGATCTCCTTAAGCTATTAAACTTTTCTTTCAAGGACCTACCGCTCTGATACCAATTGTTAGAAAGTAAAGTCCACCAAGATAACAGAGAGGGGGGGGGGGTGAATCAGTTATTAGATAATTATAACTTTTATCAACTTCAATAGCATTTAACCATGTAAGAAATATAATTACCAACCATAGAAAGATATTTATACACAATGACACAATAACACAAGATATGTTGACTAGGGAACCTCTTGATCAGAGAGTAAACCCCGATGGGAATGATGCCCACAAAAAAATGCACTAATATAAATATTCCTTGTGAAAGGATGGACTCTGTTAGGAGTCTTATGAAATACATTCAGTACATATGAATCCCTATTAGGAGATTTTGAATCCTTGTTAAAAGATTCTAACCCTGTTAAGAGTTATGGAAGATAGAAGGACCCACTGCCCAAAAAGCTTCAAGGCAAGATCACTGAATACATTGTCCAAATGACCTTAAGATTATTCAATAGAATAATATGAAATATGTTACCTCCTCCTTACTGTGGCAAATTTCACATGTTGCTACACAAGATCTTAATTCCAGATCTTTGTACTTCTCATGTCTTCCTTCACCACTGGATTGGCTCTTTTCTTCACTTCATGCATACATTTGCATCAAAATTTTCACATCCTTACACATATAATCGTCTTCTACATATGTCTCTTTTTCAACAAAGATAAACATTCCTCCCTTTATACCACACAAATAATTACAAATGAGTTGACATACAATTACAAAATAAAAGTTTCCACACGCTACATCAAAATTACACCAAACTATCAGCTTCCAAATAAAATAACTCTTCACTCGTGTGACCTTGAAGTTTGTGCTATGAACCGTGGACATCACCACAAATGTGTCTCAAACTTCCCTTTAACTGCACAAAACCAAATTCCATCCTGATTAGGAGATATCATCCGATTTCCACAATCTGCTACTCAGGAACATTGCCTGAATACTACTTCCACCAAAATGCTCATAACTTCCATGAATAAATGAATTACTATCTGCGCTCTTAACCATAGCCATGTAACATATCAAAGAACATAACCTCAACATTTCATAACTACAACTATAATATAACACGTGTGCTAATCAAAACACTATCTACTTCTCTTGTGAGTCTCTAGAAGATCACTGTGTTGACATCAATGACAATCATAGTCATGAATGCAACAACAACTGCTATCAATCTCTCCCAAAAGCATTCATTCCTAATAGAAAGATGTAAGGAATTTAAGCTTACAGTATAGCAATGATAGTCCAATTCTCTTTAAGGAATGAAGTATGAAGTGGGCCCTAAAAGTGCCAGGTCACATCGACATGTTCACTTTCTATTGGTTGCGGTAAATTATGATGTGGCAATTGTCAAGGTTTTGGGTGTCGAGAAAGAAAAGAAGAAAGGGTCCACTTGTCAATTTTTGCAATGTGGCATTTTTTGATTCAACAAAAGGCTCAAAGGGGAAGCTATGGGGCCAAAGTCTCTTAAATTAGGATGATCATCTAATTTAATCGCATCAACGGTTATCATTATATCTTGATCTGACTTTCTTGATAGTTTTGGGTTAGCACTTTAGCAATAGGGTGACACCTGCCTGCTTTGAGAAAGGTGAAGATAAGTTGTTTATTTCCTTAGATGGCTATATTGAAATGTTCTCATTGGTCGAGAACTAATTTGGGGAAAAGTAACAAAAGGTTATGTCACTAAACTTCTCAACCATCTGATGCACCTAAAAGGAAATAAATCAATGGTCCGAATTCAAATTTCTACTCGCTGACATTTTTCATGTCCTATAAATGCTAAGGCTACCAAATTTTAGTAATGGCAGATTTAATGTGCTACGTGCAGATGGATTATAAGCAGTTGGCGATGTTATACATCAAAATTGAATCATTATTTCTCTTCACTACTCTCACAAGCATTTCTGGCAAGCTGGATTTTCCTCTAGGAGCGATTTCAAATGAAGAACTTGCAAGTGCCTAGTAGGTCATTTTCTAAATTTGAGAATTGTTTGAAGTTTGTGAAGGAGTTGTAAAGAAAATTGTGTTGCCAGCTGAAAGTATTTAGGGTTTTCTTGGGTTTTTATATATTGTTTTATATCTAAGCCCTAGTTTCAAAATGCCGCCAAAAAGGAACCTATCTAGTAAGACAGAGGACAAAGAGAGGGGTTTTTTTGAAGATTTAATTTAGTTACTCTTGCATTCAGATAATGGAGTAGCAAGAATCAAAGAATTGGTCCCAAGAAACCCTAGGGATTCAGTGGCTGAAGCACTCCATGATAGAGGAAATTGGATGAGAGATGCTAGGGTGGGTGAAGACCATAACGGTCTCATTTTGTTTAAAGAAGCTTACTCATAGAGAAATTCTTGTGCCCCCCTCAGCAACATATGGCAATTTGATATAGGGAGGTTAATAGTCCCTAGAGTTTTTATGGATGATGAACTATTGATACAAATTTCTAAGTGCTATGATCCTGTGCAAATATATGTCAAGGATATAAATGGGAAAAACCTAATCAGTATCATAGAGGATGAGATTAGGGAGGTTTTTTCACTAAATGACCCTTCTGTTGGGTTGGAAAAGATAGATTTCATAGAATTTATAGAGATTTATGAGGCCAAAAGGGATTATCTAAGAATAGGGCCTCTAAAGGAATTTATAGATCAGATTGGATCCATGTGTGTTGTTAGTGCAAGCACACTAGAGCCTTTTAGGAAAGATTTGTTAGTAAGAGAGCACAAGGTTTCTATAAGTCATTGGCATTAATTCTAGGGCATGATGAAGCAACTCATATGCCAATACCATACATGTTCATGATGGTACAATCACTGTACCCCTAGCTAGCACTAATTTTTTATTTTGCATCTCATTTGACTAACTTGATCCATGAGGGATTAATAATGATTTAGAAAATGAAAGTTAGTAGGCCTTTTGGGTGGTATTCAATGATTATACACATGTTCTTGTACAAGGGTGAGTGGTTTTTCAGCTCAATAGTCAATATTGTGAAGGAAAGAAATGGAGAAGCCCTTCTAGTCCAATTATGGACCACAACTTTGTCATGGGATAGGGTTGATGCCAGTTATATTGCCTTTGACAGGGATTTTGCTTCAAGACTTAGGACTCTATTATTCTTTGAAAATCCTAGAATCCCAAGAGACCTATTAAGATTAATTAGACCAAAGGAGTATTGTCAGGACATCACCATAGTCCACAATTTTGGGGATATAATTTTATATCCAGTTTCCACAGTTTTCAGAGTATATGGTTGCAAAGTGGCACCATAAATTTTACCTTATCAAGTCCCATTGAAATTAGGATATGCTAAAATTTTGAGGCAAATTGGTGACCTGCAGGAAACCACTCTCACTGATAAGGGAAGGGAAATTTCTTCCTGGACATAACTATAGCACATCAGTATGTGATTACAAAGGGAGGATGGGTGCATCTAAATAAAGTCTTGCAACCCTATAGAATGTCTAGAGTAGTGGAAAGGTGTGCAGATATAGCTCAGGTTTCCTCTAAGGGATGTTTAGAGAAAAGATAAGGTGTGCTCTTTGTTAACACTTGTAAAAAATTTTATGGCCCTGGCATTGTTCTTCTGGTTCCTACATTTGTTTTTAGGTTTCTGGCTCAAGCCCTGGTTCAAAATTTTGAAAAACTAGCCATTCCATTCAAAAAATAAGTGTGCCCTACCTTTTTTCTAATTCCATGTTACTTTTTGGGTCACTTAAAACCTCATAAAGACATGTGTGTTATATTTTTATTCACCCAACGTTGTTTATTTTTCCTAAGTTTCCAGTGTCCTGCGAAATAATTTTTCCTAGGTCTGTCGGCTTTAATATTTCCTAAGTCTAGCATTAAATACTTCCTATGTTCTTGGCTTAATATTTCCTAGGCCCCAGTCTCTTTGACACCATCTCAATCCGATAGTTGTCGTAAAAGTGTAAGGGAGGTGTTAGAGGTATGCGAAATAGCGATGATCATTGATTTTCCTTTATGACATGGCACTTCAAACTGTGGGTCCAGAGTGACATGTAGGTACAAATGGCAGTCTTTGATTGGTCCATGTATTAATACAATAACAAGTGTCTATGGGACCTGATTTTCTGAGGCTCAGAGGGTTCTGATATCCATAGTTGATCCAACAGTTGGTGTAAGTTCTCATGAGATGTGTCAGAGCTATGAGATCTTACACCAGCCATTGTTGTTACCTTTTCCTCAGGTGACAGTATTAAGGTGGGTCTAATTAGTAGATGGTTTCTATGTGCCATGATGTGCTTAGTTGTATGCTTTTCATTTGTCCATGTGGTGATGAATTGGATTATGTCAGTGGGGCTAGGTTTTTTGAATTGCAGTAGTGCTGACAGTGTTAGAAAATCAACGGATGGCGTATGATCTGATAGAGTTCTTCTGACACATGCAAACTTAAGACAACCATCGATCTTCTTGGTGTGGGCCCAGTAAAGTTTCTTAGTCCTTTTGGCAGTCTTGATAAATTGTTTGGTGGTTTGACAAAATTTTAAAGGGTTTTGCTCATTCGCAAAGAAAGATAGCAGTTCTCCAAATTGACTGGCGATTCAGCGAACAAGCATTTGTGTAGTCACTAAACTAACTAGTGATAACATATGGTTTTATGCAAACTATCGAATAACCTTTAGTCCCCAATTTTCCAAATGAAACTAGGGTGAGTTAAGTTTTCTTTTTCGCCAGTTCACGAAGAGTAACCGAAGGTTAAGAGGGGACTTCATGATTCAATGAATGCAGTCATTCACTAAATCATTTGATCTAACATAGGTTAAGTAAAGCATTAAGTGACTTGGATTTCTCTTTAGTCATGTATTCACCAAATGGTATGAAGGTTAAATGCTTAGTTGAGGTGGTGGGACCATTTCCAGGTAGTGTTGATATGTGGTGTTCTAATTGGCCAAGCTGGAAAGGATTGCAGACACGTTAGTGGGCCTGAGAGATCCATAGAGATGCCAACATGGATGACCTAACAGATGACATAAGATAACAAGGGATGTGCAAGAGCCATGAGATCTTGCACCTACTGTCTGATTTCAAAGGCTTGTAAAAGGTGGGTCCTATGTCAGGCATGACCAGGCAGTTGCAGTGAATGATGTAATGACAAATGGCACATAGTGGGCATAGGCAGAGGTCAAAGGTCTAGCAGTCTAGATAAATAAGGTTAGTAGAACCAACAAAGTCCAAAGGCCTCACTCATTCACAAGAAGATTTGGTGATGTTCCAAAGGAGTTAGCGATTTAGTGAAAGAGTGTCATGCAATCGCTAAAAATTTTAGCGGTGGGATAGACTATTGTGCGAATGGATGATGAGTCTTCAGTCACTAATTCGCTAAATTTGACCGAGGTTAAAATGTTTTCTTTCAGTCGCCAGTTCATGGAGTTAAAGGGTGGGTTAAGTTTTTATCTCATGAATAGGATTTGTGTTGTCACGTGGTCGCTAAATGTTAACCCGGGGTGTCTGGATGGGTTGAAGACATAAAGCCCACGAAACATGAGAATCTAACAGTTAGGACTTAAAGTTAATTCAAATTTAAATGTCAACCATTGATTTTCTATTGGCACTTGGAAATGACAGTTGAATTTCAAATTCAAAATTTGCAGAGGGTTTCAAGTGACATAAGGTACCAAAATTTATGGTTTTGGTGGCACTAGTTATTGCAGACTGGTCTGAGGGTCCCTGTAGTCAATGGCATGATGTTTTCTGTACTAGGAGAAGTATGGTTTTGTGCTCAAGGTGTGTTTGCAGGTGGCCAATTTGACTGGTTTCATGGAAATTCCTTGTTGTTCTATACCATGCTCACAGATTTTGATGATTGCAGATCTGTCTGAGATCAATTTTCTCTGGGTTGCCTATGTCTCTTTCCCCTATAATAAATTCTAATGTGGTTTTTGGTTGGTTGAGTTTTTGAAACTCTAACCCTAGTCACCTGAAGCTTGATGCATCCTCTTTGAGGATTCCAAGGTGACTAGGGGTATAAGTAGTGAAGTGTTTTATTTTGAAAGGGTTCTGATTTTGATTAGTTCCAGGGAGTTGTAATAGGCTGTGGTTTTTGTATGAGATTGAATAGAATCTCCTTGTAGTCTTTTTCAGGTTATTGAAGTGGCTTTCTCTCTTCTATGCTTTGAACATGTGCATGACTCATCATACTTAATATAATTATTTCAGGCTTTCAAGTCTCTCCTTGGTGTCAATCTTGTGAATTTTGGATTTTCTGATCCATTGCATAGGGTTACCTTTGTATATGTTCTAGTCTTTAGTTCTTGATCTAGGATCAAGTGAAATATACTTTGGATAGGGCATAAATTCATTTTGATTTGTCTACAGAAGGATATTACAAGTAGTGGATGGGCTGAAATGTTTATGTTTATGGCTATGAGTCTTTGACAGTAGTTGGTTCATGTTTCAATGTTTTTATTTGAGATCTACCTAATGGATAATGGCACTAATCAGGGATTAGTATATTCAGTTGAGTTCAATGCTTGATTGGCCTTGTTTACTTCTTTCCATCTTCATATATCAACACCTTTCAAGTTCTAATTGTATTTGGTTGATAGTAGTAATACCCTATAGTAATGGAGAATCAATGAATGTGAGGTTAGCATTTAGCACTTTCTTACTATTCAATCTATTGTTTAGACCCAGTCTTTGGTTTGTGAAGTATAGTTTTCACTGGGTTAGGTGCACCTACCTTGGTTTTGCAGAGCCAAAAGTGAAGAGGGAAATCTTGTCCCTATAGTTGGTCCAGTTACCCTAAGATCCTTCTACATTTTAGAACTAACCACTCCTAAAATCTATTTGAGGGTATATTGGTAGCCTAAGAGCATAAGTGTCCATTTTGAACACCAACAAGATGACGAATCTGCTGGGGAAATGTTACACAAGTCTATTGTAACCATTAGGTCATCATTGGAAATGTAGGGTTATTCTTGTCCCTTATCTTGTCTAGCTCATTTGGATATTTGTTAGTGAGGAAATAGTATTGTAAGATTCCCAATATTTTTGGGTGGTGACTCAAACATCTCTGTAGCAGTGCTAGTCAGTAGATTTTTTACAAATGAGTTATAGAGGTACTAGGTCTCAGAGAAAGGAGCATCCTGAAAACATAATGGAAGAAGGTATTCCAAGCACTGCTAGGCCTAGTTAGACAAGGGGAGGAAAGAAGAAATGAAATGTCTCTCATACTTGGAGGAGTAAGAAAAATAAAAGACAAGAAGCTCAAACCAAGCCTAGTCAAGAAGAAAATATTTCAGAATATGAAGACGCTGTTGATTTGGGATTGAATCCGTATGAGGATGAATTTCAAGTGGGAGATGATGAATCTGAGACTAATCTCCCAGAATCAGAAGAGATCTTTGAAGAGGTCTATGAATTGGAAAGAAGAGTCCAAGAGAAAGTTGCTATCAGGAAACAAAGAGAAAAGGATAAAGAAGATAGAGTAAGACAAGCCATGATAAGGGTTGATCAGCTAAAGAGGCAATTGTTAGATTTGGAGGCAATTAATTTTTTCCTAGAGCCTGAAAGAGAAGAGGAACAACCTATTGTGTATAAAACACATGAGATAACTAGGCCTAGAGATAAAGGAAAATAGAGAGCTATTGGAGTTCAAATCAATGAACAAGTTCAAGAGGAGAACCCATTAGAGAAAGGGTTGAAATTAGATGCAAACCTTGAGAAGGCTAGAAGGAAAAAATAAATATTAGATAAAGAATTAGAGAAAGAAGAGTTGGAGGCTACTGCTGTAGGAATAAGAAAAAAGATTGATTTTCTCAAGCATACCTCAGGACCTTGAAATGTTGCTACTTCCTTTTTGGGACAAGATGGAAATCATGGTAATCTTGCAACTCAAACAAATGGCATTCTAGGTGCTACTAAAATTCCTGCTGGTTCAAACACAAGGACATCTACATCTCAAGGAATGGACCCACCTCAAGGAGTTCCTATTCATGAAAGGTACAAACAACTTATCTTTCTTGGTATTCATGGTTATCCCAATGTAATTCCTGATGAAATTAGAAAAAAGCTCCCAAAGTTTGCTGGAAATAATTTCATCACATGTGAGGAACATCTAAATTTTTTTATAGATGTAATAGATGATTATAATATTGATCCTGATGATGTTATAATGAAGTTATTTGTACAATCTCTGATCGAGGATGCTAGGGATTGGTTTAGAGGATTGCCCCATGCTAGTATAGGATCTTGGAATGAATTCAAGAATTGTTTCAAGGAGCACTATGGAGATAAAACAAATGAGGGTTTTATTTTGAATGAATTCAATAACATAAAGAAAAATTAGAATGAAGAGGTCCTTGAATTTAATATAAGATTCCAAAAGGCTATGCATAGGCTCCTGCAAGTTATCAGATTAGATGATAGAGTGTGTCTTGTGACATACTTAATTTCTTTTGATGCAAAGATGGGTTACCTCTTAAGGGATAAGAACCCTAGAAATCTTGGGGAGGCTTACAAGTTGACAATCAACATAGAAAGTAATAGAAGAACATCAAGAAAATTAGGGAGAAGAGATGATTATAGGCCTCAAGTGCAAAATAAGAAAGAGATGGGAAGGTCTTCCAATTCTAAGACAAGGGAGGAGGATAATCTAAAGCAGATTCTAAGTTCTTTAGAAGGTCTAAATCCTGATTAAAAAATAAACAATAGGGTTGCAAAAAATGATTGGCCAGCTTCAAATAATTTTAGCAGGTAGCCAAGAATGCAGAATTACCCATACAATACTTAGTGGAAGGATGGAAAGCCCAATTTTCTAGTTAAAAGGGATAGGCCTGATGATAGGATTCCTGATCCTTTGCAAAGAAATGTAGTTAACATGAATGATGATATCCCATGGTGTACTGTTTGTCAATCTCCTCATAGTCCGGAGCATTGTGTTATTGCTTTGAATTTATCTGATAACCAAGAACAAGATGAGCAGTATGATAAGAATGGTTGTGGAATGACTTTCTCACATGCATGGGATGAGGTTGACTCTACTGATGATGAGGAAGAAGAATTTGATGATGTTGGATGTGGTGCAGAGAAGTGTGAGGAACATGTTTTTTTAAGGAGACCTTTTGATGAGAAATTGCACAAATCACTGCGGACATGGTTACTCAAGCCAAGAGTAATTATAATTTGAGAAGCAGGATAGTTGGAGATATAGCTGGTAAACCTGGTAGCATGTTTATTAAGAATTTAGAAAGGAGTACACAAAAGCCTGAGGAAAATGAGAAGGGTGTTGGTGTTGTCAGTCAGGTTAAAATAAAAAAGAAGAATGGGCCTACTGAAATGCCTAAGGGTAAAGTTAAAACATCAAAAGTAGATGTTCCCATACCTCAGAAGAAAGATGACTTTGTAAAAAAAGGTAAATCTGACTTGATTGTCCAAAAAGAGGATAAAGATATCTCTAAGATTAAGGAAGATATGGGTAACCATACATATGTTCCCATTGATATGAATAAATTTCTTTCACAAATAACTGTCAAAGTTCCACTTTTGGAAATGATGAGAATCAAAGAGCACAAGGTCAAGGCCTTGGATTGGGTAAATGGTGCTTCTTCAATAAAGATCCAAGAAATGAGTAGGAATGATAAGCATGTGGCTTCTTTAGATGACACCCTTGATAGTAAAAATGAAGAAATAATCTATGAGATTCCTTAGAGGTATTTGGATGCAAACATTGTAAATGCTGCATCAGGGATAGTTGACCCCTTTTTCTTGTCTCTTATGATAAATGGAAAATTATTGAAGAATTGCATGATTGATTCTGGAGCATCAAACACTGTCATGCCTGCAAAGATCATGAAGTCATTAGGACTAAAGGTTTATACACCTCATGGGAGATGCCAAGCTATGGACTCAAGAGAAGTGCCAGTTATTGGTACCATTAAGGCTTTTCCTTATAAGTTAGCGGCATTTCCTAGAAAACAACTAACTATGAGTGTTCTTGTAGTTGATATTCCTCCTCAATATGAAATGTTGTTATCTAAAAAATGGAGTGCTTCTATGGGAGGAAGTATTCAATGTGACTTTTCTTTTGCTACTTTTAGCATTGAAGGAGAAAGTGTGAAATTTTCAAGGGAAGCTAGAACTCCACATATGATTGAGGAGGATGAAGATGACAATATGAATTGTTTTGTGGACACTGATATTGGCTCTTTCCAAGTCCAGGAGAGAGAAGTGCAAGAAGAGGTCAAGCCTGTCCTTTTGGCTGATGATGAAAATAAAATGGTAGAAGGAAATGTATTATGGACCCTGTATTTTGATGGAGCAAGTTCAAAGGAAGGTGCTAGAGTAGGAGTGCTATTGATATCCCCAAGTGGTAAGACTTTCAAGTTTTCTTTCACTCTCTTGTTCCTTTGCACAAATAATGTTGTTGAATATGAGGCCCTACTGATTGGTTTGAGACAAGCATCAAAACATGGAATCAAACACCTTAGGGTGATTGGTGATTCTAAGTTAATAATTTCTCAGATTAGATCTAGGTATGCATCAAAGAATCAAAGGCTGAAACAATATAGAAATGCTGTTTGGGATGAAATTGAAAGTTTCAGTGCCTTTGGTATTGATTGGGTGGATAGAAGCCAAAATAGGATGGCTGACTTATTGGAAAACATAGCATTAAGGCCAAAGGATATTACCCTTGTAGGGATATCTAGGATTGAGTGTAAGTCTAGGCCTTCTATCCCAGATAATGTTTAAAACTGCCAAGTATTTTTTGATGATTAGGATATACTTAGGTTTTTGCAGTCTAATTCCCATTTTGATGGTTAGGAGATGGATTTTAGCACTTATGTTGACATCAAAAATGGAAAAGAAAATGTTCTTGGGAAGGAAGTTCTACAATTAAAATCAAATAGGATCCCAAGGGGACTGGTTTCTCTTGAGAGGTCATTTGATGATAAAGAAAGGACTTGTTTTCCTAAATTTGTTGATAAGATAAATGATTTAGAAGAAGTAAATTTAGGTACAAGTCAAGTACCTAAAAATGTTTACATAGGTAAATGTTTGTCCCAAAGAACTAGGAACTCTTTGATTGACCTTCTCAAAAAATTTAGACATGTCTTTTCATGGTCTTATGATGATTTGAAAGCCTATATAGAAGATTTATTCCAGCATGAAATACCATTGAAGGAGGGTACTAAACCTTTTAGGAAAAAATTAAGGCCTGTGAACCCTACCTTGGCACCAAAAATGCAAGATGAACTCAAAAGGATGATGGATGCTAGCATCATCAAGCCAATCAAACATTCTACTTGGGTGTCAAACTTGGTTCCAGTTAGAAAAAAGAATGGTGACATTAGGTTATGTGTTGATTTTAGGAATTTGAATGTCAATTCTTTGAAGGAAAATTATGGTTTTCCTAATATGGAGAATATGTTGTAGAAGGTTACTGGATCAAAGTTAATGTCCATGATGGATGGTTTCTCTAGATATAATCAGGTCACGGTCAAAGAATCAAAATAGTTCAAGACTGCATTTACTACCCCTTGGGGGACATATGTTTATGTTAGAATGCCTTTTGGTCTAACAAATGCAAGACCCACTTTTCAAAGAGCTATGGATGTGGCCTTCGCTGACTTCATAAACAAGTTTCTAGTGGTATATTAGGATGATCGCATAGCATGTTCAGATAAGGAAAGTCAGTATTGTGAATATCTTGAGAAAACTTTTATTAGAGCCTTGGAGTATGAGATTTCTTTGAATCCAAATAAATGTTCTTTTGGTGTTGTGGAAGGAAAGCTCTTAGGACATATTGTGTCCAAGGATGGAGTGAGGATTGACCCTGAAAGGGTTATGGCTATAGATAAGCTTTCACCGCCTAGAAGTGTTAAAGGAATACAATCCTTCTTTGGGCAAGTAAATTTTCTGAGGAGTTTTGTTACAAATTTTGTAGAAATCAGTCTCCTTGTCTCTAGGATGTTGAAAAGAGAAGCAAAGATTGAATGGAATGAAGAAGCATATGAATCTTTTAGAAATATCAAAAAGGCCATCAAGGATGCTCTAGTTTTGAGGACACCTGATTATGGTAAGCCCATGTAGATATTTTCTTTTGCTTCTTGTCATACAGTTGCAGCAGTTTTATTGCAGAAGAATTCAGATGGATATGAACAACCTATATCATTTTTTAGCAAGTCCCTACAAGCAATAGAGTTGAAATATGATATTATTGAGAAATAGGCTTATGCCCTAGTTAAAGCAGTCAAGGCTTTTAGATGTTATCTTGTGGGAGCTAAGGTGGTTGCTTATGTTCCTAGTGCTGCAGTTAAGGATATATTGGTGCAACAAGAAGTTTCAGGGAAAAGATGTAGATGGATCAATAGGATCCAAGAATTTAATATTGATATCTAGATTACAAAGTTGGTAAGAGGTTTAGGTCTTGCAAAATTAATGGCACAAGGCAATTTGGTTGCAAATCATATAAATGTGTTAGAAGAAGAACAAAGGCCCTACATTTGTGATATGGATTATTGTGATTGGTGCAAAGATGTTATTGTTTACTTGTAAAAATTAGTCCTTCTCCCTGGGATGGATGAAAATAGAAGGAGAACTATCAAGTTACAATTTTCAAGGTATGCCATTATACATGGTAAGTTGTGGTGGAGAAGTAGTGAAGGAGTATTGCTAAAGTGCATAGACCAAGAGAGATCTGAAGCTTTGTTAAAAGAAATGCACCAAGGTGTTTGTGGAGGACACTACATGGCAAAGACTATAGCTCACAAGATCCTTAGGTTTGGATTTTTGTGGCCTATAATTTTTAAGAATACACATCAGTTTGTTAGAAAATGTGATGCATGTCAAAGATTTGCTGGAAAGTTGAAGTTTAATGTAAATTTTCCACTCTAACCTATTACTATTCAGGCTCCTTTCCAGAAGTGGGGTATAGATTTTATTGGATAAATTCCAAACAAGTCTAGTGGTGGATATTCTTACATACTAGTGGCAACATATTATTTTACCAAATGGGTTGAAGCTATCCCTACTAGAAAGGCTACTAGTAGAGTGGTGACAGATTTTATGATGCAAAACATCCTTACCAGATTTGGTTGCCTAGAGGTAATTGTGGTTGATAATGCAATTTGTTTTAGATCATAGAAATTTAGTGATTTTTGTCAACAATATGGGATACACATTTCATTTTCTTCCCCATATCATCCATAAGGAAATGGTCAGGCTGAGTCTAGTAACAAAAGTCTAATTAAGATTCTCAAGAGAGTGTTGGACAAAAATAGGAAAGCCTGGGACTCAAAGCTATGGTGGGCACTGTGGGCTGATAGGGTAACTATCAAGAAAGCCATAGGTTGTGCTCCTTTTGATTTGGTATATGGAATAAGTACTAGATTGCCTCAAAATAATCTATTGCAGATGTACAAATTTATCCAAGCATATGATGAGGACTTGAAGAATGATGAAATGAGAGTAAAAATGGATGAACTGATCCAACTGGAAGAGGTAAGGAGAGATGCACATGAAAGAAATGAAGCATTACAGAGACAATGTAAGAATTTATTTGATGGGAGGGCTACCCAGAGAAGTTTTGAAATTGATGACCTTGTCTTGATGTGGAATTCAAGGTTGGAAGATAAGGGGAAGCATGGAGAGTTTGATCCAATTTGGTTGGGCCCTTATCTTATTGAAAGAAAATGGGGGACAGATTCTTATGTTCTGAAAGATTTAACTAGTGGTACTTTGGAATTGCCTATTCATGGAAAATTCCTAAAGTATTACTTCTCTTGAAGTATCTTTTCCATGAATAGTAGTTTAGGTTTTCCCCTGTACAGTCATCTATTTTTTCTTTTTTGGGTCAAAGTTTTGAGTTGGTCTACTCTTCCAGGATATTCTAGCTTGCTCATTGTATCTATAGGAGATACACATCCCCAAGTGTGAGCCACTGTTAGCACTTGTAAAAATTTTCATGGCCCTGGCATTGTTCTTCCGGTTCCTACATTTGTTTTTAGGTTTCTGGCTCAAGCCCTGGTTCAAAATTTTGAAAAAATAGCCGTTGCATTCAAAACCTAAGTGTGTCGTAGCTTTGTTCTAATTCCATGTTACTTTTTGGGTCACTTAAAACCTCATAAAGACATGTGTGTTATATTTTTATTCACCCAGCAGTCTTTATTTTTCCTAAGTTTCTAGCACCCTATGAAATATTTTTCCTAGGTTTGTCAGCTTTAATATTTCCTAAGTCCAGCATTAAATATTTCCTATGTTCTTGGCTTAATATTTCTTGGGCCCTAGTCTCTGTGACACCATCTCAATCTAATGGTTGTCATAAAAGCACAAGGGAGGTGTCAGAGGTATGCAAAATAGCGACGGCCATTGATTTTCCTTTATGACACGATGCTTCAAACTGTGGGTCCAGAGTGACACATAGGTACAAATGGTGGTCTTTGATTGGTCCATGTATCAATACAATGGAAAGTGTCTATGGGACCTGATTTTCCAAGGCTCGGAGGGTTTTGACATCCGTAGGTTATCTAATGGTTGGTGTAAGTTCTCATGAGATGTGTTAGAGCTATGAGATCTTATGCCAACCGTTGATGTTACCTTTTCCTCAGGCGACAGTATTAAGGTGGGTTTGATTGATAGATGGTTTCTATGTGCCATGGTGTGCTAAGTTGTATTATTTTCATTCATCTGCATGGTGATGAATTGGATTATGTTAGTGGGGCCAGGTTTTTCAAATTGTAGTAGTTTTGATAGTGTCAGAAAATTGACAGATGACGTATGATCTGATAGAGTTCTTTTGACACATGAAAACTTAAGACAACCATCGATCTTCTTGGTGTGGGCCTAATAAAGTTTCTCAGTCCTTTTGGTGGTCCTGATAAATTGTTTGGTGGTCTGACAATATTTTAAAGGGTTTCACTCATTCACAAAGAAAGATAGCAGTTCTCCAAATTGATTGGCGATTCAGTGAACAAGAATTCATGTAGTCGCTAAACTAACTAGTGGTAACATATGGTTTTATGTGAACTGGAGAATAACCTTCAGTTGCCAATTCACTGAGTGAAGCTAGGGTGAATTAAGTTTTCTTTGTTGCCAGTTCATGAAGAGTAACCTGAGGTTAAGAGGGGACTTCACGATTCAGCAAATGCAGTCATTCACTGAATTGTTTGATCTAACATGGGTTAAGTAAAGCATTAAGTGACTTGGATTTATCTTTAGTCATGTATTCATCGTATGGTATGAAGGTTAAATTCTTAGCTGAGATGGTGGGACCATTTCCAAGTAGCACTATTGTGTGGTGTTCTAATTGGCCAAGCTGGAAAGGATTGCAGACATGTCAGTGGGCCCAAGAGATTCAAAGAGATGCCATCATGGATGATCTAATGGACAGTGTAAGAGTGCAAGGGATGTGTTAGAGCCATGAGATCTTTCTCCCACCATCTAATTTCAAAGGCTTGTAAAAGATGGGTCCTGTGTCAGGCATGAATGGGTAGTTGCAATGAATGATGTAATGACAAATGGCACATAGCGAGCCCAGGTGGAGGTCAAAGGTCTAGCGGTCTGGCTAAATAAGGTTAACAATGCCGATAAAGTCCAAAGGCCTCACTCATTTATGAGAAGATTTGGCAATGTTCCAAATGAGTTAGTGATTCATCAAAAGAGTGTCGTGCAATCGCTAAAAATTTTAGCGGTGGGATAGACTATTCTATGAATGGTCGATGAGTCTTCAGTCACTGATTCGCTAAATTTGACAGAGGTTAAAATGTTTTCTTTTAGTCACCATTTCATGGAGTTAAAGGGTGGGTTAAGTTTTTATCTCGCATATAAGATTTGCATTGTCATGTGGTCACTAAATGTTAACCCGGGGTGTCTGGATGGGTTGAAGACATAAAGCCCATGAAACATGAGAATCTGACAGTCAAGACTTAAAGCTAATTATTGCTAGCACTTGGAAATGACCATTGAATTTCAAATTCAAAATTTGAAAAGGGTTTCAAGCGACAGAAGGTACCAAAATTTATGGCTTTGGTGGCTGGTTTCGATTGCTTTGGTGGTGTTGGTTGTAGCAGACTGGTCTGAGGGTCCCTGTGGTCAATGGCATTATGTTTTTTGTACCAGGAGAAGTATGTTTTTATGCTCAAGGTGTGTTTGCAGGAGGCCAATTTGATTGGTTTTCATGTAAATTCCTTGCTATTCTGTACCATCCTCATAGATTTTAATGATTGCAAATCTATTTGAGATCAATTTTCTCTAGGTGGCCTATGTCTCTTTCCCCTACAATAAATTCTGATGTGGTTTTTGGTTGGGTGAGTTGTTGAAACCCTAACCCTAGTCACCCAAAGCTTTATGCATCCTCTTTGAGGATTCCAAGGTGACTAGGGGTATAAGTAGTGAAGTGTTTTTATTTTGAAAGGGTTCTAATTTTGATTAGTTCTAGGGAGTTGTAACAGGCTATGGTTTTTGTATGAGATTGAATAGAATCTCCTTGTAGTCTTTTGCAGGTTATTGAAGTGGCTTTCTCTCTTCTTTGCTTTGAACATGTGCATGACTCATCATACTTAATATAATTATTTTAGGCTTTCAAGTCTCTCCTTGGTGTCAATCTTGTGAATTTTGGATTTTCTTATCCATTGCATAGGGTTACCTTTGTATATGTTCTAGTCTTTAGTTCTTGATCTAGGATCAAGTGAAATATACTTTAGATAGGGCATAAATTCATTTTGATTTGTCTACAAAATGATATTACAAGTAGTGGATGGGCTGAAATGTTTATGTTTATGGCTATGAGTCTTTGACAGTAGTTGGTTCATGTTTCAATGTCTGTATTTGAGATCTACACAATGGATAATGGCATTGATTAGGGATTAGTATATTCAGTTGAGTTCAATGCTTGATTGGCCTTGTTTACTTCTTTCCATCTTCATATATCAACACATTTCAAGTTTTAATTGTATTTGTTTGATAGTAGTAATACCCTATTGTAATGGAGAGTCAATGAATGTGAGGTTAGCATTTAGCAATTTTTTACTATTCAATATGTTGTTTAGACCTCATCTTTGGTGTGTGAAGTATAGTTTTCACTAGGTTAGGTGCACTTGCCTTGGTTTTGTAGAGCCAAAAGTTAAGAGGGAAGTCTTGTCCCTATAGTTGGTCCAGTTACCCTAAGATCCTTCTACATTTTGGAACTAACAACTCCTAAAATCTATTTGAGGGTATATTGGCAGCTTAACAACATAAGCATCCATTTTGAATACCAAAACTCTTATTGAGCATCAATTTAATTTCCCTAAAGATGTGATAAGGAATGAGTTTGACCTACAAACTCAAGAAATTAAGAAAGAGAAATGGATCATCTACAAAAAGACTGTAGATTTCATTCAGAATTTTGATGGAACTTAGGACCCATTAGGGGATTTGAACCTTGGGCTAAGAAAGTGGATGCCCTTGTAGAGAATTTTGAAGGCATCATGCATGTAGGAGATGAGAAAAGGGCTGCTATTAGCAAGACAGACCTTGAAAGAGCTAGACAAATTTTGAGCCAGCCAAGATATATGAAATTGACCCCAAGGGAAGTCTACATAGTACAAAAGAGGAGTGGTTACAGTGTCCTTTTACCACCATAGAAAAGAAGTGAGGATATTCCCTCTACTTCTAAAGGGAAAAGGGCCATGGATGATTCAACAATGTAGGGACCCTCTCCTATGAGGCAGAGACAACAAGAATCAAGGCTAGGAGGGGAAGCTTATTCTCCTTCTCAGTCCCCCATCTAGTTAGATGAACATGGGATAGCAGAGCAGTTGGTACAGTTGAGAAATAAGGGAAACATTTTTTTTTTCCAATGATGAATTGCAAGAAGGGATACCAGAGGCACCTAAGGAGGTGGCCATGGATCTTACTGTTAATGAGTTTGAGGGTAAACAAATGGACCCTATCTTGAAACAAGTCAGTGATTCATTTCTTGCTAATGACAAATTTATCAAAACTAGGGCATTCTCCTAATTTTTATGGAGAATGAAAATAAATCAATACAAGGAGATTTGTGAGAAGAAAAAGGAGGAATTCCCTGATAAGGATATAATAGAAATTGAAACTGAGACCAAGGGTGAATTCATGAAGCGATTTGAGAAGATTACTCCTGAGGAGGGAAGGGTCATGGTCCATACTGAAGGGGTGTTGATTCTACTAGAGTGGGACATTGTTGATGCAATTGTCTTTGATCAAGTCAGGAAGAGCAAGGTGAAAACACTTTCTACTGTAGAGTAGGCCAATCGAGCTACTAGGGGAATTGCCTTTTCAGAAGATCATGCAACCTCGGTGATGTGGTCCCTAAAGAGGGAGGACGACAGAGGAAGAAAATAGGCTCTCTCTATAGGATATGCAGGTAGTCTACTAGTACAAAAAGTAGGTTAGACTTCTAGGGTAGAAGCTTCAAATCTGATTTTAGAGATTGCCAAGTTCAATGCCAAAGTGGTAGAGAAGGATCCCCAAGAAAAGGAAGAGCTTAGGCTCAAATTTGAAATTGTCCTCAAGTCTTACAATGAGCTCAAGATAGACCTGATTCAAAAGGATAAATTGATTACACAACTATCAAGGCCCTAGGATCACAAGTCTCCCCAATTGGAAATTTCTGACAAGCCTGCAGTTGCTTCTTGCTCTAGGCCAATTTTTGAACTTTCACCATCCCCTTACCCAAAGAGAAGTATGGATGGAAGGGTTAGTTGAGAAAAGCAAAAATTAACTAAGGAAACAAATAAGTTGAAAGAAATAAGGGTACAATTGGAGAAGGAAAAGAATGAACATGTGAGGGCCACAGCTTTGGAAAACCAAAAATATGAAGGAAAAATGACAGGTGCAATAATGCAATTTGCATATGATTTGAAGCCTTCAAATTTCTATAATCATGTCGGCAAGTTACATACTTTGTTTGTAGCTTTAAATAAGGAGAAAACTGAGATGTCACCAATTTTGGAGTAGATTGAGAGGTCTCCAAATGTAAATCTATTTCATATGTTATCAAAAGGCCAAGAAGACCCTGATGCACTAATTAAGCTAGTGCATCAAGCTATGAAGAAAATAGTACAATATGGTATTATTTTGGATAGTTTCATTAGAAAATCAAGTATGTTTAAAGTTGAACTGATGCTTTCAAATTATGAGCTGGTACCCACCATTTTCATAGAGAAGGGAAAATTTAAATAATCATATCAATGGAGATAAGAGATGGATGCACTTTTATCAGTAAGGGTGACTGGTGTCTTAAGTGACACCTATTCTTTTAGCAGCACCATCAAGTTATTAATAAATGCAAAATCAATGTTTGATACAATTCAGCATAAGGTTAGTCAAATAGAGAGTGAATGGGAATAGTTATCTGGCAAAAGGTTGAGTTTGTAAATTTTGAATTCCCAAGTGAAGAGGTGTACAATTGGTGGAGATATCAGTACATACCTGATGCAAAGAAAGTACATACTCCGTAAACCTCTTAAACAAGAAAGATAGTTACTTTTTGAGCAGTCTAGGTTGTTGAGATTTAAAAAGGCATTCATTGCAGGATGGATAGTGAGATATTGCAATTAGATTTGTTAAAAGAAGCCGAGGATAGCATTGAAGACATAAAACAAGGTTTCTCAACTACAAATATCTCACCTTCTTGATCAATGTATTTATTGTAAACTTTTGAGGTTGTTGTAAAGTTTTTAAGTTAGAAATTTTGTAAACCCTAGAATGATCAGTAGCTTGTTGCATTTCCTTGTATATAAAAGATTTTCCACTATCATTCTATGCATTGAGAGTTTAGGAGTTAAAAAGATAAATTTTTTGAAACCCTAGCCCTCAGTCAGGGATTATAATATATTGTATCATTTTTCATTAAGCAATAGAAAAGAAGTATAGGTTGCTACTGGTATTTTGCAAGCTTACTGTCTAGAACATGATGTATACAACGTTCAAGGTTATACTTAATACAAATTTCAAATCTTTGTCTCTCCTTTGTGTTTATTCTATGAATCTTTAAGTCTCTTGGAGGTTTATATGTATGAATTTTTGCTTTGATTTTTGATCTAGAGTTGGATTAAATATTGCTCAGGGTGAGATACATGTTCATTGAATTCACATAGGGATTATTTGCAAGTAGGAAAGAGTTGGAATGTTTTGTATTTATGTTTAATAACTAGTTATTCTCCAAATACCTTTGTATTCATTCTGTCTTTTGATATTTTTTCCCAATGAATAGGGCACTGACTCGTATTTTATTATCCTTGCTTTGTGAGGAATGAAATCTTGTGATCCTAAAATATTAAATCAATACCAGTATTTTACATTTATTTTACTTTATATAAGTTGTTCTACCCAGTGATGGAGAGTCAATGAATAAGAGTTTGTTATTTACTACTTTCTCACTATCATCTATTGTAAGATCTAGTATTAGGTAAAGAATGGAATTATATCTATTGGATCAGGTGTACCTGCCTTGGTTTTTGCAGAGCTAGAAGTGAAGAGGGTAGTCTTGTTCCTATAGTTGATCTAGTTGCTTATAGATTTCCCATATTTGGAATTAACCACTCCTTAACATCAGTCGTAAGCATATTGGTATCTCATGGAGTGTAAAATATTTTAAAGAACCAAGAAAATGGTGAGTCTATTGGGGAGAACATAACAAAGAAATAAATTTGTTGAGAATCTCTGGTTGCATTACATAATATCAATATCTTATTATCCAGATAGATTTGGCCCATCTGAGTCACCAAAAAAATGGTGACTCTACTGGGGAATTTGTTAAGAAATTTATAGGCAATGTATGTACAAGTTGAGCTATACTCCTAGCCTACTTACTTTAAAGACAGTTAGTTACCTTTCATATAGAGTTGACTCCTTTTCTTTTGCCTACTCTTCCTATTTCTTAAAAATCATAGAAAATCCCATATAGCTTGGGTGGCCACTCTAAAACATCTCTGTAACTAGTGCTTAATAAACATCATTATATCACTATGAGTTTCAAAAGTACAAGGTCTTGGAGGAAGGAACACCCAGAGGAAACTTTGCAGGGTGAGCTTCCAGCCACATCTAGATGAGGTTAGGTTGGAAGAGAAAAAATTATCAATGACATGTCTCTTACCTGGAAGCAAAAGGGAAACTCAAGACAAGAAATTCTTGCTCCTCCTAGTCAGGAGGGAATGCTTGAGAATATGAGGAGGCAGTTGATCTAGGCTTAAACTAGTATGAGAATTATTATTCTCCCATAGAAAGAGAAGGTGAAAGGTTACCCCAAAATAGGAGGATACTCTCTAATAGATAGTATGGAGGGGAGAGAAGATCTAGAAGTAAAAACAAGAGTGGAAAAGACTTTGTCCCCCCTTTCACCCTTGGTTCATCATTTCCCCAAGGCCTCAATGAGTCTCACGATCAACAAGAAGAACCTCAAACATAACAGGTTGAATCTGAAATAACTTTACCTAATTCTAAGGAAATATTTGAGGAAGTATATGAATTGGAAACAAGAATTCATGAACAAGCAGCTATTAGGAAGAAGAGAGAAAAGGAAATAGAAGAAAAAATTAGACATGCCATGATAAGGGCTGACCAATTAAAAAGGCAATTATCAAATTTAGAGGCTATAAATTATGTTCCCATTCCTAAATAGACAAGTGAACAACCTGTTGTCCATCAGGTTTTTGAAACAAGGGATCCAAAGGATAAGGGAAAGAAAAAAGTAATTGGTATTTCAATCAAAGAACCTATAGGCCCTAAGATCCCTATGGATTCAACTTTGAGGTTGGAAGCAGACCTTGAGAAAGCCAAAAAGGAACATAAATTGTTAGATAAATAACTTGAAAAGGCAGAATTGGAAGCTTTAGGATTAGAAATGAGAAAGAAGATTGATTTTATTAAATGGTCTATAGGACCCACAAACTTTGCTAATTCTACCATGATACAAGGAACTAATGTTGCAAACATAGCTAGTCACACAACTAGTGTTCCCCCACTAGGAGGGCTCAAAATTTCTACCATAACAAACACTAATGCATCTACATCTTAGGGTGTTGGTATTTCCAATACAGGACTTATTTATGAAAGATGTAAACAGTTAGTTTTCACGAGCATCGCTGGGTATCCTAACCCTATCCCTAAAGAGATCAGGAAGAAACCTCCGAGATTCACTGGAAGCAATGTTGTTACTTGTGAGGAGCACCCAAAAAAAATTATTGATGTGATTGATGATTATAACATTGTGCTAGATGATGTTATAATGAAATTATTTGTACAATCCCTAACAGAAGATTCAAGGGATTGGTTTAGGGCTTTGCCACATGGTAGCATAGGTTCATGGGATCAACTTAGGCATTGTTTCAAAGAAAAATATGGTGATAAAACACATGAGGGTTTTATGCTAAATGAATTCAATAACATAAAGAAGAATTTCAATGAGGATGTTGTTCAGTTTATTGTCAGATTCCAAAAGGCCATGCATAAATTATTGCAGGTCATCATATTGGATGATAGGGTATGTCTTGTCACATACATAAATGCTTTTGACTCTAAGATGGGTTACCTTTTGAGAGACAAAAATCCAAGGAGTCTTGTTGAAGCTTACAAATTAGCTGTGAACATAGAGAGTAATCGAAGAATTTCAGGAAAGTTGGGAAGACAAAAAAACACCATTACTAAATAGAAAGGATCCAGGAAAGCCTATGAGAATAAAGCCTAAGGATGATGATAACTTGAAGCAGATATTGAAAGCAATAAATGACTTGAAGCTTGGTGAAAAAAAACAATAATAAAACTACAGGAGGAGATAAGCCCCCCTTTAATAATTTCAACAAGTTACTAAGAATGCAGAATTACCCTTATAATACTCAATGGAAAGATGGGAAGCCTATTGTTCCTGAGAAAAGGGATAAACCAAATGGTAGGACCCTTGATCCATTGCAAAGGAACTTAATGAATGTGGTGGAAGAGGTTCCATGGTGTATTTCTTTTCAGTCACCACATGATCCTAATTATTGTGTCATATCCAAGAGTGTCTCATCACAAGAAGAGCAAGAATGTAATGAGGAGAAACCTTATGATGACCAGGGATGTGGGATGACTTCTTCCCATGTGTGGGATGAGGTGGACTCTACTGAAGAAGATTAAAATTAGGATATCTTTAATTCTCAGACCAAACCTGAATCATACCATCAACAAGTTTTTTCAGATGAAGATGGTGAGCCTAATAACATCCAATGCAATGTTTTAAAGAGTAAGGAAATAATTATTTTGAGAAGGCCATCCAATGTGGAGATTTCCTTGATGATAGTAGATATGGTTACTCAGGAAAAAGAAAATTATAACTTGAGAAATAGAGTAATTGGTGATTCAGGTCAGAAGCCTACTGGAATTTTTATCAAGAAAATAGACAAAGATGTAAAAACATCACAGGACAAGTCTAAGGATGCCAATGCTATTGATAAGGTCAAAATAAAGAAAAATGATAAACCTAACATTGTTTATAGGATAAAATCTAAACCCATAGTTGAGGTTGTTCTAGCTTTGCAAAAAGAGAATGAAGTCCATGTTAAAAAAACTGCAGACATATCCATCCATGAGATTGATAAAGAAATTGCAAATTCAAAGCCAGATGTCTCTGATTAAAAATATGTCCCAATTGATATGAGTAAATTTTTGTCTCAGATTACTGTCAAAGTTCCATTCCTAGAGATGATGAGAATAGAAGAACACAAAGAGAAAGCCTTAAATTGGGTAAATGGTGTGGTATCTATGGATTCTCAAAAAATAGAAGGAATTGAGAAACAAATAGAAACTATGAATGATGAAGGTGGAAATTGTAATGAGGAGATTATTTCTAAAATTCCCAAAATTTATTTGTATACAAATGTTGTTAGTACTATAGCAGGAACAGTTGACCCTT
Source organism: Chamaecyparis obtusa (assembly GCA_027943335.1). NCBI lineage: Eukaryota > Viridiplantae > Streptophyta > Pinopsida > Cupressales > Cupressaceae > Chamaecyparis > Chamaecyparis obtusa. Next base: position 181,796 of record BSBK01004683.1, read on the forward strand.
TCTTTTTGACTCTGTAGATAAATGGAAAGTTGCTAAAAAATTATATGATTGATTCTAGAGCATCAAACACTGTTATGCCTACTGAGGTTATGAAGTCATTAGGATTAAAGGTGGACACAGCCCATGGAAGATGTCAAGCTCTGGATTCAAGGGAAGTACCAGTTGTGGGTACTATTAAAGCTTTTCCTTATAGATTGGTTGCATACCCCAGTAAACAATTGACCATGAGTGTCTTGGTAGTGGATATTCCTCCCTAGTATGGGATGTTACTATCAAGAAAGTGGAGAGCTTCTATGGGAGGTAGCATACAATGTGATTTATCATTTTCAACTTTCAATCTTGAGGGATAGAACATTAAGGTTTCTAGAGAATTTAGAACTCCACATATGATCAAAGAAGATGAAGACACCATGAATTGTTTCCTTGATACTGACATTAATGCTTTCAAAGTCCAAGATAAGGAAGCAGAGGAGGGTGTTGAGCATGTCCATAGGTTAGAAAGCCAAGAAGGATGGATAGACCTTGATAGTTTATGGACAATGTATTTTGATGGAGAAAATAGCAAGGAGGGGTCTGGAGCTGGAATATTGTTCATATCTCCTAATGGTAAAACTTTCAAGTTCTCCTTTACTTTGTTATTTTCATGTACAAATAATGTTGCAAAATAAGAGACTCTATTGATAGGCCTAAGATTAGCATCAAGGCATGGCATAATATGTTTGAAATTAATAGGTGACTCTAAGTTAGTTGTGTCCCAAGTCAGATCAAAGTATGCTTCAAAAAATTAGAAATTAAAGCAGTATAGGAATGCAGTATGGGATGGGATTGAAAGCTTTAGTGCTTTTAATATTTGTTGGATGGAAAGAAGTCAAAACAAAATGGTAGATTTGTTGGCTAATATAGCTCTTAGACCTAAAGATATTACATTTGAAGATATATCAAGTCTAGAAATACAAGCTAGGCCTTCTATCCCTGATAATTTAGATAATTGGTAGGTTTTCTCTGATGACCAAGACATATTAAGATTTCTCTAGTGTGAATCTCATTTTGGTGATAAAGAGATGGATTTCAGTATTTATGTTGATATAGTGAATGGTAAAAATGTCATTTTTGGGAAAGAGGTTTTCTAGTTAAAATCAAATAGAGTTCCCAAAGGATTAGTTGCTCTTGAAAGGGAATTTGACAATAAAGACAACGCTTTCTCTGCTAAATACTGATGAAACCAATGAGCTTGAAGAAATAAACTTGGGAACAAGAATAGTCCCCAAGAAGGTTTATATAGGCAAGTGTCTATCCCCAAGAACTAGAAAAAATTTGATTGATCTTCTCAGAAAATTTAGACATGTTTTTGCTTGGTCCTATGAAGATCTTAAAGCTTATAGGGAGGACCTCTTTCAACATGAGATTCCACTCAAGGAAGGAACAAAACCTTTTAGACAAAAGTTGAGACCTGTTAACCATACCCTGGAACCTAAAATGTAGGGAGAACTCAAAAAGATGATGGATGCTGGGATAATCAAGCCTATTAGGCATTCCACTTGGGTTTCAAATTTGGTGTCTCTCAGAAAGAAAAATGGTGACATAAGGCTTTGTGTTGATTTTAGGAACCTTAATATAAATTCTTTGAAGGATAACTATGGATTGCCAAATATGGAGAACACGTTGCAAAAGGTCACTAGATCAAAATTGATGTCCATGATGGATGATTTTTTTGGTTACAATTAGGTAATGGTTAAGGACACAAAGTAATTTAAAACTACATTTACAACCCCATGGGGGACATATGTTTATGTGAGGATGCCTTTTTGGTTGCTTAATGTTGGTGCCACTTTTCAAAGGGCCATGGATGTAGCTTTTGTAGATTTTATTGATAGGTTTATGGTGGTATATCAAGATGATTTGATGGCCTTCTTAGCTAAATAAGAACAACATTTCCAACATCTAGAAAAGATTTTCATTAGAGCATTAGAGTATGGAGTTTCTTTAAACCCAAAGAAGTGTGCTTTTGGTGTGGTAGAAGGAAAACTTCTAGGGCATATTGTTTCAAAGGATGGGGTGAGGATAGACCCTGAAAGTGTGCAAGCTATTGATAAACTATCTTTACCAAGGAATATCAAGGGGATTCAATCCTTTCTAGGACAGGTCAATTTCTTGAGAAGATTTATTACAAACTTTGCAAAAATCAATATTCCCATATCAAGAATGTTGAAGAAAGGAGAAAACATTGAGTGGAATGAGGAAGTAGTACATGCTTTTAATGATATTAAAAAGGCTATCAAACATGCCCCAATCTTGAAAATAGTAGATTACAGAAAACCTATGCAAATATTTTCTTTTGCATCTGCCCATACTATTGCAGTAGTACTGTTATAGAAAAATGATGATGGTTTTGAACAACCTATTTCTTTTTTCAACAAGACTTTGTAGGCAACAGAATTAAACTATGATATTATTGAAAAACAAGCTTATGCCTTGGTTAAGGCTATTAAAAAATTTAGATGCTATCTAGTTGGAGCCACAGTGGTTTCCTATGTTCCAAGTACTGCAGACAAGGATATCTTGGTCCAACAAGAGGTTTCAGGAAGAAGATGTAGGTGGATTAATAGGATTCAAGAATTTAATATTGACATCCACATTACAAAGCTAAAAAGAGGGTTGGGCCTGGCAAAGTTGATGGATCAAAGCAACTTAAATGCAAATCAAATAAACATGTTGGAGGAAAATTAGAGACGTTTTGTGTGTAACATGGACTGTTGTGAGTGGTACAAGGACATTGTTAGGTATTTGCAAAAGATGGTTTTACCCCCTGAATTGGATGACAATAAGAAAAGAACTATTAAGCTTCACTCTATAAGATATGCAATTATAAATGGTGAATTATGGTGGAGAAGCAATGAAGGTGTCTTGCTTGGGTGTGTAGATCAGGATAAAGCCAAACTTTTGATGGATGAAATGCACAATGGGATTTGTGGAGCACACTACATGGAAAAAACTATAGCCCATAAGATCATCAAGTCAGGTTTTTGGTGGCCCTCACTCTTCAACGATACCCATCAATTTGTAAAAAGGTGTGGTCCTTGTCAAAGATTTGCAGGAAAATTGAAATTCATTGGAAATTTGCCTCTCAAACCTGTTTCTATTTAGGATCCTTTCCAAAAGTGGGGTATGGATTTTGTTGGTGAAGTCCCTAATAAGTCCAGTGGTGGACATTCTTATATCGTAGTGGAAACTGACTATTTCACCAAGTGGGTTGAGGCAATCCCTTCAAGGAGAGAAACTAGTAAGGTGGTAATCGACTTTATGATGCAAAACATTCAAACAAGGTTTGGTTGCCCATAAACCATAGTGGTTGATAATGCAATGTGTTTTAGGTCAGAGGAGTTTGTCCATTTTTGTCAAAACAATGGTATAAAAATCTCATATTCATCTCCATACCATCCACAAGGTAATGGCCAGGAAGAATACAACAACAAGAGCTTGATAAAATTTTTGAAGAGAGTATTAGATAAGAACAAGAAGGCCTAGGATTCCAAATTGTTACAAGCCCTGTGGGTTGATAGGGTTACAGTAAAGAAAGAAATAGGATGTTCCCCCTTTGACTTGGTATATGGGATTAATGCAAGATTACCCCAAAATAATTTGTTACAAATGTATCGATTCATACAAGCATATGATGATGATGTGGAAGAAGATATGAATGTCAGAATAAATGATTTGATTCAATTGAATGAAGTAAGAAATGATGCACATGTTAAAAATGAGAAGATGCAAGCCCAGTGCAAAGTCTTGTATGAAAAAAGCACTGCTCAGAGGAGTTTTGTAAGTGGTGACATGGTCCTAATGTGGAATGCAAGACTAGAAGATAAAGGAAAGCATGGAAAATTTGATCCCATCTGGTTAGGCCCATATATCATTGAAGAGAAATGGGGAACAAATTCATATATATTGAAGAATCTGATAGGAGAGCTCATGGAGTTACCAGTTCATGGGCAATTCATAAAATTTTACTTCTCTTAAAAGTCTTTTGAGTCTCTGCATAGGTTTAGTTTTAAAAATTTTGTATGTAGTTCCATGTTTTCAGTCGGAGTTTTGTTCTGGTCTGCTCTTCCAGGAGATTCTAGTTTTTTCATTGTATCTACAAGAGATACACATCCAAAAGAATGAGCCACTATTAGCACTTTTCTAAGAAATTTTTGGCTTCATGCTAAGACTTTAAAAAATCTAGCTTTTAGGACCTAATTGTGAGGTTTTATGGTGAAAACCCTAAGTTTAATAGAAGCCCTAGTTGGTTTCAAGCCCTATTCTAATTTTGTGTTACCTTTTTGGCTCACTAACTTCCCAATTTAAAACATGTGCTAATTTTCAATGCCTTTAACCCACCCCTTTACATGTTGTGTCATTAGGTTGTCAGACGGGGTGCCTTTTTTTTTTTTAAAGCCTAAGTTTCTCATAAAATTTTCCTATCTGTCAACCCTTTAAAATTGAGTGGCTATCATTAAACCATAAGACTACCTGTTGTCAGAATGTCTGACATGTGCCTTAGCAAAAAAGCACCACCTATCCAAGTGGGCCTGCCTGGAAAAGGGCTATGTTGGCAGTTAAACATTGGATTAATCCTATAGCTATCATTATACCATTGGACTGAGTTGATAACCTTTTAAGTATCACACTTTAGTAACAAGCGTTCGATCAAAGCTTCACTAACAATGACAGGTTCTGACTTGTTAGTCTCCGCGGCTTTTCTCTTAGGTTAACATCTGTCTTTGGTGATGTAGTAGCTGTTGGGTGAAAATTTTAAAAATGTTAAATGATGGATTGATCTTACGGTTGTCATTATATCATTGATGAAAGCTGTAAGGAATTTAAGCTTACAGTATAGCGATGACTGTCTGATTCTCTTTAAGGAATGAGGTATGAAGTGGGCCCTAAAAGTGCTAGGTCACACTGACATGTGCACTTTCTATTGGTTGCAATAATTTATGATGTGGCAATTGTCAAGGTTTTGGGTGTCGAGAAAGAAAAGAAGAAAGGGTCCACTTGTCAGTTTTTGCAATGTGGCATCTAATTTAATCACATCAACGGTTATCGTTATATCTTGATTTGACTTTCTTGATAGTTTTGGGTTAGCGCTTTAGTGACAGGGTGACACCTATCCATTCTAGGAAAAGTGAAGATAAGTTGTTTATTTCCTCACATGGCTATATTGAGTTGTTCTCATTGGTTGAGAACTAACCTGGGGAAAAGTAACAAAGGGTTATGTCACTAAAATTTTCAACCATCCAATGCACCTAAAAGGAAATAAATCAATGGTCTGAATTTAAATTTCTACTCTGTGACATTTTTCATGTCATGTGAATGCTAAGGCCACCAACTTTTAGTAATGGCAGATTTAATGTCCTACTTGCAGATGGATTGTAAGTAGTTGGTGATGTTATACATCAAAATTCAATCATTGTTTCTCTTCACCACTCTCACAAGCATTTCTAGCAAGCTATATTTTCTTCTAGGAGTGATTTCAAGTGAAGAACTTACAGGTGCCTAGTAGGTCATTCTCTAAATTTGAGAATTGTTTGAAGTTTGTGAAGGAGTTGTAAAGAAAATTGTGTTGCCAGCTGAAAGTATTTAGGGTTTTCTCGGGTTTTTATATATTGTTTTATAGAAGCCCTAGTTTCAAAATGTCACCAAAAAGGAACCTGTTTGGTAAGACAAAGTACAAAGAGAGGAGTGTTTTTCAAGATTTAATGTAGTTAATCCCGCATTCAAATAATGGAGCAGCAAGAATGAAAGAATTGGTCCCAAGAAACCCTAGGGATTTAGTGGCTGGAGCACTCCATGATAGAGAAAATTGGATGAGAGATGCTAGGGTGGGTGAAGGCCATAACGGTCTCATTTTTTTTAAAGAAGCTTACTCAGAGAGAAATTCATGTGCCCCCCTCAACAACATATGGCAATTTGATATAGGGAGGTTAATAGTCCCTAGAATTTTTATGGATGCTGAACTATTGATACAAATTTCTAAGTGCTATGATCCTGTGACAAGATATGTCAAGGATATAAATGGGAAAAACCTAATCAGTATCATAGAGGATGAGATTAGGGAGCTATTTTCACTAAATGATCCTTTTTTTAGTTTGGAAAAGATAGATTTCATAGAATTTACAGAGATTTATGAGGCTTAATGGGATTATCTAAGAACAGGGCCTCTAAAGGAATTTATAGATTGGATTGGATCCATGTGTGTTGTTAGTGCAAGCACACCAGAGCCTTCTAGGCTGGATTTGTTTAGTAAGAGAGTAAAAGGTTTCTATAAGTCATTGACTTTAATTCTAGGGCATGATGAAGCAACTCATATGCCAATACCATACATGTTCATGATGGTACAATCATTGCACTGTAGCTGTCACTGATTTTTGATTTTGCATCTTATTTGGCTGACTTGATCCATGAGGGATTAATAGGGATTAAGAACATGAAAGTTAGTAGGCCTTTTGGGTGGTATTCAATGCTTATACACATGCTCTTGTACAAGGGTTAGCAATTTTTTAACTCAACAGTCAATATTGTGAAGGAAAGAAATAGAGAAGCCCTTCTAGTCCAATTATGGACCATAAATCTATCATGGGATAGGGTTGATGCCAGTTATATTTCCTTTGACAGGGATTTTGCTTCAAGACTTAGGACTCTATTATTCTTTGAAAATCCTAGAATCCCAATAGACCTAATAAGATTAATTAGACCAAAGGAGTATTGTCAGGACATCACCATAGTCCACAATTTTGGGGATATAATTTTATATCCAGTTTCCACAGTTTTAAGAGTATATGTTTGCAAAGTGGCACCATACTTTTTACCTTATCAGGACCCATTGAAATTAGGATATATTGAAATTTTGAGGAAAATTGGTGACCTGTAGGAAACCACTCTCACCAGTAAGGGAAGGGGAACTTTCTTCCCAAAAATAACTATAGCACATCAGTATGTGATTACAAAGGGAGGATGGGTGCATCTAAATAAAGTCTTGCAGTCCTATAGAATGTCTAGAGTAGTGGCGAGGTGTGCAGATACAGAGGGTTTCCTCTCAGGGATGTTTAGAGAAAAGATAAGGTGTGCTCTTATTGAGCATCAATTTAATTTCCCTGAAGATGTGATAAGGAATGAGTTTGACCTCCAAACTCAAGAAATTAAGAAAGAGAAATGGACCATCTACAAAAGGAATATTGATTTAATTTAGAATTTTGATGGAGCTTATGACCCATTAGTGGGATTTAAACCTTGTGGTAAGTAGGTGGATGCCCTTATAGAGCATTTTGAAGGCATCATGCATGAAGTACATGAAAAAATGGCTACTCTAAGAAAGACAGACCTTGAAAGAGCTGGATAGATTTTGAGCTAGCCAAGATATATGAAATTGACACCAAGGGGAGTCTACATAGTACAAAAGAGGAGTGGTTACAATGTCCTTTTACCACCACAAAAAATAAGTTAGGATATTCCCTCTACTTCTAAAGGGAAAAGGCCCATGGATGATTTAGAAATGCAGGGACCCTCTCCTAAGAGGCAGAGACAAGAAGAATCAAGGCCAAGAGGAGAAGCTTATTCTCCTTCTTAGTCCCCCATCTAGTTAGATGAACATGGGATAGTAGAGCAGTTGGCATAGTTGAGAAATGAGGGAAACATTTTTTTTTCCAATGATGAATTGCAAAAAGGGATACTAGAGGCACCTAAGGAGGTGGCCATAGATCTTACTGTTGATGAGTTTGAGGGTAAACAAATGGACCCTATCTTGAAACAAGTTAGTGATTCATTTCTTGTTGATGACAAATTTATTAATATTGGGGCATTCTCCCAATTTTTATGGAGAATGAAAATAAATCAATACAAGGAGATTTGTGAGAAGAAAAAGGAGGAATTCCCTGATAAGGATATAACAAAAATTAAAACTGAGACCAAGGGTGAATTCATGAAGCAATTTGAGAAGATTACTCCTAAGGAGGGAAGGGCCATGGTCCATACTATAGGGGTGTTGATTCTGCCAGAGTGGGACATTGCTGATGCAATTTTCTTTGATCAAGTCAGGAAGAGCAAGGTGAAAACTCTTGCTACTGTAGAGCATGCCAAACAAGTTGCTAAGGGAATTGCTTTTTCAGAAGATCATGCAGCCTTGGTGATGTGGTCCCTAAAGACGGAGGAAGATAGAGGAAGAAAAGAGGCTCTCTCTATAGGATATGCAGGCATTCTATTGGTACAAAGACTAGGTGAGACTTTTGGTGTAGAAGCTTCAAACTTGATTTTTGAGACTGCCAAGTTCAATGTCAAAGTGGCAGAGAAGGATGCCCAAGAAAAGGAAGTGCTTAGGATCAAATTTGAAATTGTCCTCTGTAAAATTTTTGATATCACTCTGATACCATGTAAGAATTTTCCTAAGGAAAAGAATAAAAGCCAAGATCTAGAATCTCAAAAGATAGCACAAGAGAGATAGGAAAAATAATCAAATAATTGATTATAGCTAATTGAATTGATTACAAAGTAGTAGTGCCTAAATATATAGGCAATGCAATAAGACTACATGATAAGGACATGATAAGATATCACCCACACAAGGTAGAATCAAATGTCCACCAAAGGTGGATCATCCTCCATTGTACATCAAAGTATGTGAAACATGTGCAATAATAAGAGGATTATAATGTGATAAGAGCACTAAAGGTGGATGTCACACACAAAGAGGTATATGATGACAACTATCACACCTAAAGTGGAAATTATCCTAACCATGTGCTAAAATGAAATGCAAACTCCTAGGTGTCACAATGACAACTAATATGCAAATGCATTATCCTAAGTAAACTTAAGTAAAGTGTAATTAGTGAATATTTAATTACACCAACACCCCCCATTAAGTACAACTTAGGGAAATGCACTTAAGCTCACAATGCAAGATGGGTCCCAACTACTAGGCCATGTTAGGTACCCATGTATAATATAAAAGATTAATAGCTAATGCAATCTCTCATAAAGTGGAGAAAGAGGGAAAACCTCATGGGAAAAACCCTCTTCCCAAAAGAGAGATGAATACACGATGCATGCATGGATGGAGTAATCAAGGCCCCACAATTATAACATACATCATACATATACAATAAAAAATGTCCCCAAAGGAAGGAAACAAGGAGACATGATATCCCCCTCATAATGAGTAATCTCCTCAAAGGATGGTAAGTGCTTGAAGACAAAACATATTCCAATGCCAACAAACAACATTTCTCCTCTTAGGAAGCAGATACACCAAGTGTAGATGTAAGAAGGCTTCCCATTGTGGATAGGAAGTAGCAAGGGGTATCCAAATAAAGTATGATATCTCTGAAGTATGCCCATGTGTTTCTATATCTTTGGTAAATGAAGATGTCATGAACCAATTAGAAGAGAGCCCAATAGGAGAAGGTGACAAACAAGGAACCAATGATAACTGATCCATGTAAGAATTTGGATCAAAATCCAAAGACAAAGATGCCTCCTCAAATGAAGTAGGAAGAGAAGAAAGAAACCCCCCCCTCAATGTAGAATGTACACCCATGATAGATGCACCTAGATCAATGTAGAAACTGCACCAAGAAAACTGAATAATACTCCTCCCCTTAGGAAGAAACAAGTCCATAGGTGTATCAATGAATCCTCCCCAATCTCTAGGAAGAATCCTCAAAATGTATGATGTCTCAAGAAGCTGAATAGGAATCTCCAAAACATGAGTTAGATCAACCTTAACCATGAAATGTGACATCTCAAGTGAAGTTTTAGACTCATGAAAACCAATCTCCAAAGACTCAAATGTCTTCTCTAAAGTTAAAGAGACCTCCTCCAAATTTTGTATCAAATGATCCATAATCATGTCAATCTCGAAAGAAGGATCAAGTGGAGAATGAAGATGAGGGTCAGCATTCTCCCTCAAAATAATTGAAGAAGGATCATCCTCAACAAAGAGAAGATGAATTTCATCAATGAAGTCTCCCAAGTCTAAAATGTAGGACTTCGCAAATAAACCTGCAATGTCTGTCAAGTAGTCATCCCATGGAACCAAGTCTAGAAGATAATGAATATCTTGTTGCACTGAATCACCTGAACCCATGGCTATGTGAATGCAAGCATCATGAGGAGAAACACTAGATGTGATATCAATAGGAGGAGAAGGAGCTGAAATTGGAGGTTCTGGAGGTTCTGGACATTTTGGAAGTTGAGGAATATGTGGATCTCCATACATTTCCCAAATAATAGTCCAAAGATTATTCATTGTTTCATCTTCATAGTCATCAAGGGAATCCATAACATCCATATCCATATTCAAATAGATAACCTTTAGAACTTCTAAGTAAGAAGCATGATTGAAAGGACTTTTAGGTCTATACTCATAAAAATAGGGCAATAGGTTATGCTCACTAAGATGAGTAAGAACCAATTCACTCCATTTCTTATAGTTTCCTCTTGTCAACTTAATTAAACCATCCATGATGTCAATGAAAAAAATCCTAAGAAAATCATTTGCACCTGCAAACTTTCATGGTCTCATGTGTTTTCCTTTGGTCGTTGTAGAATTTTCATGTCTCTAGCTAAAACCCTTGGTTCAATTTTTTGAAAAACTAGCTATTGCCATAAAAAACCTAGCCCTGTTCTAATTTCATGTTACCTTTTTTTGGAGCCTCTTAAGTTTCCTTTGTGCACATGGTCATTTCCCCTCTTTGTGTTTTCTGAATCAGTTATTGTCCTTTCATGCCTTTATGTCTTTTAGCAAACACACGAATGGTTTTGGTTGCTAGTTCTCTTAATCCTCTAGCGATCACCTTTTCTATTTGGAAAACTGGTGACTGTGCTATCCCTTGTCAAGTGTTTCCCTTAGTCACGTATGCTCTAGTTTCTTGGGAGGTTATCTCCTTTTCTTGGTGAATGAGCGAATATGGTGTTTGCATAATCTCTCATTCCCTGGTGGTTTCATGTAAATGTTCAGTGAACTGGCATGGTGGTGATCTCCCATTCACAAATTCATGTGGTCGAGGCTCTTAGTTCTTAGTGAGTTGGTGAACACCATTGATTTCCTATTTGATAAATGACTGGTATTTAATCGCTAGATGTGACTTAGGGTCAAGAAATGATCTAGCGACTCAGAAAATAGGTGTGTTCGCCTATTCTCATGATTTAACTCAAGGTTAAGAAATGATTTGGTGAATTGGAAAAAGCCTTTGTTCATGTATTCTCAGGGTTTGACCATGGTTAGAGAATGTATCTCATGAACTAGAGATAGCCTTTGTTCATGTATTCCTTGAATCCCCTGGGGTTAGTCTTTCAGTGAGTCAAATAAAGAAATATTTGTGTGGGCCCTGATTACCAAGTCATGCCGATGTGTCCATGTTCAATTGACTGAGCCTGGTGGTGATGTGGAGATACAATGGGTCCTATGTTAGAGGTGATGAGGTAGCAGTGTATGATGTAATGACATGTGGCACAAGTGGGCCAGAGTTTGAGGTTTGGCAGCTTTGATAATTTTTAGTGGCTTTGATAAAGTTTCATCTATTCGCTTGTTCACGGAATGAGTTGGAAATGTTCTGATTTTATTGGCGAATGGGTGAATAAACCATTTGTGTGATCACCAAATAAAATGGCAGGCCCTTATGTCATTGTCCTCTAAAATTGGAAGCCCTGATATGTTTCCCTTGTGTTCGCTCATTCTCGTAATAAAGTGGTAAGGAATCAAATATTCTGGTGAATGGGTGAACAAAGTATTCATAGGTTCTCTACAACGTTTGATTATGGTTAGAAGTATTAAGTGAATGAGTGGAGTTTTCAGTCACCAAATCTCAAGATAATTTGACCATTAACGAGAACATTAGGTGAATAAGAGGCCGCCTTTAGTCACTGATTCTCTAAGTAATGACTGTAATCATGTTCGGTTATGCTGTGCTTGTTCACCGGTTCACTAAATGGATGGTGAGTTAAGTTTTGTATCTCACGAATGGGCAAAGCCTTCAATCACGTGTTCTCAGAGTATTATCAAGGGTTAAAAGAAGACTTGGTGAATACGAGACTTGCCTTGGTCACTAATTTGACAAATGTAAACCAGGATTCCTTTAAGGGATTATCTAGTGACCTGGTGAATATTGATGTTCTCGTATTCATGAGATGAAACCTAAGGTCAAGGAAATATTATGAGAATCAGCGAATGTAGTGTTCACATGATCACTACACAAGATAAGGGTTAAGGGAAGAGAATATGTGACTTGGAAATTTCCTTCTGTCACATGTTTGCCAGATGACTTGAAGGTTAGATGCTTGCCGATAGGTGGGTCCATTGATGATAGGTGTTTCTGACGTGCATGATTCCCATTCAGTGAGAGACTGATGACTAGGCTAGAGACTTTTGAAAACTTAGTTTTCCATTATGAGATTATAATATGAACCACTTGATTTTCTAGGAAAGACTCTAATTGACAGTCTTTTTTAAATATGATCCTATAGCAATTTTATTTGATTTCCAATTCTTTTTGTAGGGTTTTTCTAGGGTTTGAAGTGGTGGCCATATAGGATGAAATGGTGGTTCAGGATTGTTTTCTCTAGGTCAGTTACAGTTGAAATAATAAAGAAAATATGGGTGGTTGTCCAAAATTGATCTTGCTTCCTGTGGAGCCATGCCAAGTAAATGCAAAGGACTAAGGACTGATATTTGATATCAAATAGCTAGGGTTCTGATGATGTCAGAAGATATCCATGACCTATACATGCAAGATTTTATGTGGGTGGTTCTGACATTAATTTAAATTTTGTTTTCTTGCAACAAGAAATTGGTTCTAGTTGTATCTATAATTAGCCTAGAGAATGAAACTAGATATTTGTACAATCAGATTTGATCTGATACTCTTGGGTTTTTAGGCTTTTCTGGCATTTTCTATCATTTCTTGTTTAGAATGGTTGTTGCAAACTTAATTTTTCCCTAATCATCCGTAGCTTGTTGCATCCTATTTTGGGGATCCCAAGATGATTAGTGGCATAAGTGGCTATAATTTGACTTTGTAGGGGTTCCTTCATCTACAATTTTGGGAAGAACTGGTTCCGTGAAGGGTCCTTTTCCTGTAGATTTTCTCCTTCTCTCTACATATAGGGTGTTCTTTCTTCCTTTGCTAGTTTAGAGAATATAATGCATATTGTAATTGATTTGTCTTATTTACGAGGACTCAATTTGTTCTTACTATTACAAAGCTTTCTCCATTTGAATTCTAAATTCATTAATCATACATCAAGGGTGTTTGATTTTTCTATTTACATTTCCTATGTGTTTGCAAGTAGAGTTGTCTTCGCAAAGATAATTGGTTTAGGATTATTTTTCATGTATGTATGAGTTGGGGTGTCAAAGATATGTCATGCTTGTCTTCCAGTGGATGTTGTTTAATGTATTATCTATTTATAGGTCTTTTCTAAGGGGAGGGTTAAAAGCCTTTAGATGGATAATAACATACTTGGATACATAGGTGGCTTGTTGAAGTGAGGTTTGGTCATGGTGTGTGATTGATGTTAGGAATCAACACATTGAATTTGTTTCTTTCTTGTTTCATATCTATCTACTACAATAGGGTATTTGACTCTGTGGCCCATTGGACAAGGCACTGGTCTATGAGGGAGTTAAGGTATCTTAGGGGACCTTTCAAATCCATCTTTAAATCATTTACTTTTAGTTCCACCCTTTTCCTTTCATGTTGTTAGCATAGGTCTCTAGTTTTCATACCCATTCTATGCAAGTAGGGCTATTGCATGAGTTCTTGGTTTCATTGAGGTATAGGATACCTATAGGGGTTTGAGAACCATTCCACAATCAATTACCTATAGGCCTATAGTGTGATTCAAGTTGTATGTGTGTGAAGATGAGGTATACCCACCTGAGTGATGTGGAGCTCAAAGTGTAGAAGGATCCCTCTTTGATCCTTGTCAGTTGGCCTTTTTCCTTGTCAGATTTGGAGTGTTGAGTGAATGTGACACTAGCCTTGTCAATCCTAATGCTAATCTGACCTTTGGGGAAAAAGAACACCAGCAAGATGGTGACTCTACTGCGAAAGAAGTAAAAGACACCAAGCTTAAGATGCTTAATTCCTTTCTTGGCTGGATCATCCCAGCGTTTGGTTAAATGATCACAGAGTTAGATATAAAAAACACATTTGTAAAATCTTCTCACTATGTGCTGAGTGGTGGCTCTGAAGTCTCTATTTGATCTGTGTAGTTCTTTGATAGATAGTGTATAAATCCTAGTGAAGTTTTGGTTGATTGGAAGAAGATTCAAAACAAGTGATATATTTTCCTCTTCAAGGAGGTGGTGATTCTACAAAGAAAATAACCTGATGGAGCTACAAGATGAGCTCTAGATCTACCCTGCTTCAAGTCAATAAATTAGTTCCTATTGCTGAACTCCCAGGTATTTCTTAGATCTGAAATGTCTCCTTATTAAGTGATTAAGCACTAAGAAAAGGAATAAGGTGTGAGTAGAGGTTTGCATATTTCAAGTTTCAATTGTATTCTTGCAAAATTTTATGGAAGTATTGCATTAAGTTATAATGGGTAAGCTTGAGGAGGAGCTCACATTATTGGACCAAGGCATCCAGAGGGATTGCATAAAATTGATAAGATTGAAGGTGGGAAGTAGAAGGGAACTATCAATACCATTGTTCTATGAGACGTTTTGTGGTGCATATGATAATCTTCTGGGGGGTATTGAGTTTTTAGAGTTAGTGTTCAATGGTTTATTCCTGGAGCTTTGTTTTCTTGAGTCAACTAGTTGGTCAAATGCTTTGTGGGAAGAGTATTATATATGTATCAAGGATTGGATACTTAGTGATGATAATCTTGAGCTTGAGGATGCACTTGGGGTTGTGCTCATTGGTACTAGTATTGAGAATGATGAAACTTATGAAGGAGATGTGTCAAGTGTTGACACTCTTTCTTACAATCATGAGAGTGATGCCTTTTCTCAATATGGGGTAGAAAATGTTTGCAATTAGTTAGATGAAGAAGAGGATTGGATGAATAAAAATGTTTCTAATGATTGCATGCCAAAGGAGGGTGTTCTTAAGAACATTTGTTCACTTCATAGTGAACAAATTTCAAAGTTCCTATCTTGTGAATATCTTAGGTGTTCAGGGAGGGGTGGCTCTAAGTTCTCACACTCAACACACATTGATTTTGATCAGGAACATGAGTCAGTAGGGTCTGACTTTGACATGTGTGCATCTTTCCCTTTTGTTGCCCCAAAACTACCAGATAGTAACCAAGCTATATATGATGTATCAGATGATGAGGTTGCCAATGTTTTCTCAGTTTGAAGTGATACAGTGGTCCCTGACATGGTTTTGAATACCGATTGGGAAAGTTGTATAGATTTTGGGTCTTTCCCTGACTCTGGATCTTTTGATAAGCCATGGAAGGATGGCCTCTCAACTACTCAAACTTCACATTTTATGGACATGTTGATGCTTCCCTACCCAACTACCAACAATTTTTGGTTTTTTCAAATGCTGACAAGATGCAGGTTGCTCCTATGTTTGGTGATCATGTCCCATGTGATAAGTCCCCTTAGTGTTTGCATGAAGATCAATGCATCTTCTCCTTGGATGTGCATTTTTCTAACATGGATGGATCCAGTAGCATTTGCACTAGTAGTTCAAGTGAGCTGGAGTGTTTTTCTTCCCATGTGGACAGTAGGATTCCTAGATATGGTCGCAGGATTGAGGATGGTTCATATTGTGGCTCCTTCAGCATTTTCCTTTTTGACTGCAACATGCATATGTCACAACATTTTTAGAATTGGTATGATTACCTTTCCAGCCCTTAGGAGGAATGTGCTAGTAATTTCTTCTTCAAGCTTTTGGAAAATGGATATAATTGTGATCTGTCACATGGAAGAAATTTTTTTAGTTTGTCCCTGGTTTGTGAGGATGAGAATTTTTTATTTGATAGAGGCAAACACTGATCATAATTTTGGGGGCCCTAAACCTTTTTGTAAATATTTTACATCTTTGTACAGTTTTTCTTTCCTGTTCCCCTGTCTAGTTGTCAGTTTTTGAGGTCCCTGTGCCTTTTTCTAGTGGGTGGTCTACTTTAACTTGAGATTACTAAATTCTTGCCATGCCTACAAGAGGCATGCATCCCCAGACAGAGCCACTGTTAGCCCATTTTCCTATCAATGCAAAAAATCCTTAGAAAATCATTTGCACCCGCAAAATTTCATGGTCTCATGTGTTTTCCTCTGGTCCCTACAGAATTTTCATGTCTCTAGCTAAAACCCTTGGTTCAAATTTTTGAAAAACTTGCTGTTGCCATAAAAACCTTGGCCCTATTCTAATTTCATGCTACCTATTTTTGGAGCCACTTAATTTTCCTTGGTGGACATGGTCATTTCCCCTCTTTGTGTTTGCTTAATCACTTATTGTCCTTTCATGCCTTTATGTCTTTTAGTGAACACGCAAATGCTTTTGGTCGCTAGTTCTCTTAATCCTCTAGTGATCACCTTTTCTATTTGGTGAACTAGAAATTGTGCTATCCCTTGTGAGGTGTTTACCTCATTCATGTATTCTCCACTTGCTTGGGCAGTTATCTCCTTTTCTTGGTGAATGAGCGAATACAGTGTTCATGTAGTCTCTCATTCCCTAGCAGTTTCATGTAAATGTTTAGTGAACTAGCATAGTGGTGATCTCCCATTCATGAAGTCATATGGTTAAGGATCTTAGTTCTTAACGAGTTGGTGAACACTGTTGATTTCCTGTTTGATTGACGCTAGTGTTTAATCGCCAGATGTGACTTAGGGTCAAGAAATGTTCTAGCGACTCAGCAAATAGGTGTATTCACCTATTCTCATGATTTAACTCAAGGTTAAGAAATGATTTGGAAAACTGCCAAAGCATTTGTTCACATATTCTCAGGGTTTGACCACAGTTAGAGAATGTATCTCACAAACTAGAGATTGCATTTGTTCACGTATTCACTGAATCCCCTGGGGTTAGTCTTGCAGTGAGTCAAATAAAGAAATATTTATGTAGGCCCTGATTGCCAGGTCATGCTGATCTGTCCATGTTCAATTAACTGAGCCTAGTGGTGATGTGGAGCTATAGTGGGTCCTATGTCAGAGGTGATGAGGTAGCATCATATGATGTAATGACACGTGGTACAGGCGGGCCCAAGTTTGAGGTTTAGCAGCTTTGATAAGTTTTAGCGGCTCCGATAAAGTTTCCTCTATTCTCTTGTTCATGGAATGATTTGGCGATGTTCTGATTTTGTTGGAAAATGGGTGAATACACCATTTGTGTGATCTCCAAATAAAATGGTGGGCCCTTATGTCAATGTCCTCTAAATTTGGCAGCCCTAATATGATTCCCTTGTGTTCTCTCATTCTCATAATAAAGTACCAAGGACTCAAATATTCTGGCGAATGGGTGAATAAAGTATTCATAGGTTCTCTAAAAGGTTTGATTATGGTTAGAAGTATTAAGAGAATGAGCGGAGTCTCCAGTCACCAAATCTCAAGATAATTTGGCTATTAACTAGAACATTAGGTGAATAAGAGGTAGCCTTTAGTCCCTAATTCGCTAAGTAATGACTGTAATCATGTTTGGTTATGTTGTGCTTGTTCACCAATTCGCTAAATGGATGGTGAGTTAAGTTTTGTATCTCATGAATGGGTGAAGCCTTTAGTTGCATGTTCTTGGAGTATTATCAAGGGTTAACAAAAGACTTGGTGAATACGAGACTTTCCTTGGTCGCTAATTTTCCAAATGTAAACCAAGATTCCTTTAAGGGATTATCTAGCGACTTGGTGAATATTGGTGTTCTCATATTCATGAGATGAAACCTAAGGTCAAGGAAAGATTATGAGAATCAGAAAATGCAGCATTCGCGTGATCGCTAGACCAGACAAGGGTTAAGGGAAGAGACTCCACAACTTGGAAATTTCCTTCTGTTGCATGTTCACCAGATTACTTGAAGGTTAGATGCTTGCTGATAGGTGGGTCTATGGATGATAGGTGTTGCTAAGATGCATGATTCCCATTCACCAAGAGACTGATGACTAGGCCAGAGACTTTTCAAAACTTAGTTTTCCATTATGAGATTATAATGTGAACCGCTTGATTTTTTGGGAAAGAGTCTAATTAACGGTCTTTTTAAAATCTGATCCTATAGCTATTTTATTTGATTTCCAATTCTTTCTGTATGGTTTTTCTAGGGTTGGAAGCGGTGGCCATATAGGACAAAATGGTGGTTCAGGCTTGTTTTCTCTGGGTCAGTTGCAGTTGAAATATTGAAGAAAATATGGGTGGTTGTCCAAACCTGATCTTGTTTCCTAGGGAGCCATGCCGAGTAAATGCAAAGAAATAAGGATTGATATTTGATATTAGGCAGCTAGGGTTCTGATGATGTCAAAAGATATCCATGACCTGTACACGCAAGATTTTATGTGGGTGGTTCTGACATTAATTTAAAATTTTTTTTCCTGCAACAAGAAATTGGTTCAAGTTGTATCTATAGTTAGCCGAGAGAATGAAACCATATATTTGTACAATCATATTTGATCTGATACTCTTGGGTTTTTAGGATTTTCTGGCATTTTCTATCATTTCTTATTCAGAATGGTTTTTGTAGACTTAATTTTTCCCTAATCATTCGTAGCTTGTTGCATCCTATTTTGGAGATCCCAAGATGATTAGTGGTATAAGTGGCTGTAATTTTGACTTTGTAGGGGTTCCTTCTTCTGCAATTTTGGGAAGAACTGGTTCTGTGAAAGGTCCTTTTCCTATAGATTTTCTCCTTCTCTCTGCATATAGGGTGTTCTTTCTTCCTTTGCTAGTTCAGAGGATATAATTCATATTGTAATTGATTTGTCTTATCTATGAGGACTCAATTTGTTCTTAGTCTTACCAAGCTATCTCCATTTGAATTCTGAATTCATTAATCATACATCAAGGGTGTTTGATTTTT
This sequence comes from Chamaecyparis obtusa, assembly GCA_027943335.1. Lineage (NCBI taxonomy): Eukaryota > Viridiplantae > Streptophyta > Pinopsida > Cupressales > Cupressaceae > Chamaecyparis > Chamaecyparis obtusa. Next base: position 200,789 of record BSBK01004683.1, read on the forward strand.
CTATTTGCATTTCCTATGTGTTTGCAAGTGGAGTTGTCTTCACAGAGATAACTGGTTTAGGATTAGTTTTCATGTATGTATGAGCTGAGGTGTTAAAGATATGTCAAGCTTGTCTTCTAGTGGATGCTAGTTAATGTATTATCTATTTATAGGTCTTTTCTAAGGTGAGGGTTAAAAGCCTTTAGATGGATAATAAAATACTTGGATACATAGGTGGGTTGTTAAAGTGAGATTTGGTCATGGTGTGTGATTGATGTTAGGCATCAACACATTGAATTTTTTACTTTCTTGTTTCATAGCTGTCTACTGCAATAGGGTATTTGACTTTGTGGCCCATTGGACAAGGCACTGGTCTATGAGGGACTTAGGGTATCTTAGGGGACCTTTCAAATCCATCTTTAAATCATTTACATTCAGTTCCACCCTTTCCCTTTGATGTTGTTAGCATAGGTCTCTAGTTTTCATACCCATTCTATGCAAGTAGGGCTATTGCATGAGATCTTGGTTTCATTGAGGTATAGGATACCTATAGGGGTTTGAGAACCATTCCATAGTCAATTACCTACAGGCATGTAGTGTGATTGAAGTTGTATGTGTTTGTAGATGAGGTATACCCGCTTGAGGGATGTGGAGCTCAAAGTGTAGAAGGATCTCTCTTTGATCCTTGTCAATTGGCCTTTTTCCTTGTCAGATTTGGAGTGTTGAGTGAATGTGACATTAGCCTTGTCAATCCTAATGCTAATCTAACCTTTGGGGAAAAAGGACACCAACACTTATCACATGAAACAATGAGATCAAAAAATCAATGCACCCCCAAAAATGGAATTAGCCAAAGAACCCCCCCAAAATAGATGATTTTGGCACTTTATATTGTGCGTGTATAATTGCCACTTGCCAAAATGAACCAAAGAGGACTTCTAATTTTGATAATTACAATAGAAAATATGAAGCTATAGTAGACTCAAACAAATAAGACACAAGATCTCTCAAGGATCTAACAAACTACAAGTGCCAAAAATAGACCAAAATAGACCAAATTTTGAAGTACTATGTTTACTTAGAATTTTTCCAAACTGATACCAGATTTGGAAAGTAGGCAAAAAATTGTGAAATTAAAAAAAAAATAGTGCCTAAAAATGTGTCCATATGAGCCCGAACAAAGCCTCTAAAGTTGTAAAAATTAGAATTTGCAATTTTCAGAAAATATAAAAAACATAGATCAGAAATCAGCTGCACCATTGTGTAGATCATGAAATTCTTCTCCAAAAAAAAAAATTCTTGAAAAAAGGAGTCCAAATGACTAAGATATTGCTATTTGAAAATCACCTTTGAAATTATTTTTTTTGAATCATCGCCGCCGAACCTTGAAAATTCATATGGCTCTAGATTTCACTTCAGATGTCCGATTTGGATGAAACAAAATTCTATTTAGGGGTTTTTGGACCTTCTCAATATGATTCCAACCTCTGATTTTCACCAGCAAGCTCCAATTTTGACCTGCAATAAAAATCTCTCCAAATAGGCTATACAAATGAAACTCCTATGGCTCTAATACCATGTAAGAATTTTGATATCACTCTGATACCATGTAAGAATTTTCCTAAGGCAAAGAATAAAAGCCAAGATCTTGAAGCTCAAAATAGAGCACAAGAGAGATAGGAAAAATAATCAAATAATTGATTATAGCTAATTGAATTGATTACAAAGTAGGAGTGCCTAAATATATAGGCAATGCAATAAGACTACATGATAAGGAGATGATAAGATATCACCCACACAAGGTGGAATCACATGTCTACCAAAGGTGGATCATCCTCCATTGTACATCAAAGTATGTGAAACATGTGCAACAATAAGAGAATGATAATGTGATAAGGGCACTAAAGGTGGATCTCACACACAAAGAGGTATGTGATGACAACTATCACACCTAAAGTGGAAATTTTCCTAACCATGTGCTAAAATAAAATGCAAACTCCTAGGTGTCACAATGACAACTAATATGCAAATGCATTATCCTAAGTAGACTTAAGTAAAGTGTAATTAGTGAATATTTAATTACACCAACATCCTCAAGTCTTACAATGAGCTCAAGAAAGAGCTAATTCAAAAGGATAAATTGATTGTATAGCCATCAAGGCCCCAGGATCATAGGTTTCCCCAATTGGAAATTTCTAACAAGCCTGTAGTTGCTTCTTCCTCTAGCCCAATTGTTGCACTTCCACCATCCCCTTACCCAGAGACAAGTATGGATGCAAGGGTTAGTTGGGGAAAGCAAAAATTAACTAAGGAAACAAATAAGTTGCAAGAAATAAGGTTATAATTGGAGAATGAAAAGAATGAACATGTGAGGGCCACAACTTTGGAAAACCAAAAATATGAAGAAAAAAAGATAGATGCAATAATGCAATCTGCATATGATTTGAAGCCTTCAATTTTCTATAATCATGTCAGCAAGTTACATGCTTTGTTTGTAGCTTTAAATAAGGAGAAAATTGAGATGTCACCAATTTTGAAGAAGTGGATTGAGAGGTCTCCAAATGTAAAGATTTTTTGTATGTTATCAAAAGGCCAAAAAGACCATGATCCACTAATTAAGCTAGTGCATCAAGCTGTGAAGAAAATAGAGCAATATGGTATTATTTTTGATAGTTTCATTAGAAAATCAAGTATGTTGAAAGTTGAACTGATGCTTTCAAATTCTAAGCTGGTACCCACCATTTTCACAGAGAAGGGAAAATTTAAAGAATCATATCAATGGAGAGAAGAGATGGATGCACTTTTATCCGAAAGGGTGACTAGTGTCTTAAGTGACACCTATTCTTTTAGTAGGAACATCAAGTTATTATTAAATGCAAAATCAATGTTTGATACAATTCAACATAAGGTGAATGGGAATAGTTATCTAGAAAAAGGGTTGAGTTTGTAAATTTTGAATTCCCAAGTGAAGAGGTGTACAATCGGTGGAGATATCAATACATACCTGATGCAGAGAAAGTACATACTCTGCTAGCCTCTTAAACATGCAAGATAGTTACTTTTTGAGTAGTCTAGGTTGTTGAGATGCAGAAAGGCATTCATTGCAGGATGGGAAATGAGATATTGCAATCAGATTTGTTAAAAGAAGCTGAGGATAGTATTGAAGAAATAAAGCAAGGCCACTCATCTACAAATATCTCATCTACTTGATTAGTGTATTTATTGTAAACTTTTTAAGGTTGTTGTAAAGTTTTTAGGTTAGAAATTTTGTAAACTCTAGAATGATCGGTAGCTTGTTGCATTTCCTTGTATATAAAGGATTTTCCATGTTCATTCTAGGCATTGAGAGTTTAGGAGTTAAAAAGATAAAATTTTCGAAACCCTATCCCTCAGTCCGGGATTGTAATATATTGTATCATTTTTTATCAAGCAATAGAAAAGAAGTACAGGTTGCTGCTACTATTTTGCAAGCTTATTGTTTAGAACATGATGTATACAATGTTCAAGGTTATACTTAATACAAATTTCAAATCTTTGTCTCTCCTTTTTGTTTATTCTATGAATCTTTAAGTCTCTTGGAGGTTTATATGTATGAATGTTTTCTTTGAGTTCTAATCTAGGGTTGGATTAAATATTACTCAGCGTGAGATACATGTTCATTGAATTCACATAGGGATTATTTGCAAGTAGGAAAGAGTTGGAATGTTTTGTATTTATGTTTAAAAACTAGTTATTCTCCAAATACCTTTGTATTCATTCTTTCTTATGATATTTTTTCCCAATGGATAGGGCACTGACCTACATTTTCTTATCCTTTCTTTGTGAGGAATGAAATCTTGTGATCCTAAAATATTAAATCAATACCATTCTTTTACATTTATTTTACTTTATATAAGTTGTTCTACCCAATGATGGAGAGTCAATGAATAATAGGTTGTTATTTAGTACTTTCTCACTATCATCTATTGTAAGATATAGTATTAGGTAAAGAATAGAGTTATATCTATTGGATCAGTTATACCCATCTTGGTTTTTATAGAGCCAAAAGTGAAGAGGATAGTCTTGTCCCTATAGTTGGTCCAGTTGCTTATAGATTTCCCATATTTGGAATTAACCACTCCTTAACATTAGTCATAAGAATATTGGTATCTCTTGGAGTGTAAAATATTTTGAAGAACCAACACCCCTTTAGGATTTAGAACAAACAAAATTCATTGCATATCTTTACATAAGTGAGATGTACCTGTTAAAATTTAAAGGGACGTTAGTTGAAAAGTTAACCACTTTCCAATTGTTTGTATTCACATTGTTTCTTAAGGATATTTTGGGCAAATAAAGAGTTAAATCTAAAAGGAACAATCTATTTACCAACAGATTTTTGGCAACTCTATTGGGGATCAAAATAGTTGCTAGACTAGAATATTTTCCATGAGGAAAAAAGGTGTTACCTCATGAAAATGTGTTCCATGTGCTTCAACCCAATGTTGGATTTCAAAATGATCTGAAGACATAGTCTCATCCCTGAATACTTTCACCAGGAGATACAGAAGAAACACAGAGCATTATAGGAACACGAGCCAAGTGCTTGAACAAGAAGTGAGAGCACAAGCACTTGAAAGAGTAATTTAGAGAAGAAACCAACGTAGAGAAGAATATGGAGCTAGGCCACAAAACTAATTTAGAGCTCTAGATCAAAGAAGGTTTCTCATAAGTACCAAGGGGCAAGGTGGAAAAGACCCTACATTTGAAACACTCGCAGAGCTTGGCTTTCCCATAATAGACTTACCTCATCTGAAAGGTGACAAAAGAAGCTAGAGTAGACCACCCTCACCTCTAAAGACACAATTTTCATTTCCTACAAGTTTTTAGGTATTAACTTTACACACAGTAGTTGCTCCTCCTATTATTAATTTTCTGCAACATCTTGCACATACAGTCATGGTAGCTCCATGGGCCACTGCAACTAGTCCATTACAATATATAGTATATCACCCACTCCCTTCAAGGTCTAGAAAGAACTTTCCTAAGTTCTTGGGTGATGGAAAAGTGACTACATATGAACACATAAAAGCCTTCTTCATAGCAACTCACATCCTGGGAATTGCGCATGAAGATGTTGCCATCAGACATTTTGTTGAAATTCTGGTTGAAATAGTGACAGATTGGTTTTTATCACTTGGATGTTGCTTCATTTATGAGTTGGGATACTATGAGGTCAGCTTTTGAGGCCATGTTTAAAATAGCCAAAGATGAACATTCCCTATTAGCGCAATTGACCTCTATCAAGAAACAAGCTTCTGTGAGTATGAGAGAATTTGTTGCTAAGTTCAATAAGATCACTAACAGAATTCCCATTGCTGATAGGCCTAGTCCCAAAAGCCTGAAGATATTCTTTATGGGTGCCATGCTGCTAGACATTAATTATGATTTAAGAAGAGAATTACCTGCAGATTTAGACACTACTCAGAGAATAGCCATTGAGCTGTAGGATTACGTGATCTCTACTAGCAGATGGAAAAGAGAAATAAAGATAGGTGCAAGATCGAGTGGCACCACATCAACCAATGAGATGATGCAAAAAATGTCTAATGAAATCATCTCTTGAAAAGACAACTCCCTAAGTCAAATAACCCATATCAAAAACTTTTCTAGGATCAGAATAATAGAAATAATGGTGGAAGGACGTTACAATTACCTACTACACAATAGAGGCTTGCAATCAAGGCTCCCCTAAAGAAAGGAAATATGTGGATATTCCATCTAATGAAAGACAATAATGGTGAAAGCTATCCTGAAATAGCTCACATGATGCAGTTGTTAGCTACTAATGAGTTAGACACTACGACACTAGACAATGAACTAGATTCATGCTCGTGTGGTAACTATAAATCTTTGTTTTTAGTATACATCTGATTCTAAAGAGAAAAAAGAGTGTTACACTACCATAGATGGCACCACATGTGTAGTCTTAACTTTTAGCCAAAAATAAAAAACTCCTGTTGTAATTCTTTCAATAGGAACCAACAAAGCATCTACTTCAGGTATGAAAGAGAGCAGTCGGGAAATGAAAATCTCACAGTTGGGTAAGGAAAATGACTCCTTTGATTTCATTTGGTTTTGTAAGAATTTTGAAATCCAAATTTCTCCCATAAACTATTTAAGCTGGAATCCCATTGAATTAAAAAGGTTCATAGATTACTTAAAGGGAGATAGTGTTAAATTGAATCATAATGTCACCTCTTTCCATGAAGATGATTCTTCGCTGGCAAAACTTTTTGAAGAAAGAGAAACCACTATGCTACCTATGTTCCTAGGCCAAAAACCCAAACCATTTTATGTCTCCTTGTATATCAATGGTTGTAAACTTAGTAATTTCATCATAGATTTAGGTGCCTCTAATAATGTGATGTCTTCCCCTATGGCCAAAGCCTTAGGCCTCACCATGAAAAAGATTCATGGTAGATGCTATTCTATGGATGCTAAGCAAGTCCCTCTGCTTGGCCAAATCAAAGATGCCAAAGTAGCTCCAGTTGCCCATCCTAACAAGAAGATGCTACTGGCAATCCTTGTTGTAGATATACTAGCAATTTATGGGCTGTTGCTCAACAAGAGTTTTTGTAGAGACATGGGAAGGAAAATTAAGTTAGACTGGTCCCAGGTGGTAATTCCTATGGGAAATAAGAAGGTTAAACTAGAACCTGAGGAGAAGTCAAAGTTTACAGTGTTGAAATTAGATGATCCAAAAGCTCAAATCCTATATCAAGAATTATAGTTTGGTAATTACATGATGTTTACCCAAGGCATTGATGATGAATCTGAAAGTGAACAAGAAGAGGTGGAGGTCTTTGAGAAAGAAAAGACTCCAGAAGTCTGGACATTGGAATTCAATGGTAGTTGTTCCTCATCTAGGTCTAGTGTTGGAGTTGTATTAATTCCACCCTCGGGTGAACCTAAGCCTTTGGCTTTCAAACTAGAATTCACAAACACCAATAATACAGCTAAGTATGAGGCATTATTACTCAGGATAATTGCTACAAAGGAAAAAGGTGTGAGAGTCCTAAGAGCTTGAGGTGATGCTGAGCTGATTGTGCACCAAATCAAAAACCAATAATCTATCAAAAATAGGAAGCTAAAGAGCTATAGGAATAGATTATGGGATGAGATTGAATAATTCAATGCCTTTTAAATTGAATATGTCCCTAGGGAGTTAAATTCTAAAGAAGATTTACTGGCAGTATCCGCTTCTTTACTACTACCTCATTCAGAGTTTAAGGACAAGAAATACTAGGTGGAGGTGATGTATAGGCTATCATTACCTGATAATGTGGATGACTAGCAAGTGTTCGATGATGACAAATGTCTGCAACTCTTCCTTGGAGGTAATGATAGTCCTCCTGAAGAAAAGCCAAATGATCCCTCACAAGATCATCCCAAGAAGCAAAAGAAAGATGAACCAGGTGTGATTCAATTACAAGGTAATATCACTCCCCCATATTTTGTTTTGTTGGAGAAATTGTTCAACCAACATGACACTTATGTTAAGAAGAAGTGAATAGAGAAAGGTCTAACGATGAGATAATATGAGGGGATGAACCTTGGGAATGAGTCAAATCCCAGAATGATAAATATTGGCAAGTGTTGCACACTTGAAGAGAAGGTATAAGCTAGAAATATTTTTATGGAATATTAGGAAGTCTTCACCTTGAGTTATGAGTATTTAAAAATCTTTATGGGAGGAAATTTCAAGCATCAAATTCCCCTAAAACCTGATGCTGCCCCATTTAGATAGAAACATAGAAACTAAAATCCAAAAGGGGTAGATGCCATCTTTAGAGAGGTTGATAAAATGGTCAAAGCCAAGATTATCTACTTGATACACCACTCTACATGGATATAAAATATCATTCCTGTGAGGAAGAAGAGTGGAGAAATAAGGATATGCATAGATTTTAGAAATTTAAATCAAGCATCCTTGAAGGATAACTATGCGCTCCCTAACATGGATCATTTATTGAAAATAGTTGTAGGAGCCAAAATGATGTCTATGCTTGATGGCTTTTCTAGGTACAACCAAGTCAAGGTAGAAGAAAAAGATCAGCATAAGACTGTGTTCACCACTCCCTATGGCACGTTTTCATATCATAGAATGTCATTTGGTATTATCAATGTTGGCACAACATTTCAAAGAGGTATGGATTTGTCCTTTGTTGATATGAAAGGTAAGATCATTTTCATATACCTAGATGACTTAACCGTGTTCTCTAAGAAAAGGAATGATCATGTCAAGGACTTAGAGAGAGTATTGAAAAGGTGTAGAGAACATGGGATTTCCTTAAATCCTAAGAAGTCAATGTTTTGTGTTACCAAAGGAAAACTACTGGGTCATATTGTATCAAAAGAAGGTATGAAGATTGATCCAGAGTGAGTCAAAGCCATTCAAAGGCTAAGTTTTCCTATAAGTAAAACTGGAGTGAAATCATTCTTTGGTCAAGTAAATTTCCTTAGGAGATTCATCCCTGATTTTTCATAAATCACCAAATATATTGTGGACATGATGAAAGGGTAATCAAAATTTCAAATGGAATGACCCTGGTAAGAAAGCCTTCCAAGACATAAAAGATGCTATAGCCAATGCCCATGTCTTATGTCACCCAGATTACAAGAAGGACTTCATCGTTTATTGTTATGCATCAGAGCATACATTTCATCTATTCTTATGTAGGAAAATAGGGAAGGAGTTCAGGCTCCTATTGCCTTCATGAGCATGCCACTAAAAGACCATGAGCCAAGGTATTCCCAGCCTGAGAAGCATGCTTTCTCAGTGGTGAAAGCTTTGAAAAACTTCAAATTTTACATCTTACATTCTCACTCACTTTTATTTGTTCCCAATATCACTGTAAAGAGCACATTAACTCAACAAGATGTAGGATGCAATAACAGAGGGGCTTGGGTAGCCAAAACAAAAGAATATGACATATAGATTAGACCTACTAAGCTAGTGTGAGGCAATGAATTATGTAAAGCTATGGCTGAAAGTATAGAAGATAACCAGCTTGAAGCAGAACAATTAGTTCTATCGGTGAGTTTACAAGACTCATGGTTTGAAGACATTGTGTATTTTGTGACTCATGGAGAACGTCCTGAAGGATTTATAGCTAAAAAATGGATGGACTTGAGGTTGAAAGTGGCTAAGTATTTCATCTGGGAAGGAAAATTATATAAAAGATCTATAAATGGAACTTTTCTTAGGTGCGTTGACAAGAAATAGCAAGAGAGGTTGTTAAAAACATTCCATGACGAAGCTTGTGGTAGGCATTTCTCATCCTTTGTAAATGCATTTAAAATTTTGAGGCAATGCTATTATTGGCTAGGGATGTTTAAAGATGCATATCACTGGGTAGCCAAGTGTGAAAGGTGTAAGTTGTTCATAGGTTGACCTCAACTAGCAGCTCTCCCTCTCAAACTGGTGGTAATAGAAGGTCCCTTCTAGCAATGGGGCCTTGATTTTATCAGTCCTATTAATATTTTGTCGAGTGCTAGTCTCACTTATATAATTATTGCAACTAATTATTTTACAAAATGGGTGGAGGCAAAGGCCACTAAGGGAACCACTTTTGGAGTAGTGTGTGAATTCATCAAGGAAAACATCATGGTGAGATTTGGTGTGCCAGTTAAACTAGTCATGGATAATGCCGTTTACTTTTCTTCAACCAAGATTACCAATTTATATTTTGAATATGGCATAACTACTAGTCATTCATCTAACTATTTCCCACAATGGAATGGTCAAGTTGAGTCAAGCAATAAGAACCTGGTGAACATAGTGAGGAAGCTTGTATCAGATAATCAAAGAACTTGGCATAAGAAAATTCATTAATTACTCTGGGTTGATAGAGTAACTCCAAAGAGGGAAATTGGTATTTCACCTTTTGAATTGGTATATGGAGTTTAGGCAAGCCTTCCCCTGCCTCTAGAATTAGCTACTAGAAAATTGAGAATGGTGGTCAAAGATGGCATCTATCAGGATGGGCTTGAAAAAAGAATTTTGTATATGAATAAACTCAAAGAAGAATGAGAGAAGATTGTTGATCACATCATAGAACATCAAATGTGGGTAAATAACCTCTTTGATAAGAAGACTAGACCAAGGAAGTTCATGTTTGGAGATTCAGTTCTACTATGGAATAAATAGTGTTACAAGTAGTGGTTGCCATTGCACCAAAAGATTGACTTGTTCATGCTCGATACAACCACTAGACTTATAGAAGACACATGAGGTAGTTAAGCCATGTCATGAATCCAAAGGGGAGTGCTAACCATTTTTCCAAAAATCTCCCCCTTAGGATTATCGGAGGGGATTCAAACCTGTGACCTAGCTCTGATACCAATTGTTAGAAAGTAATTTCCACCAAGATAACTAAGAGGGGGGGGTGAATCAGTTATCAAATAATTATAACTTTTATCAACTCCAAATATGAACTTCTCAGTCACAATTTCAGAATACAATAAGAAGAAGATGAGATGGAGGAAAGAGATCATGGATTCCTAGTTTCAAAAAGCTAGAAGCATAAAAGGAAAAGTGGAAAAGATGCTTTTTGGGATGGATTTGAAGGCCAAGATCATTGACATCCTGGTGCTCCTTCACAGAATAAAAGGTGAAAGTGATGCATTGAATTTCACAGAGCACTACTTCTTGGTTCAGGTAATATGTGCTAAGCACCATTATATAGACTGGGCTCAAGTGGTAAGTGAAAATTTGTCCAATGCTCTAAATCTCACTAGGTACTAGAATAGTTTCTATATGTCTTATTGTTTGATATATATTTTAGCTACATTGCAAGTTTGGCTAGGACTTCCTACGCTAGAAGAAGAGAAGATGATGTAAAAATTTATGATTTCTTCCCCCATTTGAAGTTGAAAAATAGCTATGCCAAGTTCATTAGAGTTAATGACTCATATACAATGAGGTTGTGTAGAGAATTGCAAGGATGCCCAGAGAAAAGGTTCTCTCCAGAGGCTATGGAATTCATCACCCAATTCGGGAGCTTCTTTATTCAATTTTCTAGTTTCTCATACCTTTGTGTTGCATGTTTTGATGATTTTCCAATGAAGCTGCCATGGTATCCAAATGACATGATCATTCTCATGGAGGTGATCCGACAGATGTTGCAAGTGAACCTAATCAACGCGGGCATTAAGAAGAAATGCTATGAATTCCCTATTACCATTAGAGCCTATAGCTGCACATCAAGATCGAATGCTAAGAATGTGATCAATGTGTTTGAGAGTAGATATAAGCTAGAGAAGTATGAGGTGTTGAGACCAAAATTTTATCCATTAGGTTATGCCAAATCTCATCTACAGATAGGCTATGTAGTCAGGCACATTCTTGAGCTCAAAGATTATTTGGAAAATTGCAAAGATGAGTTGGAGAGTCAGGAGAGATTTTACTTGAGGTTTACCATTGAACAAATCAAACTGTTCAATGTCAACATTGATGTTGAAAGCATCATCGATGATGGTGAACATATGCATAGAAACACATATCAGGACTAGATCAAGCCCTATCATGTGATTTTGGAACTGGTTCAAGGTCAAGCCATAGAAGATTTGGAGACCTTAAAGGCTAAAGTTATCAAAAGGACCAATAAGTGGGCCCAATGGATGATGGGAAGGAAGAAGAGATCTGGGAAGCCTACCCCTCAAAAGGATCCTACAGTCGAGCTAGTGAGTGCTCCTACATCCTCCTCTTTTCCAACTTTGTTTGTAGCAAAGGGACCAATTCAGCTAGTAGGTGGAGATGATCAGCTACCTGAGAAGGAGATCCCACTCAATAAGACTTGTGGAGTAGGATCATCTCCAGTCATCAATTATAATGAGGAAATTAAAGTCAAGAAACCCAACAAACCAATGAAAGAGGTTGTTGAAGCTGTAGAACTAGATCAGTAGGCCAAAGGAGGAACCGTGGAAACAAAAAATGACACTCCCAGCCAACAGGTCCCTCTTGTTTTCAAAATCAGTGATGACATTAGTAGTTTAGAAATTGATGAGATAGATGAGAACTTGGGGTCTCCTCAAAAGGAACAGAGCATTTCTTCTCCACAAGTTAACCCTTTTGCTTCTAAGCCTAAAGCTTCTCTTCTTATTATTAGGAAGTTATTCATAGAAGAATTTCTCTTTGTGAAAAAGGTCACAAGTGTGGAATCATGGATTGATAACACTATAGATCAGAAGAGAAAGAGAGCTGAGCTAAGTACTCCTAGTGGCAAGATGCTTTCACAAGAAATGCAATCAGGCCCATCCAAAAGCAAAGTTAAGAAGTCTAGGACACTGACCACTATTGGTTGAGATCTTGATACTGGTCACTTGACTATGGAAATAGCCAAGCCTTTAAAGGATGACAAGATTGAAGATCTTACTACCTCAAATTTTGCAATCTAGTCCTTGGACATGGGACTTGCTCGACATGATACAAAAGTAGACTTGTGGAAGTCTAGCAATGTCTTGATTGAAGAAGAGCTCAAAGGGCTCAAAATTATGAAGACTCAACTCAAGGTAGAGATCAAAGAGATGACTAAATTTATTAGATAGTTGGTCACTCCTGTATCAAGCCTACTTGATTCTCTGACAACATTTGATCCTTTCATAGCCAAGAATCAAGTGATACTTGCTAAGCTACAAGAGGATAGACATTTTGGGCACATTGGCAGGAGATGGATTGAATGACTCAAGTATGAAGGTCTAGTTGCCATTGAGAAGGTCAACAATGTCCTCTTACAGCTAGAGATAGAGAAGGATTCTCTCAAAGGAGATATGCAGACACTCACAATAGAAAGGTTGAGATGCAAAGAGTGTATGGTCTTCTACATTGGCTAGTAGCTATGAAGACTAAGGAGGCCATCAAGGCTAACATATTATAGAAAGGACATGAACCTCTAATAAAATGGCTCCAAGGGGTTGTATTCAAAATGGAGATGATAATCAGAGCAGAGGTAGGAATGAAAGTGACTGAAGAGGAAGTCAGCAAATAGGAAAGTAAGATATTTTTATATTTGACAGGTCTTCACTATGAGTCTCAAACTAGTGGAGATGGAAAGATTCCAATCAGTATACCTATCATGCAAAATTTATTCTCTGATTACCTAGACTAGCTTGTAGAGTTATCTAGGTCTCACCTTGATAGGATACCAGATCTTCAGCTATGTAGTGGATGCATATATAAAGCCATGGTGAAGACACAACCTCAAAAAGATGTTGCTAAATGTATAGAGAAGGATCATGCCCACTGGCTCATAATATTGTAGAATGTGTACATCCTAGATTCTGACAAGATGATTCCAATTCTTATGACTACCAAAGCTCATAAGGCTAAATTGGAGAAGGCGAAGAAGCCAGTGAAGATCAAATAGCTTTCCCCTCTTTCTTTTTGATACACATTGTATAATCAGTAAATGGCCACTTGTCATTTACTGACTTTGTAGAATATGAATTGATTCACTTGATTTTGTAACGACTTATCCTTGAAGCCTATATGTAATACTTTGAAAAGAAATGAAAAGGTCAGCTAATTTTTGGTGTGAAATAAATCTTGTTGTAGAGTCAATTGGAAATATGTTTTGTGCCATTTATTTACTATTCCATGCATTTTTAAGTCAGAATGTTTGTTTTCCTTAAGCTGGATTGAAATTAGTGAATAGACAGAGTTCTATTTCCCTTCTTTAATACAGCTAATCAATATTAATCTCTGTATTACTTGAAGGTTGGGGGAATACATATATGCCCTATTTAGATTGTATTCATATACATTTTTTTACTACATTTCATTATTTCAAGTAGCTCGTCCATTGACGCATCACCGCTGGTGTGAATTCATAAGTACTATTAAATCACAGAGTTGGTTAGATTTAGAAATCAAATTTAGTGGCTGGATTAGTTTCTCACTGAGGGCTAGTTTGGTTACCTCTCCTATTCTCTAGTTAAGAACATACCCCTTTAGGATTTAGAGAAAACAAAATTCATTGCATATCTCTACATAAGGTAGGTATACCTATTAAAATTTAGAGGGAAGTTAGTTGAAAAGTTAACCACTTTCCAACTGTTCATATTGACATTATTTCTTAAGGATATTTTGGGCAAATAAAGAGTTAAATATAAAAGGAACAATCTGTTTACCAAAAAAAATGATCAAGACAACATGTCTACCTCATAGTTCACCAAGATCCATATATAGTGTATATCTGTTAGTTAAAAGGTTGCAACCTTCACCCCTTTGAGCAGTGAGCTCTTGGATAGTGCGTCCTCACCCCTAACAGGGTCAATCATAAAAGACTCCTAATAGGGTCTGACCTTTGACCAGGTCATTATACTAAAAGCATTGAAAATGATCAACTCCTAACAGGGTTGTAAGATTTTCTAACAAGGATCATTATACACTAGTTCAGTTTATTAGTGGGTGTTAATTCCCACTAAGGTTTTTACCTATTTGGGTTTCCCCATAACAAAAGTATTGGTGTTGTGTTCATGTTTTCTTTCATTTTGTTTATGCTTAAAGTTTAAGTATACTTAATTTGATAAAGAATTGAAACTTGTAGATAACTGATTCACCCCCCTCCCCTCTCAGTTATCTTTTGGGACTATTCCTAACATCTATAACTTAAGTTTCTAAATGGAACTTATAAGGACATTCTAACTATTTGTGATTTTCTTAGAAATATTTTGACAACTCTGTAACCTATTCCTATGCAACACAAAAAAATGCAAAAAATATTGGGTAAAAGTGGTTGTCTTTGGTAAAACCCCCATTTAGGAATCAACACTGAAAATGGAAGGAAATTGTGTAAAGGAAAGTATGGAAATAAGATAAATGTTTGATTCACCTTGCATAAACCCTCATGGATGGACATGGAAATCACTCATACCCATGAAGACATTTGAATATTCTTGGAGTTAAGGAGTTGACCTTGAAATGTAGAATAAGAATAAAGGATTTCCTCATAAATTTATGGATCTATGAATGCCACTACTAGATATTTATTATATATATATATATATATATATATATATATATATATATATATATATATATATATATGCTTTATAATCACTTGAAATGAAGGAGATATGAATGTTGATGGAAGGAATGATCTTCTTTCTTGATTAAAAATTTCTCTACTCAACTATCATGGAAGAGAAACCTTCTTCAACATAGAATATTTATTTCAAATTGACTTGAATAGATTAGAGAAACTAGATCTTAGATGCCTTCCTTAAAATCTTGAATTGAATTACTCAATTTATTTCTTGCACTTGAAGATAGTTATGATATATAAAATGAGGAGCGATATGGTGTATATATACTTTATCCATTATTTTAGGATACAAAAAATAAGCCAAGATGACCATGAGATCTAATTTCTTACTAACACCTTGACATAGTGCTTTGGGTGAAAATTGCACCAAAAAGTATAGGTATAAATTTTTTAAAATGTTCTACATCTAGGATATTGATCCCTGATTAAAAATAGGTATCGCAATGGTGGAAAGGATATGATAAAAGAAGAATCAGTTTGCCAAGATCAATCATAATGGGCATCAAATCTTGAAATCACCAAAATGGAACCTAGTAGAGCATCCCATTATGGATGCTAACCTTTTAGGATGTTACATTTAACCCCCACTTTAGTGGGAGTATGAGAGGAATTCATGAATGTATTAAAAAATATTAATGCATTACAATGTGTTAGAAAGTAAAGTCCACCAAGATAATTGAGAGAAGGGGAGGGTGGCTTAGTTATCTAATAAAAACAACTTTTATTAACCTTGTTAAATTTGAAACATGTAATCAACATAAACAATAACCATATAAAGATAATCATACACAATGACACCAAATTTGTTAATTAGGGAACCTCTCGATTAGATAGTAAACCCCATCAGAGATGGTACCCACAAAAGATGTACTAATATGAAATTTCCTTGTGAGAGGATGGAATTTGTAAGGAGTCTTATGAATTATGTTTAGTACATATCAACCCTTTTTAGGAGACTTTGAATCATTGTGAGAAGCTTCTAACCCTGTTAGGTGTTAGAAATAGGGAATACTGAGAGTGGGGCTGAATCACTATTCCAAAAACATTAACTTTTGCCCAATTATGGATATAACAGATTATCTTTATACATGCATAACTAAATAACATGCATAGCAATAATAATAAAGAACTCATAACACATTATTTTTTCTCAAGGAAACCTTGGCCAAGGGAAAACCCCGGTGTAGATGGTACCCACAAAGATCCACTAATAAAAAGTATCCTATTAAGGATGCTGACATTGTTAGGAGTCTATTACAAACATATAGTTTATCAGTCCTGATTAAGGGACTATAGGCCTTGTTAGAAGCCTCAACCCTATTAGGAGTTTGTAGTACAAAATGTGATTACCAGTTGAGCCTACTGCCCAAACAAGTAATGTACAATATACACTGATTAAAAAAAGGTCAAGGTACATAACCTTATATGGCTTTCATCAATATTTCTTCACTTCTCTTTCACTATTTCTATTACATATACATCATATATCTTTCATATTACATCATTTTCTTCTTACATTTACAATTACATTTATACAAGTTATTAAGGCTAATAACTTTACATGTTCAGCTACCATATTAAAAAATGACTTTATCTAAGGGTTAAAATCTATGATTTCATCCCTTTATGTTCTTAAGACATTATTTTGATAAACAAAATAATCCCTTAACTCTTTACCAATTTTGTCTTCATATTCAGTCCTGTCGGCTTCACACTGTCTTTGGTAAAACTATTATAACTCTTTCTGTACATGTTGTACTAACTTGAACTCTGAGATGGATGATCAATGGTCATCATAGATTCTATGTTCAAGTGTGAAAGCACTAAACATACTCCAATCAATGTGTCAAACAAAAACTATTTCCTAGTTTACTAGTGAAAACACTATCTCACACTTAGACAAATCTGCAATGCGCTCTACTATACTTTCTCTCTGACCTGTGCACTCTTCATGTGTATCATATGTCTCCATAATGAAAACATCTATTTACTTAACTCATCCAAATTTCCAACAATCTCCCCCTTTTTCATTGGTGGCAACATATGAGAAAATTGGCTAAGTGTGCAAGTCCAACATCTCAAAAATTGTCTTCAAAATTTTTGCCATAGTATAAGATATATACTAACCTTATAACTCCTCAAAAATCTATATCTCTAATATAATACTCCCCCTAAAAGTATCGATCCTTATTATATATTATCAATTTTCTGCTATATCTCTCCCCCTTTGACAACAATGACAAAATAATGTAGGGAGGGTTAAAAAACTGTATCACAAAAAGATTATACCTTAATTTCTTATTGCAAAGTTGGTAGGCTTGCAACACAATATGAAAAATCAATCTTCATAGCTTCTATCTCCTTCTCCCATGATTTCTTAATGGAATCTGCCACATTGAGTAGGGTGCTTAGTCCATAAGATGCTATTTGACATGCTTGAAGGTTTTCAAAGTTAAACTTCTGAAAAGATGTCTTTGCTGAAAGACATTCTTCCAATTTCTCTTCAATAATGCATAACTTCATAGAAGTATGTTCTCTCAAAAGAGTAAATCTTTTCATTTTTCTATCTCTCTCATCTTACAAAATTATGATGTCATCATATAGCTTTAAAATTTTATTCTCAACATCATGTACCTTCACATTAGGGCTAGAAAGAAGGTTAGATTCATTCAAAATTTCTGCTTCCTTCAACTTCATCTTCTAATCTTCTTCTGCTATCAAAGTCTCTAATTTTGTACATTGTAAGTACAAATATTTTCCTATTTCCAAACTCTTTCTCAAGTTCATGATACAAATATCAAGATTTATAATATCATTCTTGATATTCTGGCTAATGTTCAAAAGCATTCCTGCTTCATAATTTGCTTGAGCTCTCACTTTTGCAATATTAGATAGGTTTGTAAATTCATTGTCAAAAGTACTCATTACCTTCTTTTCTTTCTCCAAAGGGTCTACCTCTACAATTTGTGTAGTTACAATGCTTTGTAACTTCTTAGTTAGTTCCTTCAGACTCCCTTCAAGATTCTTTACTTTCTTGTTCTTGCCAATGATTTTATTCAAGGAAGTGATCAACTCCAACTGATCATCATCATCAACTTCCTTTCCTAAATCTTCAAACAAAGATCTAATTTCATTCTTCTTTCCAATCTCAGGAGTAAGACTGATGTCTTCTTTGGTGGGAATAGATGCTTGAATCTCAGTCTATTTAGGTTCTTCACTAACAGTTTGGGTATGTTATGCTTTTGTATCTAGTTCATCAAGAGCTGAATTGTCAACATTGTTCTCTAAATTATTGAATACATTGTCATTAGTATCCAAGGTTACCTTTGTTCCTTCTACATCCATGGTTTCATCTTTAATGTGTATGGCTGGAGGAGAGGGAATATCCTCATGTTCTACTTCACCTGCTTGCTCTGCTACAACTGATGGTTCTCCAACAATTTCTACCATAACCTTTATTATTGCCTACTCTGTATTAGAATTAACTTCTTCATATCTACCTCCCATAATTAGAATGGTTCTCCTTTTGGTTCTCATATGGTTTCTTAAGGCCTTCAAGATTTGCTTATGATGTTCATCATCTCTTACCTCACAAAGCTTTCTCACAAGATTTTCTTTGATAGTTTTGTCTTCCTCAAAATCTCTTTGTTTCCTATTTACATGTTTGTTATAAAAATCATCAGGTATCTAACCTTGAATAGAATCAAACTTCTTATTTGCCAAAATCATATGCTTTACAATTGCATTCTCCAAATTAAGTCTATCTGAATAGTCATAAAGATTGTAGTACTTGTTCATTTTTGTGAAGTTTCCATTTCCAATGACCTATTCATTAATCTTTTCAACTTTGGGTTTCCAAGATTTCTTCTTAATAGTAGTATCATCATCTTTTATCTCTGCAATCTTTCTAGGAACTGGTGGCACCACAATTTTCTGCCTCTTACTAGGTTCAGTAGCAATTTCCTTTACTCTCTTGCTAGGTGTGGAGGAAGAGGATCCAATAGGTTTCCTTGCTTCTTGTTCTTCCTTAGGTTCCTCAACTTTCACCTTGACTTGTGTAGCTTCTTGTTGTACTACACTTGATGACAAGGGAGGTACATACAAGATCTCTTTCTATCCAATATCTCTAATTGCTGCTACTGTCTGCTTTTCTATTTCAAACTCATGTTCTATCATCCATGAATCTTTCAGTATTTTCTTTATAGTGCTATCAAACCTCTTCTTAAACTACTTTTCTTCAATTATAGCTTTAGCAGAGTTGAAGTTCTCTCAAAAGTTCCAAATCTATTGCATTGGGTGTCCAACTTACACTTAAGTAACCTACCAACATACTCTTTTGTTTCTGCCTCATATATCTCATAGCCAAGAGGGTCTATGAACTCAATTCTAGGCTCCACTACTTCAATATAGGTAAAGTCAGTGTCAACAATGAAACATATATCATATTTATACTTCTCCACAAGAGATTGTGGGATCCTTGATCTACTAGTTACCAAGTTCTGAAATCTCTTCATCACTAACATAGCACTCTCATTTACTTTGTCAATAACATGTCTCATATATACTTTATTGATCCTTTCCATAGTACTTTGTTCACCATTCCAATCATTTGCAATGGTGTAAGGAAATCTTCTCAATATGTGGAAAAACATGTATGTGATTAAGGATGAAAATCTAAATTGTGCATATTTTGTTTTCTTGATCTTTTCTAAGTTTTCAAATAGTTAACTTCTTAGAATTTCACACATATCAACTGGTACCTTGTCAACACACATCAAATAGGCTATGTGTACCATTCTAGCTACCATGTCATCTTCTCTTTAATTTGCACAAAACTTAGCAATTAGGATCTTGCATAAATATCTCACATCATCTTGTTTGATCTTACTAATCACAATTCCTATACCATTATAGGATGAACCTGTGTTGTCCATGACCATTTTCCTCATATTCTTCTCATTTAAAGGAATAGCACCAATTTTAGATAATCTAGTGACTTCATGAATCAAGTTAGCTGTAATGTCTATCACTCTATCTTCTAGTGAAAACTTCCCATTGTGAATACTGCTCAAGATAATCTTAGCACACTCTTCATCATCAAATTCATATTGCAATGCATACTTAATAATCTCATTGTCTTTCAAATGATCTTACCCTTCTCTCAATGACATATCCTGGTTGTAAATCTTATGATACTCATTGGTGAAATCACTATCACTAATGGTTTCTAACTTGCATCCAAGATAACTTCTTACATTCTCTAAATGCAAAACTCTGTTTGGTACGGATGATAATGCTAACCTAGGATCATCTTCCAAGGGTTCTTCTAGTTCCCTCTTCATTCTAGGTCTATTTTTGTCTCTAACATTGTGAATTAGAGATACATCCATGATTACTTTTGATTCTTTATACCAATTCAAAGATCTATCAAGTAAAATACCTTGATTTCACAATTTTAGGGCTTGCATAGATTCGACGCTCAAATCTTTCACCAAATCATTGCAAAATTCTTCCAATAACTACTATTTTCTCTCCTTAACAATTCAATTCACTTTAATGATCAAATAATACCCATCATATCCTTATATTAATTCAATATCACTTAGATCTAACATCGCATTCAATTCTTTTGCCGCTTCTTTCCAAAAAGTTGTTTCTATTAACCTGCAAAACTTAAAACTTCTTGTGATCTTCCAAAACATAATATTTTTCTTTGCATTCTTAGCCATAGCATTAGTACATCATAAACTACCTTGCATTAACTACACAAGACTTCATTCATCATAAATCTACTTCTATACTAATTCTAAGTTCCTAATCTACTATAAATTTTTAAAACTTAAGTGCTTTGAGATAGGTCAGGTAAGGATTCATTCTTACCACTTGATACTTCACCTTTTTGATTACCTTCAATGTTGAATATGTCTCCTTGATTTGTGATTTTAACAAACTTCACTTCATTTGTATTGCTACAACAACCTTTCTATATGTTACTTGCATCTTCATTTCTTCTTGCATGACTTCTAGGGTTAGGGTTAGGATGAAAAACTCCATTGTTCATTCTAAAAAACCTTGTTGTATATCCAATCTTGTTGCATATCTAACAAACAATTCCATTGTTCCCATATCTTGGTCCAGGTGGATTAATTTGTGATTTGCAGTTTCTAGCAATGTGTCCAGCTTTGTTGCATTTGTAACATATTACTCCATTTCTTCTATTCATATCTTCAATAGATCTCTTATCTGCATTGTTAGTATTCCTAAACATTCTACTAGTATTTTTATTCTCAATAAATTTAGGCTTTCTATATTCAATATCTCTATGTACAAATTCATGACAATTATAACAATAACCTTTAAGAGGTTTAAATTGCTTACCTATGCAATCTCTCTTCATATGACCAATAGTGTTACAAGTAAAACATCTACGTTTAAATTCTCCTTGCATACCTTTAGATGATTCCTCTTGCTTAGGTGTTTCTTCTCCTTTAGGTGCATCTTCAGATTTGTTGATCTCATCAGTCTTCTTTTCATCTATGCTTTCACATATTTTCAAATCTGGTTCTTTCCTTTCATCATTTTCTTTAAGAGTATTGAATCCAAGACCAGTCGTATCATAGAATGGTTTCTGATAAGATATTTGTTCATCAATCTTCTCACTAGTTGAATATAGCCTATCAAGTTGTTGTTTGGATTGAGTCAGTTCACCTTTCACAATTGTATTGTATTTCTCAAGTTCAACATACTGCAAATTGACTTTCTCAAGTTTAGATGTTACTTTTCCAAGTTTAGATTTCAGTCCTTCATTTTCAATTTTCAACCTTTCATTCTTAGATTTCAAATTTGCTTCATTATTTCCATTTCCATCTTTCAAACTTAGTTTCAGATTTTCTATCTTCAATTCATACTTAAGGATCTCATTTTCTTTTTCTAAATTGTCATCACAATCTTGAATAAGAATTTCAGATTCCTTTTCAGATTTCAGATCTTCCAACTTGTTTTTCAATTTCTTAATGAGGTTATTTGCATCATCATATTTCCCTTTTAGAATGTCTCTTTCATCAATAAGCATATCGATATGTTCAACAGCTTCTTCAAGATTCTTCTATAGCTGATCCATATCCATAGTGATCTTACTCAAGCTGCTAGGCTTTCCTTGAATGATTCTTCTCCAAGTAACTAAGCTCTGACACTAATTGTTAGAAATAGGGAATACTGAGAGGGGGGGGTGAATCAGTATTCCAAAAACTTTAAATTTTTCCCAATTATGGATATGACAGATTATCTTTATACATGCATAACAAAACAACATGCATAGCAATAAGAATAAAGAACTCATAACACATTATTTGTTCTTGAGGAAACCTTGGCCAAGGGAAAACCCCAGTGGGGATGGTACCCACAAAGATCCAATAAAAAGTATCCTGTTAAGGATGTTGACCCTATTAGGAGTCTATTACAAACATATAGTTTATCAGTCCTGATTAAGGGACTATAGGCCTTATTAGAAGCCTCAACCCTGTTAGGAGTTGGTAGTACAAAATGTGATTACCAGCTGAGCTCACTGCCCAAACAAGTAATGTAAAATATATACTAATTAAAAAAAGGTCAAGGTACATAACCTTATACTAGTTGCATCAATATTTCTTCACTACTCTTTCACTATTGCTATTACATTTACATCATATATCTTTCATATTACATCATTTTCTTCTTACATTTACAATTACATTTATACAAGTTATTAAGGCTAATAACTTTACATGGTTGGATTCCATATTAAAAAATGACTTTATCTAAGGGTTAACATCTAGGATGTCATCCATTTATGTTGTTAAGACATTATTTTGATAAAAAAAAATAATCCCTTAACTCTTTACCAATTTTGTCTTCATATTCAGTCTTGTTGGCTTCACACTATCTTCGATAAAACTGTTATAACTCTTTCCGTACATGTGGTACTAACTTTCAATCTGAGATGGGTGATCAATGGTCATCATAGAGTCTATCTTAAAGTGTGAAAGCACTAAAATTACTCCAATCAATGTCACAAAAAAAAACTATTTCCTGGTTTACTGGCGAAAACACTATCTCACAATTAGACAAATCTACAATGTGCTCTGCTATACTTTCTCTCTGACCTGTGTGCTCTTCATGTGGATCATATGTTTTCATAATGAAAACATCTATGTACTCAACTTAGCCAAATTACCAATATTAGGAGTTAAGGAAAGTAGAAGGACCCATTGTGCAAATAGCTTCAAGGAAAAGATCATTCAACACACTGATTAGTTGATCTCTCTATTATCTGAACACAATAATACCAATAATTATTGATCTCAACAACTTCTCTTCTCTCCTTTGTTTGTGCCAAAGCTACACCAAATGCTTCACCAGATCTCACTAACAGATCTACTCACTTGACATCATATACTTCTTATATCACACATACCATGCACAATATACCATGCACAATATTTCATAATTGAATTAGCTAATTAGGCTTAACCAATCAAAAAATATAAACCATAATATGTTACACAATATTTCCATAACCACATAAAACAATTGGCTAAAAAACTTAATAAATCTTCACATGTGCAAGTTCTGATGATGCTGACTCATCCAGGTCACCTATGTAATGTCTTAAACCTTTGTATAACTTCACATGTCCATATTCTATCCTTGTTAGGATATATAATCTAATTATTATAAACCGCTTCTCGGGAACACTGACAGAATATAGTTTACACTAAATTACTCATAACTAACACAAATAATTGAATTTGTGTATGCTCTCTTAACCATGATATCAGGACACCATAAGGAATATCCCCTCAACTCTGCATAACCTTATTAGAATTTCTCCATGTGCACTAATTCAAATTCTATCTGCTTCTCTGCTAATCTCCAGTATAATCAGTATGTTGACATGAATGACTAACAAAGACATGTTCATGCAACATACAACAACTACATAACTACTAGAATACTCCCTAATAGGACATATTTAGCATTCATTCTTAACAATCTTCCCCATTGGCATTGATCACAACATCAATGAAAAACATCCAAGTTCCATGAATTCAAAAGTGCAACTTTTTTGTTCTACAATATCTTTTCAAATCATCAAATCAATCATCAAATGTATCCTTCTCCTCAATAATTTACATTTTAAATCCTCTTTATCAATCGGCTTCATCAATAGTCTTAGTTTCAATTTGAGAAATCAAACATATTTCATCTTGTACCTTATTTCCTGTCATAACTCCCTTTTCTTCTCTCCCAATAATCTGATCAATGGGATGATTCCTTATCAAATTATTATTAATTGTTACTATCTCAATTATTTCTTCAAATTTTTCTTTTTATGTTGGTTCTTCTATTGTTTCCTCAACATGAATCTCATCCTACAAATCATTGTCAGTTTCATAAAATAAATCAACATTTTCTTGATCAACTTTAGAATAGACTTCTTCATCTGAATCATAATCAAGTATTCTTTCACAAATTTTGAACTTTACATCCACTTTAACATTTGTGCTCTCAACAATAGTCTTAGTTCTGTTATTAAAGCATCTATATGCTTTTCATTTCAATGAATAACCAAGAAACATACCTTGATCACTTCTTGGATAAAACTTACCAATGTCATCATCTCTCTTAATATAAAATTTACTTCCAAAAAATTTTGAAATATCTTACTGATGGCGTATGTCCAAACCATAATTCATAAGGAGTCTCATTTGTATATTCTCTGATATATACTTTATTCATTGTATATACTATTGTATTAATTGCTTCTCTCTAGAATGTCTTCACTACATCATTCTTAAACAACATAGCTCTTTTTGCCTTAGTTATTGATTTGTTTCTTCTTTCAGCAATACCATTTTTCTCAAGTGTTTTAGGGGTTGAAATTTGTCTCTTAATTCCATTCACCTCACAAAAAGTATTAAATTCATTTGAAGTAAATTCTCCACCTCTATCAGATCTTAAACATTTAATCTTCATTCTTGATTCATTCTCAACTTTGTTCTTAAGAAATCTAAACTTATCAAATGCTTCTGATTTTTCTTTAAGAAATGCTACCCACATCATTCTAGAAAAATCATGAACAAGATTCATAACATACCTTTCACCATAGAATCCTCTAGTCCTTATAGGTCCACTTAGATTTGTATGAGAAATCTCCAATTTTTCTACTAGGGTGAACTTCTTACTAGGAAAAATGCTTTTTCTTTTTGCTTTTCCATAACACATTCTTTACATATCATGTTAGTAGGTTTCATAATTTTAGGCAAATCTCTTACTACAAATGTGGTACTTTCTTTCACAATGTTATCAAAGGTCATGTGACAAAACCTTTTTGTGCCATAACCAACTATCATCAATTTTAGCAATTAAACATGTCATCTCAGTAGGATTCAACTTAAATACATTACCTCTGGTTCTTTCTCTTGTTCCAATCATCTTATCATTCTTATCCTTGATCACACAAGCCTTCTTAGTAAACCAAACTTGATATCCCTTATCAACTAATTGTCCAACACTTAAAAGATTATGTTTCAATCCATCCACAAAGTAAACATCATCAATGTTAGTCTTTCCATCAAGAGTAATAGATCCTATTCCTTTTATTTGGCAAGGTGCACTATTTCCAACTCTAAAAATTCCTCCATCATAATTATTTAAATTTATAAACTTATTCATATCACTAGTCATATTATGTGAACAACCATTGTCTATGATCCAATCAGTTTTCTTTTCAACTTGAGTTACTAAAGATTTTTTGTCTTTAACTTTAGTTAAAAAGTTTTCTTCTTTTATTGCAACAAATCCTATGCCATCACTTTGGTTATCACTTTCACTTAATCTTCCTCAATGCTAGCTTCAAATTCATCATCATTAGCATAATAAAATTCTTTAGGTCTTCTAAGATTAAAGTTCTTCCTATATTTATTTACTCTTAAAATATTTAGATGCAAAATGACCATATTCTTGACATGTCCAACATTTAAAGAGTTTCTTACCTTTTGGATCTCTTTTTACAAGAAAGGAAATTCCTTCTTCAATATTTTTATTTTCTTCAGTCTTAAATCTACTACTACTGGAAAAATCTCCATTGACACTTGCACTTCTTGACAAAGTAGGGCAAACACTAAGTCCACTGATTACAGTTTTAAGTTTAGGAAAATCTCTAGATTGTCTCAAACCTATTTCTGTTGCTTCTAATCTTCCAAGAAAAGTCTCTTTGGTAAATTTCTCAGTACAAGGTATGACTTGTTTAATCATCTGTTGATCCCTAAGTTTTATTTTCTATTAGTGTCTTAAACTTATTCATTTTCTAGGCATTGTTGGTCAGTCGTCACTATGACTGAGCCATCTAGTAAAGGTCGAGTTATGTCTAGACTTATATATTGTATTGTTATGGACTTGTAGTTGCTACCAACCAAGTTAGAGTTCACTGAGTACTTCAGTATTATCCAAGAATTTTATGCCAAGTTTCATAGATATATCAGTGTTGAGCACCAGTATATGAAGAAGAGTTAATGTCGAGTGTTAGAGACTTCACATGCCGAGTAAGCTAGATTTGATATGTGTTTTTAATGGTACAAAAACTTAGGCAAATCATTTTGGTTGACATCTATATAATATTTAATGTTTGTTGAGGGAATCATAGAGGTAATTATGCCTTATATTTTTAATCATTAATCCCTATGTAAGCTATGTAACCTATCATATTTAGGGAATACCTAAGCAGCATAAGTAGATAATCTAGATCATTGATCTTGATTTATGGAGTTGATTTGTTATCTACATCATATGAGATCTGAACCATAAAATGTTATAAGGATGTAAGAGAGTATGAGAAGAGTATGAAGGATCTCATATATAGGACAAAGAAGCATTTTTTGTATACACAAATATTAGTAAAAGTGACCAAGAAAGGAAGTGAAGGAAATATCAAAGATATATTTGATTAAGGAGATCAAACTAGTAATGGAAGGAGAAGATCTATTATTAGCCTCATAGTGAAAACTGAAGGATCAGGCACTAAGTCATTTTAGCAACTGAATCAAAGTAAATCTCTTAACAAAGTGGTCATAACATGCCTAAGTAAATCTCTTGACCAAGTGCTTACTTAGTTGTAAGTTTAAATATTTTTACCAAGTTAGATTTAATAATTTGTTTCCTCAAAAGGGTAGATCCCTCATAGGATAGATCATTAGTTTATGATCAAAATTTTGTAGCCCTAATAGACAAACTATAATACTGCAGTAGTGAAGATTTGTGGGTTTCATCACTACCATAGTTTTACCTTTCAAGGGTTTTTAGGTAACCAAAATATTTGTGTTATGTTTCAATTTCATGGATGGATATTAGACTGTTAGATCTATTTCGGTATTAAATTTGATGTTTATGTTATGCAAGTGAATTTATGCCAAAATTGAGTTAATAGGAGATATTAGATTTACCCCCCCTCTCAATATTTCACTTTCCCATATTAGATTTCCAGCAATTGGTATCAGAGGCAAGTCTCATGAAAGAAGTCTAATCACTTTTGAGTTAAGGTCTTAGAGATCAATATTTATCAATTGGAAAAGATCATAGAGAATTAGAAGATTGGCATTCAGCTTGTACTACATCAAATTGAAGTAGCTAGAGGTGAATTGAAGAAATCCCTAAGCAAAAGAATAGAATTGGTAATTCTACTAAAAGTGACAAAGCTATAATAGATCTTCTAGAGAGAAAAAATATACTGAGTGAGGAGATCATAAATCTGAAAAGAGAATAGGAAATACAATCAATAAGGTTTTAAAAGTTGTTTAACAAAAAAAGAAAGCTGAAGAAGACAAGACAATGCCTGAAGAAGACAAATGAAAAATATCTATAAGACTTGATGAAAGGACATGTGACATGCAAAGGCTGAAAAATAATCAATTGGACATGGTGAATAAACTACTACTTGAAAATCAAGAGTTGAGTAGGAAATATGTGGAAATCACAAATCTGAGATCATAAAATACCCAACTAAAGAGTGAACTAAGATCTAAAAAAACCTAATGAAGTGGTGAAATACTTTGAAGAGCTATTGAGTTCATGTAGAAGATCCATTCATACTTCTGGACTTGGACATTATGTGAGCCTGACATCCACTAAAGAAGGAGAATCATCAAAGAGTGGAGAACAAAGGAATGAAAAGATAAAGAACAAGAAACCTACAAGTCATCATTGTGGAAAGATAGGACACAAAACTAACATCTATAGAAGAAAGAGTGGTAAGTCCAATCCTAAACAAAAGTTTAATGGAAATTATTTTAATTGTAAGAAACATTGACATTAGGCACATGAATGTAGGTCAAAGATCAGTAATCCACCTACCTCAACTAGATTTCATAGATATTGTTTGAACTGTCATAAATATGGTTATAGAGCACAAGAGTGTAGATCCAAAGATAAGTGCACGTCCACTCAGTAGAACAAAGTACCTAGGAAAGGTAACACACATAATTGGGATTGCAATACATGGTATAGTTGTCATTATTATGGAGAATATGGTCATATTGGAGTAAACTGTTTGAAGACACATTTTAGAGGCAAATCAAAGAGTTGGATGAGTGCAAGTCTGGTATGCTACAAATGTAACAAAATTGGTCACATAAAAAGAGATTGCAAAGCACATATACTTTGAAATGAACAAGTCAAGAAAAAGGAGACTATTGATCATATGAGGAACTAGGGTATGTGCAGGATCATGGTATGACAAAAAGTGGCGATGAGAAAAAGAAGTCATGATTGATAGACTCTTTGAAAAAAACTATAACTTTCAAAGAATATAACATTTTTGAAATATGAAATATACATCACATTCTATGCTTCACCTAATACAATAATAATAAACAATTGTTTCAATTTGATGAATTTTAGACTAAGTTAAAGTCGTCAAAGATGAGAGTTTTTATATTCAAGAAAATTTGTAGCATAAAAATCATAATTAATATTTACTTGGAAAAAAATACAAAAAAATATACATCACATCCGGACATGACTCTACTACTTTTATCTAGAATCTTATAAAAAAATATTATCATTTGATTTTGTTTAATGTGGTCAGACATACACCTACTTGTTATCTTTCTAGTCCTGATTGATAGACTCTTTGAAAAATAGCTATAACTTTCAAACTGTATAACATTTTTGAAATCCAAAATATGTGACACATTCTATGCTTTTCCTAAAACTATAAAAATAAAAAAAGTTTTCAATTTGATAAATTTTAGAACAAGTTAACATGGTCAGACATGAGAGTTTTTGTATTCTAGAAAAGTTATAGAAGAAAAATTAAAGTTAATTATTTACTTGGAAAAAAATTACAAAAAAATATGTGTCACATCCGGACATGAGTCTACTACTTATATCTAGAATCATGTAAAAACCAATTATCATTTGATTGTGTTTAAGGTGGTCAGACATACACCTACTTATTTTTTTCCTACAATTTTTGTACTACTACATTAAACATGAAATTTTCAACATATAGAATAATTGTTTTTCCAGAAAGGCCTAGTATCTTAGAAACTAAACTCATTTTTCTACAGATTCTCTTCTCACATATTTTTGATATAATATTTATAACTTGTTCAAATTTTTATGTCAACTTGCCTAAACCTAATTTTCTGAATTTTCATTGCCACTTAAGGGCCTAGTTTGGCATACCATGATCCTGCACATACCCACCAAATGAACAAGACATGAAAAAAGAAAGAGGAAGCAAGAATTAGTGGAGCCAATGAACTCAACGTCACTCAATCTAATGGATCAGGTGATCACACTACGTCAAACTAAGAAAAGAAAGTATGTGAGGAACTGAATCTTACAATGACTTTGTGAGGCCTCACCCCAACCCATCATAGCATTTCTTTTTTGATCATTCACATTTTGATTATCCTGATAGAGACTCGAGACATTATGTTTGATGAAAATTATTATATTATGTGGATTAGAACCTAGAGTATGCCATGATTTTGATTGTGCATGTTTAGTAATGAGAATTGATGAGAAGATTGGATCATGTTTAGATTTAATTACTTCACGGATGACATGTTATGATGATTATGTAATTATGATGTTTAAACATTATTGAATGAAAAATTTGCAATTAGAATTGAATTCTGCATATTGATTTATGTTGTTAAATAATGAATTAGATATGTATATTTCATTTGATTTTACTACCTTGAACTACTGATGCTCGATGTTTAGTGTGCAAGTAAGAGAACCATGGAATTATTTAGAGAATCAAGGCCAAACATTTGTGAACTGAGTAAGAAAAGGTTTAATCTGATATGGGATTGAAAACCTCATTGTAATGTGAACTCATTGTAAATGTGTATTTGCATGTGTGTCATTAGTTAACTTGTTCTCATTTAGGACATGACATTTTGTATGTGATGTGCAATTGTTAGTGTCACTTGACACTTGTTATGTGATTATTTAAATTCTTTTTTTAAGCCACTCCTAGAGGCCAAAAGAGGTCCTAAGGGTCATATTTAGCATAATTTAATCACCTAAGTGATAGGGGCATGGGTTAAGAAGATTTTTAGCATGTCCATAACCCCCTAGTGACCATGGTGACCTATTTTATGACCCAATTACCATAAGCTACGAAATTGGATGAAGCCTTGACCTCTACCCAACTCCACACCTCTTTTCAATCATGCATTTATGATAGGGGACAAGGATAAGCCATAGGACCATAGGGTCAAGTATGAATTTATTTTGGTGTGTGGATAGAAGTTGGAGGCCTTTTTAGAGGCCTTTGGTAGAGTTAGTGGGTGTTCACCCACTCTCTACTTTTAGAGACATTAGGGTTTGGATTGAGGAAGGATAAGGGGATTAGCTTTTCTCAAAATTCATTTTCCATAACACATGTGAAGGTTGGTTACTCACTTCCATGGAATTTTTCTTAATTGTTCCATTAGATTATCATGTTGTTCTTGCTCTCTCTTGCATATGTTAAATGTTGTTTGTAGTATTGTTTTGTATGGGATGGGATTTGGGTTTTGAATTCATGTTTATGGTTTTCTTTTTTTCTTGAATGAGAGAGTTCTTGTTCATGGGAGTGAGGCATTACTCACCCTTTGGGAAGGGAAGAAGTGGCCTTGGGTGAAGGGGTTGGTTGGTCTCTCCATTGTGTTGAGAGTCTCTTCTTTTGGAGAAGAGGGATAAATTCATGGTGTATGGGCTCCATGAAGCCATTTGTATCTTTGTATCTTGAGGATGTTGATAAGAAAAGTACATGTATGGAGGTTTGATAATGTAGCCTTGAAGAGGAAGTCAAATACTCATGTTGAGAAAATTTGGAAGCAATGGCATTCTCCCCTTGGAAAATCCCACCTTCACCCTCTTTCAATGAGCTTATAAAACTCACTTGTGTAGCCTTGGGAGAGAGTTAATTATTATTCATGGATATGTGTATTGTTGTGAGCATTTTTTGTTGAGCATACCCATTTGGCCTTGGTTCTCCAAGCTCGGGGGTGGTCTCATAGAGACCTAGGTTGGGAGGTGAGCATCCCATAGTTATCCCCCTTTCATTGCAGGTATTGATGTTGAGACTAATGTGGATGAAGCTTTGAAGCAGTTCAGTCTTCAGTGTGATTTTTTGGAAACACCTCATGTTGTTGTATTGTTGTTCTTTGTAGTGAGATCCTCCTCTTGTTGCATATTGTAATGTATTGAAAACCATCTTCAAGAAACATGTGGAATGCTTTCTTCATTATGAGTTGGAATATTTTATGCCATCCATTGATTGAATAAATCTCTTTATCTTGTGAATGTGTAGTTGTATTTTGAAAGAATACCAAAATGTAAATTAGGAATCCTTACTTCAATGTTTAATGTATTCTATTCATTGGAATGGTCGTGTGAATCTTTCATTGTAAATGATATCCAAGTTGACAAAGAAAAAAACAATGTATTGGTTTTATAGAAAGTAAAGTTTCATTGAAATGAAAAGATAGAAATCTATTAATGTATTTGATTGAAATTTTTATATTCATTAAAATCAATCTCTTATTAAAAAAACTACAAGATCAATAGAAACAACACTTTAGTTGAGAACAACATTGCAACCTCTAAATTTTTCCAAAATGAAGTATGATATCAATGAAATATTGTATAAGTTAAGAAACTAATGTTAAGATCACATCTAACTAATATTCAAATCATAGCCTTCTTAGTACAATGCACTAATTAAAGTTATCGAATACATCCAAATAGCTCTCCTATAACAAGTAAATAGATCAATGTGAAAGAGTCATGCCCAAATTATAAAAATGACACATCCCAATTTTTAGAGCAAAAAACTCTTTGGAATTTGTATGGGAAGGAAATAATTCTCTTGCCATAGAGAATATTCCCTTCCCTTCCCAAATCCTTTCTCCCTTAAGACATGGGCCACCTTTCCTTAAAACTTCCCACACTTCATCATTCTTGCTGACATGGTATTAAATCCTTACCTCCATGTGTACTTGAGGACTGACACAAAATCTGCACATAGCCTTTTGACAAGGTAGCTTTATACTTCCCATGCATTGGAGATTGTGTTTGGAAAATTTATTAAGGTTGGGTGGCACATATCCCCTCACACCTCAAACCTACCACCTTTCTCCCACTCTCCCTTATGTAGTATGTTGGTCCTACCTTTTCCTTGACCATTTGACAAGACAAGCCCTTCCCTCCTTTACATGCATAGTTCTATGCAATGGAATAGGGTATTGGTTAGGTGGGTCACCCAACATTGCAATTAAATCAACACACTCCTCTTGTAAAATTGTGCAGGTCCTTGTTGTGCTTCTATATGGGTGGAGAGATATGCGGTGCCCCACCCCTCTCCCCGCACCACCCCCCCCCCCCCCCCCCCAACCCCCATATCTTGTTATTTATTACACTCCATTCCTTCTTGTATATGCACTCCACTAGCCTTGATTTATATGGTTAGTAGGGATAGGTAGAGATAGGTGATAGGTATAGATGTTATTAGGATAGAGTAGGATTTCTTCTTAGGTTTATTTATTTCTTGTGGTACTCTTTAATTGATAATATTTGCTTCCACTCCATTAGTTGTAAGCTAGGGTAATTATTTATTTGATAGGTGTAAACTGAGGGTTAGTAGGATATGGGTAGGATATGGGTAGGATTTATTAGAGGATATGACATATTCTTCTAGATATTAACTTAGTTAATAGTTATCAATCCTATTTTAATGATTAAATTTTTAGTTAATAAATTAAATCACTAATTAAATAGTCTTTGATATTGGTTAGTAGGAGGTTCTTTTGACTTGACCATTTCTTTTACTTTCATGTGCTAATACATCTTTTATTAAGTTAAGTATTAGATAAAAATGGTAATGCATTCACTCTTAATTATTAATAATCTAACTTGTTACCTTGATAGTTTATCCTAGTCAGTGAAATAAGAACTTGAATAGTGGAATAATTGCTCTAAGTTAAATTGTTAATTTATATTGGTTAATAGAATTATATTCTAATGTATTGTTTTGGGTCTCTAATTTTAATTTATCAGAGGAATATTAACATGAGTTAATTAATGAGTAGTATAGTTAGAATATTTTATATCTTTAGTAAACTTTATTTAATTTATGTAAAAGTAAAAGTAATTTATTACTATGTTAATAACTTGCTAATTATCATTTAGTTAAGTAAATTCATATTAACATATGATCCTATTGGTTTAATGTATTCATAACGTGTAACATTAGGCTCAAATAAACAATATTAGAATAACAAACATTCATCTATGATTTGATTTCCATAATGAAATTAAAGATTAGGATAGATTAACCTTGGTTCGATCTCGATCTTTATGTTATACTCTTATGACCAAAATTCCAACTAAGTCCACCCATGTTATCATCATTGGATTAATAAAGCTCCTAAACCTCTTAAGGGTCATTAGTCCACATGGTTAACAAACTATACCTTAAGGGAACCTATTGTTGGGAGTTGATCATTCATTTGACTATGCACCTTGACTGTAGCATTATTGTTACAATGATGTACACCCTTATAGATTTTTGGAAGTTAGTGAACTAAAACGTTTCAAGATTATTGATACCTTACCAAGTTAGTATCACCTTAGTTAAAACCTTAGCCAAAGGTGGATCCAACAGACTAAACTTGAGACTTACTTCTTAGTTGACTGGACTCTAGCTTTTGATTGATTAATCCATTGTCAACTTACATTTAACCTTTGAACGTCACTACTTAACCTTTCATTTAAAAAAAAAAAAATTGTTGTGTTTTTGTTAGATAAAATTTGGGCATGTCATTTGGTATCAGAGCCTAGGTTTCAACATTGGAACCTTTAAACCCATTATGTTTCAACTCACCTAACTTAATATGTTGTGTAGGATGCCTGTTGTCACACGAGCTAGCCAACGAGGTAGAGGTCATAGAGCTACATGTGTTAGTGCAGGATGAGGAGGTGGACCACCACCACCTCCACCATTGGCACCACCACCACCACCACCACCACCACTAAACCCTAATCAGGATATCATGGAGGTCTTCCAAAATTTGATTGGGGTAAATCAGCAGAGGTTACCACCCATAGTTCCTTAGCTAGAGTAGGAGGTTTCCAAAAGGGAAGCAGATATGCCAGGAGGTGGTAGACTAGTTAACAAAGAGAGGAGTAGGATTCCTCCACCTAGGGTTGTTGAGGGTCATGGTGATCATGAGGGTGAGTTAGTGCATCAGATAGGGATACCACCTGAGCATGGGATTAGGGGCAAAGAGAGACCCCTAGAGATGTTGGAGATGAGATCTGAGAGTTAATATGCCTCTAGCCACCTTTGTTTTTGGGATCCACTAACGGGTTAGTAGCAGAGGCCTAGTTATAGAGTTTACAATGATGCTTTGGGTTGCACCCTTATGGGAGTAATCTAAAGGCATGACTTGCAGTTCATCTCCTATTGGAGAAAGCCTCCACTTGGTGGTAGTAGGAGGAGTCCATTGGAGGAGTGGCTATTGACACACTCACTTGGGAGTCTTTTGTAGCATGATTCTAAGAGAGATATCTCTCTGAGAATTTTAGACAGAGATAGATAGAGGATTTCCATGATCTCCACCAGAGAGGTCTCATTGTGGCCCAATATGAGAGTCAGTTTCTCAAGCTCCTTCCATACATAGATTAAATGAAGGATGAGAAATTACATATCCATCAGTTCATTAAGGGACTTAATATGTCTCTTTAGGGGACAATATGTCTAGCTTTTCCTACCACATTCAAAGATGTAGTTGAGATGGCACTTGTAGCTGAGGATATATGCACTAGATAGGAGTCTCAGGATCGGTCTCAACACTAAAACCCTTTATCCTAGTAGTTAGGACATCAAAGATCCTCTTGGGAGGGGAAACAAAACCACTCAATAGGATCCTTTAAGGGTTAGCAGTCTTAGTACTAGGGATCCTAGCACGTTTCTAGGCAAAGATATTCACAGGGTTATTAGGGCTCTAAGCCCAAGCAGTGGTAGTCTCAGGGCCCTAGATAGGATTAGAGGAAACAGACCCCTTAGACACAGTTATCTAGGAATCAGTAGTCCTCTAGAGGTGGATATAATGGTTTCAATAGGACAGGAGGGTCACAATAGCCTAGGACACAGGGAGTACAGATTCAGACCTGAGGGCCATGTTACACTTGCAGTGGTATGGGTCATATTGTGAGATAGTTCCCACAAGGACAGTTAACTAGTGGTCAGAGAGGGGCTACCTCAAAGCCTACAGTCAAAGATATGGGTAGATCCCATAGAGTATTTGTAGCGGTTGATAACTGCCAGGCCAAGCACTAGGCCATGGTCATAGAGGCCACAGGTATGATTCAGGGTATTAGTGTATCTATCTTATTTGATTCAAGAGCCACACACTCATTTATATCTCCATATGAAGTGGAGCATTGCGGGCTGGTGGTAGTTAGATAGGGTGTCAATTGGGAGGTCAAGTTAGCTTTAGGAGATAGGGTGTCTATTATTTCCTGAGTCCATAGTTGTCAAATTCATAGTGGAGACTTGATCACAATGTGTGACCTTCACATTACCCCTCTAGGTTCTTATGATATAGTTCTTGGCATGGATTGGCTATGTGCCTACAACGCCAAGATGGATTGTTTTCAGAAGAGGGTTGAGTGCATTGATAATCATGGTACTTCTATGGTGATATTTGGAGTATAGAGATCCGTATCCCTTCCCATGATTTTCGCTGTGTAGCTTAGGTGGTGCATGTAGAAGGGGTGTTAGTTATTTTCCATCGCCATTAGTGATAGAGAGGAGGATTCAGAGGGGCAGCCTTCTCTCAAGGATTATCCTATCCTTTAGGAGTTTTCTGATGTATTTCCTACTAAGTTACCTAGTATGTCTCCACCTAGGGTAGTTTATTTTCATATAGACCTTGTGCCAAGAGCCAAGCCCATATCTAGAGCACCTTACAGGATGACCACACATGAGCTCAATGAGCTCAAGATTTAGTTGGAAGAGCTCTTGGAGAAGGGGCATATCCAACCTAGTGTATCACCTTGGGGTGCACCAGTGATTTTTGTGAAGAATAAGGATGGATCACTTAGATTGTGCATTGATTATTAGCAGTTGAATAAAGTAACAATTAAGAACTAATACCCACTCCCTAGGATCAATGATTTGTCTGACCAGCTACAGGGTGCCCAAGTATTCTCAAAGATAGATCTAAAGTTAGGGTATAATATTAATGCTAGGAAGAGGAGATTGATGGAGTTTTTGTGTGAGTATGATTTTGATGTTCATTACATCAAGGAGAAGGAGAATGTAGTTGAAAATTCCTTGAGTTGGAGGCAACACGAGCTCTCCTCTATGACTTCTAGTGTAGATTTGAGGGAGCACATTTTGCATCACTTGCCAGAGGATGGATTCTATGTGGAGGTTTGTCAAATTGTTTGTTCTCAGAGGCCCCTTGAGGGGAGATTTGAAAAGTACTCTTTAGAGTCTGATGGACTCCTACGTCATAGAGGATACATTTATGTACTTTCTACAGGTGACTTGCAAGATTTTATTGTGCTAGAGGCTCATAGAGAACCTTATGTAGCTCATCTAGGGGTTAAGAAGTTGCATGTTGATCTTAGATAGTTGTATCATTGGCCAGACATGAGATTACAGATTGCTAGTATAGTTGCTAGATGCCTAGAGTGTTAGAGAGTGAAGGCAAAGCATAGTCATCCAAGTGGGCTCCTACAGCCACATGAGATTGCTGAGTGGAAGTGGGATACTATATCTATGGATTTCATTGTTGGTCTCTCTATGTCTTCATACCACCATGATGCCATCTTGGTGATAGTTGACACATTGACCAAGGTTGCCCACTTCTCACCCATGCGTACTACTTTCACAGCATGAGATGTAGCTCAGATGTTCTTGTGGGATATTGTCAAACTTCATTGCATTCCTCATAAGATCATCTCTGATAGAGATTCCTTGTTCACATCAGCTTTTTGGAGAGAGTTATAGGTAGCGTTGGGCACTAGGCTCAATTTCAATATGGCATATCACCCTCAGATAGATGGATAGATAGACAGGGTTAATCAAGTGTTAGTGGATATGTTACATATGTATGTGATGGACCATTAGGTCAAGTGGGAGAAATACCTACATCTAGTAGAGTTTTCCTATAATAATGGGCATCATTCTTCTATTGGTATGCTGCCATATTAGGCCTTATACGATAGATCATGCAGGACACCACTGAGTTGGGACAGGATCAAGGATAGAGTATCTATTGGACCTTAGTTGGTCAAGGATATGGAGTAGAAGGTGGTCTTGATTAGACAACATCTTAGAGAGGCTCAGGATCAATAGAACAAGTATGAAAATGTGAAGAGGGTTGACCATGAGTATATGGTTGGAGATAGGGTCTTCTTGAGAGTGCGCTTGCATAAGAGTCCAATCCATTTTGGAAAGGGCTCTAAGGTAGTGCCTCACTTTGTTTGACCTTTTGAGATATTGGAGAGGATAGGACCAATTTCCTACCGTTTATATTTTCCACCTAGCTTGTCACACATCCATGATGTGTTTCATGTATCTGTGTTACAGAAATATATTTATGATGAGTCTCACATTATAGATTGGGATGCCTTGCAAGTGGAGTCAGATAGACAGATAGACTTGGAGCCCATTCACATTTTGGGCCGACAGACCCTAGCACTTTGAGGTAGAGAGATAGACCAGGTTAGGGTCTAGTGGGATTGTTATGATGAGGTCACGGCTTCATGGGAGGATGTAGCATAGATGAGCTCACAGTACCCATACCTTTTTTATGAACTCCAAGAGGAAGTTCATGCCTAAGGGGGGAGGATGTCAAGCCTCACCCTGACCCATCATAGAATTTCTTTTTTGATCATTCACATTTTGATACTTCATGATTTGATACACATTTTGATTATCCTGATAGAGACTTGAGACATTATGTTTGATGATGATTATTATATTATGTGGATTGGAACCTAGAGTATGTCACGATTTTGATTATGCATCTTTAGTAATGAGAATTGATGAGAAGATTAGATCATGTTTAGATTTAATTACTTCACGAATGACATGTTATGATGATTATGTAATTATAATGTTTAAACATTATTGAATGAAAAATTTGCAATTAGGATTGAATTTTGCATATTGATTTATGTTGTTAAATAATGAATTAGATATGTATATTTCATGTGATTTTACTATCTTGAACTACTGATGCTTGATGTTTAGTGTGTAGGTAAGAGAACCATGGAATTATTCAGAGAATCAAGGCCAAACATTTGTGAATCGAGTAAGCCAAGGTTTAATCTGATATGGGATTGAAAACCTTGTTGTAATGTCAACTCATTGTAAATGTGTATTTTCATTTGTGCCATTAGTTAACTTCATGTTGTCATTCAGAACATGACATTTTGTATGTGATGTGCAATTGCTATTGTCACTTGACACTTGTTATGTGATTATTTAAATTCTTTTTTTTAGCCACTCCTAGAGGCCAAAAAGAGGTCCTAAGGGTCATATTTAGCATAATTTAATCACCTAAATGATAGGGGCATGGGTTAGGAAGGTTTTTAGCATGTCCATAACCCCCTAGTGACCTTGGTGACCCATTTTATGACCCAATTACCATAAGCTACGAAATTGGATGAAGCCTTGACCTCTAACCAACTCCACACCTCTTTTCAATCACGTATTTATGATAGGGGACAAGGATAAGCCATAGGACCATAGGATCAAGTCTGAATTTATATTAGTGGGTGGGTAGAAGTTGGAGGCCTTTTTAGAGGCCCTTGGTAGAGTTAGTGGGTGTTCACCTACTCTCTACTTTTAGAGACATTAGGGCTTGGATTGAGGAAGGATAAGGGGATTAGCTCTTCTCAAAATTCATTTTCCATAACACTTGTGAAGGTTGGTTACTCACTTCCATGGAATTTTTCTTAATTGTTCCATTAGATTAGCATGTTGTTCTTGCTCTCTCTTGCATATGTGAAATGTTGTTTGTAGTATTGTTTTGTATGGGATGGGATTTGGGTTTTGAATTCATGTTTATGGTTTTATTTTTTGCTTGAAGGAGGGAGTTCTTATTCATGGGAGTGAGACATTACTCACCCTTTGGGAAGAGAAGAAGTGGCCTTGGGTGAAGGGGTTAGTTGGGCTCTCCATTGTGGTGAGAGTCTCTTCTCTTGGAGAAGAGGGATAAATTCATGGTTTATGGGCTCCATGAAGTGATTTGTAACCTTGTATCTTGAGGATGTTGATAAGAAAAGTACATGTATGGAGGTTTGATAATGTAGCCTTGAAGAGGAAATGAAATACTCATGCTGAGAAAATTTGGAAGCAATGGCATTCTCCCCTTGGAAATCCCACCTTCACCCTCTTTCAATGAGCTTATAAAACTCATTTGTCTAGCCTTGGGAGGGAGTTAATTGTTGTTCATGGATATGTGTATTGTTGTGAGCATTTTTTGTTGAGCATACCCATTTGGCCTTGGTTCTCCAAGCTCGGGGGTGGTCTCATAGAGACCTAGGTTGGGAGGAGACCATCCCATGCTTCTTCCCCTTTCATTACAGATATTGATGTCGAGACTCATGTGGATGAAGCTTTGAAGGAGTTCACTCTTTGGAGTTGTTAGCATACAATTTTTCCTCTTCTTTAAATTAATATTATACTCCCTCAAAGAATGAAGAGAAGAAAAAGAATAACTTCACACTAACAAATGATTTGCTAAAAGCCAACTCTCTACAAATTCACAAGGTGCAGCCCCTCGCTAGTAGATTTTCAATAGGATTTTATTCGATAAAGAATGAATAACATGTGTGCCTTTAACCAGAAAACACATAAGGAAAAACAATCATTCCATCACCATGAAAAGAATATGCAGAATAATGAACATCCACTTCCGATATAATCAAAAGATTTACTACTTAAAACT
Organism: Chamaecyparis obtusa; assembly: GCA_027943335.1. Classification (NCBI taxonomy): domain Eukaryota; kingdom Viridiplantae; phylum Streptophyta; class Pinopsida; order Cupressales; family Cupressaceae; genus Chamaecyparis; species Chamaecyparis obtusa. The sequence continues at coordinate 241,362 of BSBK01004683.1, forward strand.
AAATTTCCCACTTATTCCCTCTGTTGCTTCAAGCGTAAAAGCAACCAATATAATATTCAATCTTTCTTCAAATATAATATATTTTCATAGGAAAAGAGATCATACTTTGATAAATAATAGTATCTATCAGTCCAAAAGCTTAATCACATATATAAAACCATAGGATAGCATATATGTTCTATTGTATTTGTTTCAGAAAATTTAAAACATAGACTTCATGAAAATAGTTCCAGAAAATCTCAAAGAGCCAAACCCCTCATTAATTCAAATTTTTTGCATAAATAGCCAAGCAGGGCTTTAATAACTAACTTAGTAAAAAATATCATATTGAAAGTAAATTCTTAAATCTAATAACTGTCCTAAGCATTAAGCACCAAAAATTGGACTAAGAGCCAAAAGACACCTTTCAAGATCTGCCAATTGTCTCAGACAGTTAAGAAACTGGAGCTGTTGCAAGATGTTACCTTGCAATCGCTGAATGTGATTGTCAGTGTGAATATGACTATCTGATGTGGCAAACTGATAAAATCAATCCTCTACCTGCAGACTTCCTTTTCCCTTTTAATCTCAGACATCTTGGTTGAGTGCATATCCAGATGATCTCACTAGAGTATCATCATTGATTCCATCTGGGCAATCTTTGTGAAATGCTCGTTTGTAGGTGTCTTTGTCTTCTTGAGCTCATCAAACCATGCATTTATCTCTTTAAGCACCTGTTCAACTAGTTTGTTAGACACATCTTTAACTCCTTGGCACTTCTCATAAATCCATTTCATATCATTCAAAATGATTTCTTCGATTGTTTTCAGTTCCTTCATGAGATCTCTTATCTCAAAAATTCCTATAAATGTAGCCTCATTCCTCCATTCTATGCATTCTTTAATTACATAAAGAACTATGTCATCTAGACCAAGGATTGGCTTTTCCATGAGGAACTTTTGTAAGCCATATTCTTGGATTTTGTCAATCCAATGTAGCTTCTCGGTCCAAGTAGTCTTTTCTAACTCCCATTCCTCACTATTAGCTTTTACTTCCTTTACCTAATTATCTCCTTCAACACGGGCTTGATCCATAAGACTTAGTTTCTTGACAACCTCTACTTTTACACATTCCATCCAGTCATCAAATGTCTTACTCATTGCCTTGCTTCTTTGAACATGATCAAGAAATCTTTGATTATTAGGGGATTTCATGTCAATTGAGGCTGGCATTTCATTTAGGGGAATTGGTTCAGGATGCTAAATGGCATTGATATATTGAGCCATACTTTTTATTTCTTCTTTCAAGTCATGTTTATCCCTGGCATCTTTCCAGACCCTACTGGTGATCTTCTTATTGAACACTTTGAAAAACCTCATGTCAGTGGCTCTGGTGTCCTTTCCTAAATCTACCTTGGATATTTGAAAATTTGGAGTTGAAACCTCTCCTTCAACCTTATCATCCATGGGCTTTGCAATCTCTGCCATCCAGCGGCCACTGGTTTCATCAAAATCAATTTTGGATTCCATCTTCACCTTTTTAACTTTGGATGATTTCCCAAGATATCTACTCATGACATCATCAATAGGTATTGATAGGGGAACAACATTCCTTTTCTTAGTTTTTAGGGTCTCCAGCTATGATGGAGCAACAAAGGATTTTTGTTGTGTATCATACTTACTGAGAAGAGCTAGTGAATCCATAGGAGTATTCTCTGCTTCCTGTTGTGACTGTTGATCATCTACCATCTCAGGTGCATTGTGATCTTCAACTGGAATGGTCCTCAGATCAGGATCTAGAGAGTCTAAATCCATGATGATGTTGGGGTTAACTTTCTATTTCTAGGACCTTTCCTTCACTCTCAGACTTGACCTGGTCACTCGGGTTTCAGGTTCAGCTCGTTGTTGAACTTGAACTTGAGGAGAAATTGGTTTAAGTTCAGGTTCAAATTCAGATTTAGCTTTTCCTGCACAACGTGGATCAACACTTAAGTGAGTCAAAACATAAGTTTTCTTTGTTGAACATCTCCTTTTGGCTTTCACTTGTCCCTTAGAAGACTGCAAAGAAGTAATGGAAACTCTTCTCTTTAACAACCATGCCTCTGTGATCTCAATAATTCTTTTCATTTTTTTATGTAGATCATCCCCTTCTAGCTCTGACCAATCAAATTTAGGAGTAGGGAGAGCTTCAAATTTCTCCAAGTATAGGGAATCTAAAACATCATCCTCACTATCTTCCTCTATCCTCTCCGTATTCATCTCCAGTTTGAAAGAAATGATTTGTCGTAGAGTTAACTAAGACCATAACCTCTTCCAGTTCATCAGAAAAGTCAATCCAAAAATCTTCTAACTTAGGAATGTGTATGAATGTATCTGATACATTGAGATTGGCTCTTGCAACATCCCTATAATTAAAATTGATCCTGGGCATATAAGACTGTAGACAGAAAGAATTCAATTCTTGTTTCATGGCCAGAGCATCCTGGAAAATTTTGCATCTATAATAACCCAATTCAATTGGGAAAAGGATGCCCAAAGATTTCCTTGGGGTTCCAGCCTTTTGTTCTACTAGAATAAGCTATCTGCATAACTCCATTAGGACTATATCATCTAAATAGAATCTGGGGAGTTTTAGGGGTTCCTCATCAAATGCCCCCACCTTGAGATAAGTAAATTTTGAGAACTATATGAAATGAAAACCATAAATAGTGATTACCTATTTAGCCTCTTTAGAAAGTCTAGAATTTTCTTTACCTCGTAGCTCAAACACCAATTTTCTTGAAAACCTGTCATTCACCATTTTGAAAACACTGGGAAACTTCTCCTTCTGCAAGCATGTGAAATAACCATACACCCTCATATCATTTGTCTGTACCTCATGAGGTAAACTTTACCAAGCTTGGAAACATGCTAAGACATACATCAAGTAGGAGGACATATAAAATGTAGACAAATTATTGATGCTTAAGAGTTCCTTATGAAGCTTCTCTGCTATTAGGTTAGCCTAGTCAATAAATTTGTCACCTTCTATAATTTTCTGGATGAAACAAAACATCTTGTTTTCCCAATGAAAAGCATGAGGATTCCCCTTTACCCTATTGAAAAGAAGTACCATATCAGCTATGTCTTTGTAGAGGTGTTCAATTCTAAGAGGCTTTGGTAACCTAGACCCACCTTTCTCTAGTTTTGCAAGCCAGACTTGGGCTATTGATGAATTATACTTTTTCTTTTCTATTTCATATACGCGCTCTTCTTCTTTGTAAGTCCATGGCTCATATGGTTCCCTATCCAAAATTTATAGGGCTTCCATTAATTTTTCTCTACTGATTTTAACTAAAATCTCCCCTAACACATCCCTAATGCACCTATTCTTAGCATTATATTTATTAGTGCATTCCAATACCAGCTCTGGGAAAATCCTATCTAAGGGAAATGCAGCAGCCTCTAAAAGTCCACTACCTGATAATTTCCTAGAGAAAGATCCCTCTGAAGCACTTCAGAATCTATCATAGAGCTCCCCTAGGTTTACATTTAGTAAGAAGGTATCCCCTATGTCTGGAAGGGAAACTAGCAAGTGAGTTCTACTCTCTTCTTTAGGAAGTTTTAGGTGAAACAATGGCATCTTATCAATATGAAGGAAAATATTTACAACATAGAATGAGCTTCTATAATCTGAAAACTACAAAGGAAAGAAAAACTTACCACTTTCTTGCACAACATTGTTTTACAAATTTTCACCACCAGTTCTATCACTCCTTCTCCTTCTCTAGACAAAAATAACTTAGCGAAGAAGCCTTAATCAATCCTCATTTATTCACAAATACCTCAAGATTTCATCAAATCTTCAGAGCATGCTTATAATAAATATCATAATGGAGGAATGATTGATTTTATAGGTCAAGCCAATATTAATTAATGCGCCAGGTTTTTCAACATGAAAATCTCAATTCCCAAGGAAAATTTTTGATCTCCATATTTGCATATTAATTACTTCATCTACATCATGCTATCATTTCCAATTTTGCATGCATGTGCCACCTAATAAGATAAGACAACCTTTTTATGACATTTTCCAATTCCGAACAAATGCTTAGAGCATCACAAAATAGAATCCTTCTTTTTTTAAAATCGGACACTACCACCAAATTTCCCGTACATAAGCTATCCTGTTACAATCATGAACTTGAACTAACTTAAGGTTTGAGACTAGGTTCAAGTTTAGGTTCATCTTTGAGAATGATAGACCTCTTGAAGGATAAACAGACTTAGACGTTACAAGACTTGGACGCTCTTACCAATTTGGACTTTGAACTTGAACTTGAACTCGCAAACAAAGTGGTTCAAGTTCAAGTTCAACTTTAAGACTTCTACTGACCAAGACTAAAAATGGGAGTTGGCAAAAAATGGAGGTAACAACTAGCTCTGAATGGGGACCAGGACTGCTTAGGACCAAGGGATGAATCTAGAAACTTTACTAACAAGACAATTTTCAACTTTATTCAATAGGGCCAACTCACTGCAACAAAAACTTCTACTCCTACAGACACAATCCAAAACTTCTATACAAGCAAGGAAAAGAAAAGACTTATAGCTAGTAAAGCTTGAGATCCTATCCATTGTATGATAGGGGTAGTTCATCTCCATCAATATATTTTAGCTTGAATGCATTCAGACCTAGAGCTTGAGAGATCTCGAATAGTCCCTTCTAGAGAGACTCAAACTTACTATGTGCTCCTCTTGGCTCTCGGTTCTTATCCCAAAGAAGAATCTGATCACCCACTATGAATTTTCTTGGCTTAGCATGGTGATCAAAAATTTATTTCACCTTCAGCTGATGACTGGTAATATGATCAACTAACTCTTCCCTCTCTTCTTCAATCTTTGGTAGATATAGAATCATTTTCTCCAATGAATTTTGAAAGTCTTCATTCTCAACACACCTTTGTAACTTGGTAGAGGCTAGTTAAAATGGAAGTGATAGTTGTGCCTCAACTCCAAAGACTAATTCAAATGGTGTCATACCAATGGACCTCTTTGGGGAAGTCCTATCTGCCCATAATGCCTTGTATAACTTTTTGTGCCAGTCTTTTCCCTTCTCATGTACCAGTTTCTTCATAATGTTTATTAGGTTCTTGTTTGTAGATTCTTCCTGGCCATTTCCCTATGGAAAATAGTCTGAAAAGTGAGATGATTTTATACCATGATCATAGCAGAAGAGTTAAATTCCTTGAGAGGAGAAGTTCTAAGCATTATCAGCTACTATTTTCAGGGGTACTTTGAATCTGGTAACAATGTTTTCTTTTAAGAATCTACAGACTATCTTAGAAGTGGTTACTTTGACTGGTATTGCCTCCACCCACTTGTTAAAGTAATTGGTCACCATCAAGATATGTGTGTGTCTGCCACTAGAAGTTGGGTTTATCAGACTAATAAAATCTAACCCCCACTGTTGGAAAGGCTCTTCGATAATCACTAGTCTTAGTGGAAAAGTAGCCAACTAAGGCTTTCCTGAGAAAAGCTTACACTTCTTGCAGCTTGCTACCCACCTATATGCATCTTTAAACATTCCAGGCCAATAGTAGAAATTTCTCAGGATCTTAAAGGCTATCATAGAGGAAGAATAGTGCCCTTCACTTGCTTCATTATGGAATGCTTGCAATAGCTTCTGCTGCTATTCCTTGTCAACATATCACAAAAACATTCCATCCAACCCATTTTTATATAGAACATTATCTACTATGACATATTTTTCCACCTTCAACCTTAGATTTCTTCTCTCTTTAGCTGATAAATTTCCTGGAGGCTCTCCATAGGTCAAAAAGAAAGCTACATCTAAAAACCATGAGTCAATTGTTTCTATAAATAGGCAATTAGGTAAACTTTGTTCTTCTTGATTTTCAGCCATCAATTTACACAGGCCCTATCCTCTCACTAGCTTTGTAGCTTTAATCTCCAAATCAAACTCTTGCACCTTTGCAACCCAGCTAGCCTTATTATTCACTACAACTTCTTGTTGAGTAAGGATGGTCTTAACAGTGGAATTTAGAACAAAGACCACATAATGTGAATGAAGTATGTAGTATCAGAATTGCTTAACTACTTTCACTACTGTGAACACCTATTTTTCTATCTGTGAATAGCATAGCTTATGTTTCTTGAGTGGCACACTCATGAAGAATATAGGCACTTCTTCACCTTTGTCATTCTTCTATAATAACACCCCAAACATCGTATGCTCTGATGCATAGCAGTAGATGACAAAATATTTTTTAAAATCTAGGTGTATCAATGTCAGAGCATTGGCTATGGCTTCCTTAATCTTAGAAAATGATTTGATAGCTGGTTCATCCCATTTAAAATTCTTCTTTTCACTTAATAAGTCTACCATGGGCTTTGATGTCTCAGCAAAATCTGGTAAAAACTTCCTTAAGAAGTTAACTTTACCGAAAAAAGATTTAATTCCCTTTTGATTAACAGGTAGACACAACTGTTGGATAGCTTTGACTCTTTTTGGGTCGATTTTAATGCCCTCCTTAGAAACTAAATTACCTAGAAAATTACCCTCTATCACACAGAAGATTAACTTCTTTGGGTTCAGAGAAACATCATGATCTCTACACCTTTATAAAACCTCTCTCAATTCCTTTAGATTCTTCTTATGCCTCCTAGAGAAAATAGTCATGTCATCTAGGTAAATGGTGATGGGCTTGTTTAACAAATGGCCAAAAGTGGAATTCATGGCCCTCTGGAATGTGGCTCTAGCATTAATTAGGCCAAAAGGCATTCTCTTGTAGGTGAATGTGCCCCAAGGTGTGGTAAAGGTTGTTTTGTGCTGGTCTTCTTCTGCAACAACAATCTGATTGTAGCTTGAGAAGCCATCGAGTAGTGACAACATCTCCAAACCAGAAATAGTTTGGAGAATTTGGTCCATCATGGGCAGAGCGAAGTTGTCCTTGAGACTAGACTGATTAAGATTTCTAAAATCCATGCATATTCTGATTTCTCCATTGGGTTTCCGCACAGGAACAATTTCGGTGACCCACGTGGAATGATGAATTGGAAAAATAATTCTTTCTTGTAGCATCTTGTCAATTTCTTTAAAAATGGCATCTGCCACCTTTGGATTATATGTTCTCAATTTCTGATAGAATGGTGACGTACTCAGATTCAAGGGATTATGATGTGAAAACTTCCCCTGCCTAAAGTTCTTTAAATCTTCATAAGTCCAAGAAAATACATCACCATACTCTTTCAATAACTTGGTGAAATGGCCTCTTTCATCCTCATCACAACACACCCCTATATTGACCATTTTGGGATTGAACTCGTCACCAATATTAATTTTCTCATATTCACTTGAAGGAATACTATTTGGTATGTTGAATGAATTCAAGTAGAAATCTCTTCTATCAAACAACCTCTCTAACTCAACCAATCCCTTGGGTATGGAATTCCCTTTAAGTTGAATTACTTCCTCTAAAGCATTGGATTCCTTCCCTGGGAAGAATTCATGACATTCAGCTTCTGACCCTTCATAATAATTGGTTCAAAACTTATCCAAACCCTGGAGGAATTCATTTATGTGAGCATCATCTCATAAAACCTGGCAGGAAGAAGAATTATTTGAAACATTGGGTCTATGGATAACTTCATTGGTGTAACGATCCTCAGTAAAATCTAGGTGTGGTATAAGCAGGGATGTTGACCCCACAAGAGTATCAACTATTGAATTAAATTCTCTAGGAACTGCTTCAATTAAAAAGGCTTCGAACCACTTGGGTTCATCCCACACCCTATTTATATAGTGCCTCAATCTCTCATTCTTCATTGAAAACATATTCTTGACCTTTTGGACAATGAGTTCTACATCTCCACAAGCTTTTAAAAGTTTAATTCTCTTCTTCTTGGCTTCTTCTAGTCCTAACAATAGAGCTTCATACTCTATTGTATTGTTAGTGTTCTCAAATTCAAGTTTGAATGAAAAAGGAAACTTGTGTCCAATAGGAGAAATGAGGACTACTCCAGCACCCGAGCCTGTAGAAGAACAACTACGATCAAATTCAACTATCCAAGGGATCTCTTCATCTATAGTCACTAGGTTTGTGACATTGTCCCTTGACAAAATAACATAATTAGAAAACTTGAATTCTTGATACAAGATTTGGGATTTAGGATCCTTTAAAGGAAAGACTTAATATTTTGATTTGGGTCTGGGGAGGAGGGTTACTTTCTTATTCCCTATAGGAACTATAGCTTGAGACCAATCCAGCTTTATTTCACCACCTAGATCCTTACAAAATGTTCTGCTAAGAGGCATGTCATAGCTGGCTAGAATATCAGCTACTAAGTTGGTTAGCTTTAACCTCTTATCTGGGAAAGCAGCTAATGCAACTTGGGCATCTTTAATTTGACCTAGGAGCGGGACTTTTTTGGCATCCATAGAATAACAACGTCTAAAGGTGTCAGTCATAGGAAGGTCTAGTGCTTTGGCCACAGATGAAGGCATAATATTATCTGACGCTCTTGAATCAATGATACAGTTGTTTAGCTTAAAACCATGAATAAATAGGGATACATAAAAAGGTTCAGGCTTCAAACCAGTAGGAATAGGTTTTTCGGTAGGTTTTTGTTCAACTGTATCTTTTTTCTTTACAGACTAGCCTTTAAAATATGCATTATTTGTCTATTGAATCTTAGGTTCAGTAGGACCATTAACATAGTTAACCAACTTATCTAACTCTCTGGGATTCATTTTAAGATATTTTACAACAGAAATTTGTATTTTTGATGTTTTATAAAAATCAACTATACTAAAAAGGGAATCAAATTCAGACCTCTTCAGAACTTTTTCTTCTAGAGTACCTGCTTTCAAAATCTTTGGATGATCACTGGCCTACCCCTCACTACCTTTAATAGCTACATTTGCCCAATTGCTTACTTTTCCTCCACATTGGTTCCTTGTCAAAACTGAGCAAGATGTATCCTCTAAAGTCACCAACATGTCTCCACCCCTTTCAGAGCCTGATTCATATTCAAGATAAAAGTTTCCAGAGTCACTAGGCACCTCAGGGAATATGTCTTCAATAGTCACCTTTGTTGCTGCTTCTTTCTTAGCTTCTAGTTGCACGTGTCTTATATTTTCAGGACATGAGACTCCCTCATGCTCATCAGTAAGATGGAACACACACATGTTTCTTTTATTTGGTGGAGATTCAATTTGCAGTCTTTGCTGAGCAGGAGGTAAATTGAATTATTTTCCAGAATTTGAGGATACTTGAACTGGATATTTACGTGGAATATATTGATAAGGATTGGTATTTTTAGGCAATTGTCTCTTGATGGTTATCAAATCATTCATTAGTCTTTGAATTATAAGATCTGATGATGAAGAGGTAGAATGTTGAGAGCTAGACATTTGAACATCTTTTCTCCATTTGTCACTTGTTATGAGATCATCCTCCAGTTCAATGACAAGATTCTGAGTAGCTACTAAGGTGGCTGGCCTAGCTCTTTTCAAAGGAAATGAAGCATTAGGGGGCATAGCATTCAAGAAGAAACCTTTCTTATTTTTATCATTTGGTCTACTTGCAGCTAGAATCACTTGAATTCCCTTGTTAAATCTTGCCACAAATTCTCTCATAGGAACTTGAATCTCTTTCTTCATCTAACTTAACTGAATCAAAAGAGTATTGGCATCATCAACTGATTTAAACTAAGTTTCAAATGTTGTCTTCATAGAATCCCAATCAATAATTGAGGCATGAGGAAGATTATGAAACCACTTAGCTGCAGTTTCAGTTAAGGTCAAGACAAAAAGTCTGACAGCCACATCTGGAGTAGCTATGGCTAAAACTCCGCATGCTGTGTTAAAAGCATTTAAATGGTCTTCAGGGGTTTTCTTTCCATCCCCACTAAAGTTGGGTAGGATGTCACAACCTTTACGTAATTTTTCAAGGTTTTCTCCTAAGTTCAAAGGACCTACAGCCTACCCCCAGGGTTGATTTTGTGCCATGGAAGGTAAGATAAAATTCAAAGGCCACAAATTTACAAAAGGAGTTATAGTTCCTAGTGAGACCAAAGAACTGAAAGTAGTTATAGGAGGAGACTTAGTGGGAGAATAAGATCTACTAGTAGTCTTAAAATGTCTTCACCTAGAAGGGGTTTGGGGATTAAAATCAAGTTTTGCTAAGTCTTCAAAATTAGAATCTACAAGAACCTTTTCTCTATCTCCCCTTGTAAATCTTTTATTAGCTAGCTTATTGAAGTGAACTGAAACAAATAAAGAAACAACTATTCTTAGGGCCTTTGGACTACCCTATCAACTACAATAGCCCCTTGGACTATAGGCAAGCCTCTAAGCCACTCTCTGATTTCTTCCTCCTCCTCAAGGACTAACCTTACTTAATGATATTGTTGATCGTTAGTTCTCAATTTCCAATTTGCTACATTAGGGTCAGCAATTATATCCTCTTGAGTATCAAAAAAATCAAGGCTTGGTTGCAAAACCAGAGGAAGTTCTTATCGACCAGGGATTACTTCAGTAGGAAACACCATAGTGGAACATTGAATACAAAATATCAAGCCTGGTCTATTCTTAGATGCTCCCCAGTAGAGTCGCCAAAAATTGTTAGCATACAGTTTTTCCTCTTCTTTAAATTAATAGTATACTCCCTAAAAGAATGAAGAGAAGAAAAATAATAACTTGACACTAACAAATGAGTTGCTAGAAGCCAACTCTCTCCAAATTCACAAGGTGCAGCCCCTCACTAGTGGATTTTCAATAGAATTTTATTTGACAAAGAATGAATAACATGTGTGCCTTTAACCAAAAACACATAAGCAAAAACACTCATTCCATCACCATGAAAAGAATGTGCAGAATAATGAACATCCACTTCTGATATAATCAAAAGATTTACTACTTAAAACTAAATTTTCCACTAATTCCCTTTGTTGCTTCAAGCGTAAAATCAACCAATATAATAGTCAAGCTTTCTTCAAATATAATATATTTCCATAGGAAAAGAGATCATACTTTGATAAATAATCGTATCTATCATTCTAAAAGCTTAATCACATATCTAAAACCATAGGATAACATATATGTTCTATTGTATTTGTTTCAGAAAACTTAAAACATAGAATTCATGAAAATAGTTCTAGAAAATCTCAAAGAGCCGAACCCCTCATTAATTCAAAGTTTTTGCATAAATAGCCACATAGGGCTTTAATAACTAACTTAGTAAAAACTGTCTTCTTGAAAGTAAATTCTTAAATCTAATAATTATCCTAAGCGTTAAGCACCAAAAAATGGACTAAGAGCAAAAAGATGCCTTTCAAGATCTGCCAAGAGTCTCAGAGGGTTAAGAAACTAGAACTGTTGCAAGACGCACTGCCTTCCAATCCCTGAATGTGATTGTAAGTGTGGATATGACTATCTGATGTGGCAAACTGATAAAATCAATCCTTTTCCTCTAGATGTCCTTCTCCCTTTTAATCTTGAACATCTTGGTTGAGTGCATATCCAGGTGATCTCATTGGAGTATCATCATTGATTCCATCCAGGCAATCTTTTTGAAATGCTCATCTGTAGGTGTCTTCATCTTCTTGAGCTCATCAAACCATCCATTTATCTCTTTAAGCACCTGTTCAACTAGTTTGTTAGACACTTCTTTAACTTCTTAGCACTACTCATAAATCCATTTCATATCATTCAAAATGATTTCTTTGATTGTTTTCAGTTCCTTCATGAGATCTCTTATCTCAAAAATTCCTAGAACTATAGCCTCATTCCTCCATTCTATGCATTCTTTAATTACATAAAGAACTATGTCATTTAGACCAAGGACTGGCTTTTCCATGAGGAACTTTTGTAAGCCATATTCTTGGATTTCATCAATCCAATGTAGCTACTCGGTCCAAGTAGTCTTTTCTAACTCCCATTCCTCACTATTGGCTTTTACTTCCTTTTCCTAATTATCCCCTTCAGCGTGGGCTTGATCCATTAGACTTAGTTTGTTGACAACCTCTGCTTTCACACGTTCCATCCAGTCATCAAATGTCTTACTCACTACCTTGCTTCTCTAAACCTGATCAAGAAATCTTTGATTATCAGGGGATTTCATGTCAATTGAGGCTAGCATTTCATTTAGGGGAATTGGTTCAGGGTGCTGAATGGCGTTGATATATTGAACCATACTCTTTATTGCTTCTTTCAAGTCCTGTTTATCCCTGGCATCTTTCCAGACCGTACTGGCGATCTTCTTATTTGACACTTTGAAAAACCTCATGTTGATGGCTCTGGTGTCCTTTCGTAAATCTACCTTGGATATTTGAAAATCCAGAGTTGAAACCTCTCCTTCAATCTTATCATCCACAGACTTTGCAATCTCTGTCGTCCAGTGACCACTGGTTTCATCAAAATCAATTTTGGATTCCATCTTCACCTTTTTAACTTTGGATGATTTCCCAAGATATCTACTCACCACATCATCAATAGTTACTGACAAGGGAACAACATTATTTTTCTTAGTTGTTGGGGTCTCCATCCATGATGGAGCAATAGAGGATTTCTTTTATGTATCATACTTACTGAGAAGAGCTAGTGAATCCATAGGAGTATTCTCCACTTCCTGTTGTGCCTGTTGATCATTTGCCATCTTAGGTGCACTGTGATCTTCAACTGGAATGGTCCTTAGATCAAGATCTAGAGATTCTAAATCCATGATGATGTTGGGGTTAAATTTCTATTTCTAGGACCTTTCCTTCACCCTCAGACGTGACCTGGTCACTCGGGTTTCAGGTTCAGCCCATTGTTGAACTTGAACTTGAACTTGAGGAGAAATTGGTTCAAGTTCAGGTTCAACTTCAGATTTATCTTTTCTTGCATAGTGTGGATCAACACTTAAGTTAGTCAAAATAGAAGTTTATTTTGTTGAATGTCTCTTTTTGGCTTTCACTTGTCCTTTAGAAGACTACAAAGAAGTAATATAAACTCTTCTCGTTAACAACCATGCCTCTGTCCTCTCAATAATTCTTTTCATTTTGTTATGCAGATCATCCCCTTCTGGCTCTGACCAATCAAATTCAGGAATAGGGAGAGCTTCAAATTTCTCCAAGTATAGGGAATCTAAAACATTAGCCTCACTATCTTCCTCTATCCCCTCTGTATTCATCTCCAGTTTGAAATAAATGATTTTCCCTTGAATTAACTAAGACCATAACCTCTTCCTGATTTCCAATTTGTTAGAACAATCAATCCAAAATTTTTCTCACTCAGGAATGTGTATGAATGTATCTAATACATTGAGATTGGCTCTTACAAAATCCCTATAATAAAAATTGATCCTAGGCATATAAGACTGTAGATAGAAAGCATTGAATTCTTGTTTCACAGCCAGAGCATCCTGGAAACTTTTGCATCTATAATAACCCAATTCAATTAGGGAAAGGATACCTGAAGATTTTCTTGGGGTTCCAACCTTTTGTTCTACTAGAAAAAGTTGCATGCATAACTCCATTAGGACTATATCATCTTAACAGAATCTAGGGAGTTTCAGGGGTTTGGCTCTCTGAGATTTTCTGGAACTATTTTCATGAAGTCTATGTTTTAAGTTTTCTAAAACAAATGCAATAGAACATATATGCTATCCTATGGTTTTATATATGTGATTAAGATTTTGGAATGATAGATACTATTATCTATCAAAGTATGATCTCTTTTCCTATGGAAATATATTATATTTTAAGAAAGATTGACTATTATATTGGTTGATTTTACGCTTGAAGAAATAGTGAGAATTAGTGGAAAATTTATTTTTAAGTAGTAAATCTTTTGATTATATCAGAAGTGGATGTTCATTATTCTGCACCTTCTTTTTATGGTGATGGAATGAGTTTTTTTCCTTATGTGTTTTCTAGTTAAAGGCATACATGTTATTCATTCCTTTTTGAATAAAATCCTATTGAAAATCTACTAGTGAGGGGCTGCACCTTGTGAATTTGCAGAGAGTTGGCTTTTAGCAACTCGTTTGTTAGTGTCGAGTTATTCATTTTCTTCTCTTCATTCTTTGAGGGAGTATAATATTAATTTAAAGAAGAGGAAAAACTATATGCTAATAGGTGTGATTGTGTGGAAAACACCTCATGTTGTTGTATTGTTGATCTTTGTAGTGAGATCCTTGTCTTGTTGCATATTGTAATGTATTGAAGACCATCTTCAAGAAACATGTGGAACGCTTTCTTCATTGTGACTTGGAATATTGTATGCCATCCATTGATTGAATAAATCTCTTTATCTTGTGAATGTGTAGTTGTATTTTGAAATAATACCAAAATGTAAATGAGGAATCCTTACTTTAATGTTTAATGCAGTCTATTCATTGGAATGGTGGTGTGAATCTTTCATTGTAAATGATATCCAAGTTGATAAAGAAAAAAATAATGTATTGGTTTTATAGAAAGTAAAGTTTCATTGAAATGAGAAGTTAGAAATCTATTAATGTATTTGATTGAAATTGTTATATTCATTACAATCAATCTCTTCTTAAACAAAATACAAGATCAATAGAAACAACACTTTAGTTGAGAACAACATTGCAACCTCTAAATTTCTCTAAAATGAAGTATGATATCAATGAAATATTGGATAAGTTAAGATACCAATGTTAAGATCACATATAACTAATATTCAAATCATAGCCTTCGTAGTGCAATGAACTAATTAAAGTTATCAAATACATCCAAATAGCTCTCCTATAACAAGTAAATAGATCAATGTGAAAGAGTCATGGCCAAATTATAAAAATGACACATCCTAGTTTTTAGAGAGCAAAAAGCTCTCTGGAATTTGTATGGAAAGGAAATAATTCTCTTACAACAGAGAATATTCCCTTCCCTTCCCAAATCCTTTCTCTCTTAAGACATGTGCTACCATTCCTTATAACTTCCCACACTTCATCATTCTTACTGACATGGTATTAAATCCTTACCTCCATGTGTACTTGAGGACCGACACAAAATTTGCACATATCCTTTCGACAAGGTAGCTTTATACCTCCCATACATTGGAGCTTATGTTTGGAAAATTTATTAAGGTTGGATGGCACATATCCCCTCACACCTCAAACCTGCCATCTTTCTCTCACTCTCCCTTATGTAATATACTAGTCCTACCTTTGGCTTGACCATTTGACAAGAGAAGCCCTTCCCTCCTATACATGTGTAGTTCTATGCAATGGAATAGGGTATTGGTTAGGTGGGTCCCCCAACATTGCAATTAAATCAACACACTCCTCTTATAAACTTTCATAGGTCCTTGTTGTACTACTATATGGGTGGAGAGATATGTGGTGCCCCCCCCCATATCTTGTCATTTGTTACACTCCATTCCTTCTTGGATATGCACTCCACTAGCCTTGATTTATATGGTTAGTAGGGATAGGTAGAGATAGGTGATAGGTATAGATGTTATTAGGATAGAGTAGTATTTCTTTTTAGGTTTGTTTATTTCTTTTGGTAATCTTTAATTGATAATATATGCTTGCACTTGATTAGTTGTAAGCTACGGTAATTATTTATTTGATAGGTTTAAATTGAGGGTTAGTAGGATATTAGTAGGATATGGGTAGGATTAACTATAGGATATGACATAGTCTTCTACATATTAACTGTTGGAAACAATTGTCTGAAGGAAATTGCTACTCAAATTATGTATTGTCTTTGATGTCACACAATGTCATAGTCCACAGCAATCAGTTTCTACCGAGCTCAGTCGGTCTGCCAGACAAGAAAATTAGTGCTTACCGAGTCCACTCAGTTATCAAAGAAAATCAGTGTCTACCGAGTCCACTCGGTCATCAAAGAAAAGTTAGCATTTACTGAGTTCAGTTGGTTGTCAAAGAAAAGTTAGCATTTACCGAGTTCAGTCGGTTATCAAAGGTAAAGGATTGTCGGTGTTTACCGAGTTCCCTCGATCTCCGAAAGATTGTAAAAAGTTATGGTCACCGAGCACTGTCGGCCCTTGAAGGATTTTTGCAAATAAAGTTTTCTTAATTCAGTCGACTGTTATACTAAATAATGTCGATTTGAAAAATCTAAAATCATATAAATAAAAGGTCAAATGTGAAAAATAAAATAGATATATAGCAGAAGATTTACAGAAGAAAGACAAGAAAGGTGTGTGCAAATTTGTGAAGGATGTTCAGATATCCTTAAGGTGCAACAGAGATTTATTCAATCAGGAAGGATCACACTTATGCAGAACAGAGATCTGTAATCAGCAAGGTAGTTGCATTATTATACAGGTCATTTTCATTGTTACCTTCTTATCATTGTAACAGTGAATTCTAAATCTCTTAACCGAGTTGGTTTAACAATCATATTGTAAATCCTCTAACAAGGTGACAATTCCATTGAATTGTTTTCAAGACCTCTTACCAGGCCACTCCTAGCAGGGTGATTAAATCCTCTAACAAGGTCACACCTAATAGCGTTTCTTGTAACCTTTTACTGGGTTGGCTTCTAACCGGGCATCACTTCAGAAAAGTGAAAATCAATATCTAGATACATTGGTGGTTTTTCCCATATTGGGTTTCCACATTAAATCTTGTGTCTCTTGTGTTCTGAATTGCTATCTTAATCATATACAAGTGATGATGAACATCTAAAGATAATTTTGCTAATACTTTCTGCATCTTCAAAGTTACTGCAATCTATTTACCGATTGCTAAAACAGATAACATTCTTTAAGATATCCTAAGGGATCTAGAAAGAAATAATAGTGAAGTGTTTTATGGTTGACTGATTCACCCTCCCCCCTCTCCGTCACTTTATCCATATTCCATCAATTGGTATCAGAGCATTTGGTGCTTGCAGGAAGGGTTTCAAGGACCTAAGCTAAAGATCAATATGTCTTATAAGAGGGAAATTCCAAAGCTCAACAGAGATAACTTTTCAGCATGGCAAGGTCTCATGCAACTTCATCTGGCTTCCATTGGTGATTCAGGATGCAAATACATTGATGAAGAATACACAGTTCCTACTAGCGCATTAACTATTGAAGACATTGCAGAGAAAAAGACTCATAACACCATGATGATAGACATTGCATCTGCTCTCAGCTATGAAGAATTTGATGATATTAAAGAATGCACTACTGCATATGAAATGTGGATGACACTAAAGAAAATATATGGTGGTGATGCAAATGTGAAAAGAGCCAAAGTAGAAAGCCTAAGAGGACAGTTTGACAAGATGAATATGAAGGAAGATGAAAACATTGCAAAATATGTTGAAAGAATCAAAGCAAGTGTAAGTGCAATTAGAGCTTCTGGAGGAACAATCTCAGATGAAACTGTTATAAGTAAGGTACTCAGATCATTACTCACTATCTATGCAATAAGAGTATCAACTATTCAAGAAAGAAGATGTGAAACAAACCACAATATAACTTTAGATGCTTTAGTTGGAAGATTGACAGCCTTTGAATTAGACAACTGTGACAACTATGTTCCAAATTCCAAAAATATTGAATCAGCATTTGAGGCCAAGGTTTCACTAAAGAAGAACAAGAAAATTAAAGAAGTTCAGTCAGAAAGTGAAGACGTATTAGAAGAAAGTTCTGATAGTGATCTTGAAATTGTAGAAGCATTACTTGCAAAGAAGTACTCTAAAGGGAAAGGTAAATATAAAGGTAAAACTCCTTTAATCTATTTTTCATGTGAAGAAATTGGACATATTTCAGCTAGGTGCCCAAACAAGCAAGTCAAGGAAGAGAAGAGAAGTCACAAGTACTATGGAAAAAAGAATTTCAAATCATTCAAGGATAAAGGCAAAAAAACATGTTTTATGGCTAAAGATTCTGATGATAGTGAAGAAGAAATTGTCTTTATTGCTATAAAAGATGAATCTAATGATGATGAAGATAAGATGGCACTTATTTCTCATATAAGCAAAGATGATATATGGATAATAGACAGTGGATGTTCACACCACATGACTGGTGACAAGACAAAATTTGAATATCTAGAAGACTGTGATAGTGGCAATGTAAGATTTGGAAACAATGAACCTTGTTGTATAAAAGGAAAGGGAAGAATCTCATTAACCAAAGAACTCATATGTGATAATGCTTATTGGGTTGAAGGACTAAAACATAATCTTCTAAGTGTAGCACAGCTAATCAACACTGGTTTCAAGGTTGAATTCATGAATGGTCAAGCAAGACTGCTGGATGAAAAAGGAAAACTCATTGGATCAGGCAATCAAACAAAAGGTAACTTATTTTATCTTGATCTTAGTGAATATTCATGCTTTATTGCTAAAATTGAAGAAAGTTGGCTATGGCACAAAAGGTTATGTCATGTTAATTTTGATAACATGATAAAAATAAGCAAATTCAAGAAGGTTAGAGGCATTCCTACTTTGAAGAAACCTGATACTGGTCTATGTAAGAATTGTCAGATTGGAAAAATGAGTAAAACTAGTTTCAAGAGTAAGAACTATCAGTCTAAAGAAATTTTGGAAATTGTGCATACTGATTTATGTAGACCTATTGGAATACAAAGCTATACTAGAGATAAATTCTTTATTCTTTTTGTTGATGATTATTCTAGAATGATGACTGTTATGTATTTAAGAGAAAAATCAAAAGCATTTGAAAAGTTCAAATGGTACTTAGCAAGAGTGGAAAAGGAAACAGGGAAAAGATTGAAATGCTTAAGATCAGTCAGAGGTGGTGAATTCATCTCCCATGATTTTAACAACTTTTGCATTGAAAGAGGAATCAAAAGACAAGTATCAACTCCTAGAACTCCTGAGCAGAATGGAATAGTAGAAAGAAGAAACAGATCTATTATGGATTGTGCAAGGACTCTAATGATAGAAAAGAACATCGCTATAAAGTACTAGAAGGAAGCTATCAGCATTGCAATTCATACCTTGAACCGAGTACAATTGAAGAAAGACACATTCAAAACTCCTTATGAATTATGGTATGGCTATAAACCCAATTTAAGTTACATGAAAATATTTGGTAGCAAGTGTTATATCTTAAAAGAATCCAGAGGAAATAAATTTGATGTGAAAAGTGATGAAGGAATATTCCTAGGATATTCTAGCAAAAGCAAGGCATACAAATGTCTGAACTTATCTACTCACAAAGTCATAGAAAGTATACATGTAAAATTTGATGAGTTTGCAGAAAAGACTGAAGAAGAAAGCAAAAGGGAACCTGAGAACTACAGAAGATTCATTTACATTGAACCTGAAACATTGGCAGACATAACTATCAATGAGGAAACTATATCTACTGAGCCGAGCACAGTTACCGAGTCACAAACTGAGTCATAGGAATAAATTCAGACCGAGTCTCAGCCTGAAGTTACCGAGCAAATATCTACCGAGCCCGAGCAACCTGAAGAAGAGATCCTAGAAGACAACAACATGACTCATTCAAAAAGCAAGGAACCTATATTAGCCAAATATGTCAGAAGACATCATACACCAGATCAAATTATTGGAAACAAATCAGATGGTACTATGACAAGAAGTAAGCTAAAAGGTACATGTCTGCTTACTGATTTTGAACCTAGAAATATCAAAGATGCATTGGAAAATGAAAGTTGGATTGAAGTAATGAATGAAGAATTAGAACAAATACAAAAGAATAAAACATGGACTCTTGTACCTAGACCTAAAGATAAGAATGTAATTGGAACAAAATGGGTATTCAGGAATAAGCTGAATGAAGATGGTCAAGTATCTAGAAACAAAGCTAGATTGGTATGTAAAGGTTATTCTCAAGAAGAAGGTATAGATTATGGAGAAACTTTTGCTCCTGTTGCAAGATTAGAAGGTGTAAGAACTCTACTTGCTTATGCAGCACACAAAGGATTTAAGGTATATCAGATGGATATAAAATCTGCATTTCTCAATGGAATTCTTGATGAAGAAGTCTACATTGAACAACCTGGAGGTTTTGTTGATCCAGATAAAAAGGACATGGTCTGCAGGTTACACAAAGCATTGTATGGTTTGAAACAAGCTCCTAGAGCATGGTATGAAAGACTCCATAACTATTTGATTTAGATTAATTTCAAAAGAGCCAATGATAACAACAATCTATATATTAAAGAAGGACCAAATGACAAAATTGTATTGGCAAAAATATTTGTAGATGATACTATATTTACAGGGAATGAGGATCAATGCAAAGAATTTTTAGAGCAAATGAACAAAGAATTTGAAATGTCTATGTTTGGTTTAATAAAATTATTTTTTGGTCTTCAAATTCAGCAAAGCAAGAATGGTATATACATTACTCAATCTAAATACATTAAGGAAATACTTAAGAAGTTTGGTATGGAAGATTCAAAACTAGTTGGTACACCCATGTGTACTGGACTGAAACTTACCAAAAATGATGATTCAAAAGAAGTTGATCAGACCCTATACCAATCTATGATTGGAAAATTGTAGTATGTAGTACATACAATACCTGATATTGCCTTAGCAGTCGGTATAGTAGCTAGATTCTCAGCAAAACCTAAGGAAAATCATATGATGGCAATCAAAAGAATCTTAAGATACTTAAGAGGAACTGAAGAATATGGTTTGTGGTATAAATTTGGAGGCAATCTAGACTTAAAAGTGTTTACTGATGCTGATTGGGCAGGGAACATTGATGACAGAAAAAGTACAAGTGGTGGAGCATTTTTTCTTGGAAAAAGACTGGTATCCTGGACTAGTAAAAAGCAAAATTGCACATCTCAATCCACAGCTGAAGCTGAATATGTTGCTGCTGTAATAAACTGTTCAAATATTGTTTGGTTTAAACAATTATTAGAAGGTATGAAGGTTGAAATCAAAGAACCAGTTGTTATATTTTGTGACAATACCAGTGCAATAAACATTTCGAAGAATCCAGTGATGCATTCCAAAACCAAGCATATTGCTATTAAATATCACTTTGTCAGAGAATTGGTGCAGGACAAGGAAATCAGATTAGAATATATTCATACAAAAGAGCAGATTGTAGACATTTTCACCAAACCATTACCTAAGGATGCATTTATGTATCTAAGAGGTAAGTTAGGGGTCATTCCCCTATCCAAGGCTCACTAAATACAGTTTTAGTGATGCATCAACCAGAACATGATTGAAAATCAACCAGTTGATGCAGAATATTCAAGGAATCATTGCATATGAATCAGTACTTGAGGTACATTAATTTACACCAGTATTATGTAAATTTTCTTTGGCATGTGTTGTCAAAGAGGGAGTGTTTGCTATGTCTTTGCTATTACTTCAAGAAATTTTCAATAGTCAGAAGGAAGAATTTTTAGAAAACAGGAAGTTTGCTGACAGAGGGAGATTTGAATCTAAACCGAGCTAATTCTTTCAAATTTCTTATGCTATGAAATATTGTGTTGCCATCAATGCCAAAGAGGGAGATTGTTGGAAACAATTATCTGCAGGAAATTGCTACTCAAATTATGTATTGTCTTTGATGTCACACAATGTCATAGTCCGCAGCAATCAGTTTCTACCGAGCTTAGTCAGTCTGCCAGACAAGAAAATTAGTGCTTATCGAGTCCACTCGGTTATCAAAGAAAATCAGTGTCTACCGAGTCCACTCGGTCATCAAAGAAAAGTTAGCATTTACCGAGTTCAGTCGGTTGTCAAAGAAAAGTTAGCATTTATTGAGTTCAGTCAGTTATCGAAGGTAAAGGATTGTCGGTGTTTACCGAGTTCCCTCGGTCTCCGAAAGATTGTAAAAAGTTATGGTCACTGAGCACTGTCAGCCCTTGAAGGATTTTTGCAAATAAAGTTTGCTTAATTCAACCAACTGTTATACTAAATAATGTCGATTTGACAAATCTAAAATCATATAAATAAAAGGTCAAATGTGAAAAATAAAATAGATATATAGCAGAAGATTTACAGAAGAAAGACAGGAAAGGTGTGTGCAAATTTGTGAAGGATGTTCAGATATCCTTAAGGTGCAGCAGAGATTTATTCGATTAGGAAGGATCACACTTATGCAGAACAGAGATCTGTAATTAGCAAGGCAGTTGCATTATTATACAGGTCATTTTCATTGTTACCTTCTTATCATTGTAATAGTGAATTCTAAATCTCTTAACCGAGTTGGTTTAACAATCATATTGTAAATCCTCTAACAAGGTGACAATTCCATTGAATTGTTTTCAAGACCTCTTACCAGGCCACTCCTAGCAGGGTGATTAAATCCTCTAACAAGGTCACACCTAACAGTGTTTTTTGTAACCTTTTATCGAGTTGGCTTCTAACCGGGCATCACTTCAGAAAAGTGAAAATCAGTATCTAGATACATTGGTGGTTTTTCCCATATTGGGTTTCCACATTAAATCTTGTGTCTCTTGTGTTCTTAATTGCTATCTTAATAATAAACAAGTGCTGATGAATATCTAAAGATAATTTTGCTAATACTTTCTGCATCTTCAAAGTTACTGCAATCTATTTACCGAGTGCTAAAACAGATAACATTCTTTAAGATATCCTAAGGGATCTGGAAAGAAATAATAGTGAAGTGTTTTATGGTTGAATGATTCACCCCCCCCCTCTCAGTCACTTTATCTATATTCCATCAATTAACTTAGTTAATAGTTGTCAATCCTATTTTAATGATTAACTTTTTAGTTAATAAATTAAATCACTAATTAAATAGTCTTTAATATTGGTTAGTAGGAGGTTATTTTGACTTGACCGTTTGTTTTACTTTCATGTGCTAATACATCTTTTATGAAGTTAAGTATTAGATAAAAATGGTAATGTGTTGACTCTTAATTATTAATAATCTAACTTGTTACCTTGATAGTTTATCCTAGTCAGTGAAATAACAACTTGAATAGTGGAATAATTTCTCTAAGTTAAATTGTTAATTTATATTGGTTAATAGAATTATATTCTAATGTATTGTTTTGGGTCTCTAATTTTAATTTATCTGAGGAATATTAACATGAGTTAATTAACGAGTAGTATAGCTAGAATATTTTATATCGTTAGTAAACTTTATTTAATTGATGTCAAAGTAAAAGTAATTTATTACTATGTTAATAACTTGTTAATTATCATTTAGTTAAGTAAATTCATATTAACATATGATCCTATTGGTTTAATGTATTCATAACGTGTAACATTAGGCTCAAATAAACAATATTAGAATAACAAGCGTTCATCTATGATTTGATTTCCATAATGAAATTAAAGATTGGGATAGGTTAACCTTGGTTCAATCTTGATCTTTATGTTATACTCTTATGACCAAAATTCCAACTAAGTCCACCCATGTTATCATCATTGGATTAATAAATCTCGTAAACCCCTTAAAGGTCATTAGTCCACATGGTTAACGAACTATACCTTAAGGGAACCTATTGTTGGGAGTTGATAATTCATTTGACTATGCATCCTGACTAAAGTGTTATTGTTACAATGAGGTACACCCTTGTAGATTTTTGGAAGTTAGTGAACTAGAATATTTCCAGATTATCGATACCTTACCAAGTCAGTATCACCTCAGTTAAAACCTTAGCCAAAGGTGGATCTAGTAGATTGAACTTGAGACTTACTTCTTAGTTGACTTGAATCTAGCTTTTGACTAATTAATCCATTGTTAACTTACATTGAGCCTTTGAACGTCACTCCTTAACCTTTCATTTAAAAAAAAGAATTTGTTGCATTTTTGTTAGATAAAATTTGGGCATGACAGATTTATTTTACATCAGTTCCTAACATTTGATATGTTAAATTCCATATCTGCATAAATTAAGATGCATTATGACAGATCTGAGAAAGAATGTATATTGTATATTTGATGTCGAGCATTAGTATTTAAGTTCATAGTGAATGAGGTGTGCTAGTGTATGCCAAGCTCTTATGATATTCGAGATGTGATATGTACCTAGCTAAAACTGAATGGTAGTATTGATTGAGCATATGTTTACCAAGTTGCAATGAGAAGGCCAAGATAGTTGTATTTCACCTAGAAAGAGTATAGGTCATTTAATGAAGCCCTAATTTGAATGTTTGGTGTCTATAAAATGGAATGTCACCATTTATTCTCATTTCACCAATGATTTAAAAACTTGCATAGTGATTCTAAAGCGATTAACTAGAGGTATTTATGCTAAGTTTAATTTGTGAAGATCTTTACAGCATGCCACGGACAATCATCTAAGAATTGTTGGAACAAGGTATTTATCAAGTAACTCATATTCATAATTGGAACCCTATATTTTAGAGATATGGAGTCTACATCATCTTTTGCAACCATCAAGCAAGGAAAGGATGTATCAAAAGTTCAACTTGCAAGGAACAATGCATGCAAACCATATAAATTTGAACTTGTTCCTAAAAGTGCAGTAAAGGGAGATGTCATAGGTGCCCTTTCATATATTCCTCTAAAGGTCCTGATGATTAGTGATATACTCACATGCTAAATGTGTAAGATTGGAGAA
The DNA here is from genome assembly GCA_027943335.1 of Chamaecyparis obtusa. Lineage (NCBI taxonomy): Eukaryota > Viridiplantae > Streptophyta > Pinopsida > Cupressales > Cupressaceae > Chamaecyparis > Chamaecyparis obtusa. The sequence goes on from BSBK01004683.1 coordinate 265,840, forward strand.
ATAGGAGACTATGAGATGAGAGAAGCATATGAAAAACTATGTAGTAATGGGGTGTTGAAGGCTAAACACTAGAAGGTTGCCGATAGAGGGTTTGTTCATGCCCTTGATTTCTTCCAAAATTTTAAGGTTGAACTGATAAATATTGTCTTGAGTCATGTACATGACATGAAGATATGGTTGGAGGGTGGACCTATCAAGATTACAAAGGAGATGATACACCAAGTCACTGGTTACCCTAGTCTTTTAGGGGAAAAGACAATGAGATGCCAGAGTAAGGAAGTTATACAAGAAAATACTCAGGTGGTATGGAACAAAAGAGGGATGACTATTTCTACAATCACTAATCTAGAAATAGATTTTGTAGTGAGAGTGATAGCTCACAAATTATACCAATCTAGTAGGATTGATAGTGTTCCTTGTATAGTAGTTGACCATGCATGGAAGATGGTGTAGAAAGATCATATTTATGATCTTGTCAAGCTACAATTGACCCAGGTTACTGAGAACCTCACTTCTATCAGGAAGGAAAATAATTCAATGTGTAAGTTTGGTTCTCTTCTCACTTGTCTATTCTTCTATGTTTAGAATAGTTTTCCTACTATTGGTGATGTTGTATAGGATAAGGATGGAACAGTCACCCAACATATAAATGAGTTTATTTAGTAGTTAGGAGATAGTTTTGAGAGTATCATGGATTGTTATTTTGTAGAGTTTAAAAATAAAATGAGGAAGAGGAGTAGGATTCATGTATCCCTAGGGGAGAATTATTACAATTATATATGTTCCCTAGTGGATACCGACCACACATATGCAAAGGAAGTTATGTAACACCCCGCCAAGCAACCCAAGAGGACAAGACATAAAACCTCTATAAAATGCAAGTAGTGAATTTTTTTATTTTATTTTAACTAGAATAATATTCATCATTCCACTTCATATTTCTAAAAGAAGAAATAATTTTCTACTACTTGAATGTAATATTTATACAACTTAAGTCCTCTCGAGTTCCCTAACGTTTCTACTAAAGCAACATCATATAAACCATTTACATGCATAAGATATTCACGGAATCATGAGCTTAAAAGATCTACATTCATTTTAATGCACCAAGTTAAATGTCCCTAACTTATTTCTTATATTAAACATAGGTTAATCATCCAACATCATTATTCCTTTTATCAACTCATTCCATAAATTCATATTGATTTCATCTACATCTACTATCCTTTATATCACTTTTCTCTAATAATTTAGGTAAGAGATTAATATTCATTAAGGTAGGCATTATCCTAGGTACTTCATTAACATGAACCAAGTATTAACATTATAATCAAGTTACTATTTTATTTCATTGTTTCATAACCATTCATTGTTAATAATTCCAATCACTAACCTATCATTTCTCAATAATTTCCTTGGATCCTTTCATCAAGAGAGAATACATTATTTTTTTGTGATACATCATTATATATAACTATATTTAAGATCATTTCCTTTACATATGGACAACATAAGAGGATAGGAGAAATAACATAAACACTTTCTTTTAATGCTAGTAACATGTCCAATATTCCACATTATTTTCCCTTTCTTTTACCTAGAACTACCCATTCCCTTATGCATTACTTTGAATTGAGATTATATCAATACTACAAGACTCCTTTTAGGAGATTAAAATTACATGAATACAAATACATAAGTACATCTCATATTAAAATATCCAATAAGAAATCTTCAACTGCAGGTCTGGAATGGAATATGTGCTAGGATCATCCAAAGAATCACGATCAATACCTCGATATAAATATTAACCACCCAACCATGTGGAACCAATAGGCCCACTCCCCTGAGCTAGGAGATAGAACCAAAGGCCCATACAAGAGGTAACAACTAGGAAATTCCTAAGGTGGTGATAAAATTTCCCCAAAGTCACAACACAAAAGAAAAGACAAGAAGACCACAAGGACTAACAGAGGCATGATCAAATTTGGTAGAGGCTCTAAGCTACAAGCTAGGTGAGTGTCATCGCATAGCCCTCACCCCTTGGGTTTTCTTGGTACTAGCCACTCTTGGCCCCGGCCCCCAAGTAGGCACATGCGAAACTGAATGCCTCTCGTACAGACAAGGTCATCCAGTCGTACCTACGCATAGGTACCTTCTCCCACTCCCATCCTTAGTCTTTACTAGCACTAAAGGCATGGGCGAGGCACAATTAATCTTGATTAGTGTGTAATTTCCCATTCCCAATTCATTTATTTAGGTTATCACTTGATTAAATAACTCATAGTAGGTTATCCTGGTACTAGCCACTTAGGGCCCCGGCCCCTCACTATGAGCCACTCACCTAGTGTACTTAGGTTCCCTAACATACATATAAAAATCATAATAACATAATAGATTCATCATTAAGAATTCATATCAATTTCATAACAACATTTGATTGAGTTTAGGAAAACATATGTTGTCCCTAGTCCACTTGACAACCCTAAACCCAATATGGCATTCAGAATGTTCCAAACATATAAGAAGACATCCAAGTGAGATTATAAAAATATTTAGAGTATAAATAGATCTAATTAACCAAAAATAAATTCTAATAGCCTCTGGTAACCATAAAAAACCTTAAAACTTAATGACGTTCTTAAACTAAATTATTTCAAGCAAGGATTAAATGCAAAGAATAGTCATCATAGAACAGTCAACCATATCTTCCACAAAACAATTAATAAAGGAAATCTCTTTGGTGGAGATTTAGATAACATAATTATGGACTCTCAATTTTATTTTTAGGAAGATCCAACAATGGGAAAGAAAGTTATGACTTCTAGTTTAAAATAGAAAATTCTGGTTAGGGTTCAGACTTGCCTTCACTAAAATAGTTGTAATTTTCACAAAACGTAATTAAAATTTACAAAACCAATTGGAAATGAAATATAAGACTTAGGATAATTTTTGATATCAAATTAAGACTTTTATATGATCATATCAGCCTGTAGCATATGAATACATTTGACAGAAAATTCAGAATCAAGAATGGACAGGCATAGTCTTCCAAAATGTCAAAAATAAGGAATTAATTCGACCCTAAAAATAAAATCAGAGAGATACCCATTTTAGATCTATGAATTTTACTTCTAGAAAATTAATTTAGTAAAACCCTAGATGCAATTTAAATTATTATAATAATAGATCTCCAAAAATGGGTTGCTAAAAACCCTAGGAAAACACATGCCAATTCTTACAAACAAAAACTCAAAACTTTAAAATAACCATAGAAATGAAAAGTATAGATATAATAAATAATGATAATATATAAATAGATCCATAATCTATCAGACACATAAAATAACTAAAATATTCAATCCATACCTCATGTCCTACGAAGGTTGAATCGAAGAAGGAAGGAAACAAAAGAGAAGACAATTCCAAACTTGAGATGCATCCTTCAAACCCTATCCACTTTCAGAAATCTCCATGAAAGAAAGAAATAATTCCATAGCAAAGAATCCCTCTCTCAACTACTGAAATTCTCACAAAAATGTCTCTCTCCCAAAAGCAAAGATAGCCAAAAATTCTTAAAGACATATGCTTACAAACTCTCCCTCACATCTCCAAGTTTTCTCTCCAAAATATCCATGAAAATTAAGGCCATCCTCTCCTCAATGCTTCAGCCCCCAAAATCTCCCCCTTTCAAATGAGAAAGTAGTGCATATAAATAGATTTCCAAAGGTTGAGAGGAAAAGTAACCAATTCCCAACTAACTCTTAACTAAAGGGTATTATAAAATAACTTAATATCATACAACTATATTACTCAAATATACAATAAAAGATTATTTGTATTCATTCATACACATATGTAATATTATCCTAACATATATGCATATGCCATCATTAATTACATCAATATCTATATATATAACCTATCCTCATTATTAATAATTAACAATTGAGAATAATATACCTCGCATTATTTAATATTTAATTATTAATAATATTATACTTTACATTAATCCCAAAATATACACCATCAACAATATCTACAATAATTAACATATAATCACATATAAATTATATATATATATATAAATACATATATGTGTGCACCCATATATATATATATATATATATATATATATATATATATATATATATATACATACCAAATACCAAACACTATAATCTATAAGATTATGAAGTAATAGATCACAATATTATTACCTATTTATAATTACTATAGGATATAATCACTGAGGTAGAATAAAATCACACACCTCAAAATAAACCTAATCATCCAAAGAGGCCATACAAATCATCTATGAAACATATCGAGAAAACCATAAGATCAAACAAGGTCAACCAAAGTCAACAAGGAAAGTCAAGCCAAACTCCTGGAACACAACATAGAAAGATTAACTAAGGATCATACCAAGAAGGAGAAATAAATAAAATGAGTAAACAAATCATACAACCAAATGAATTCAAGTGGCCTCAAGGCACTAACTACAACCATGCCCAACCGGGTGCGTTGGATATGGGTTTTTGACTGACAAAAAAGGAACCCTAATATTCCCAAATTGGAATAATGACAAAGGAAGAATCATGTAGGGGCCTTAGTAATATCTCCATAACAACAACCATCAAGGATTTGAGGGCATGCTCAGACCTGTGAAGCCAGGTGAAGTCGATGCCCGGTACCTGCAAGCCTGCATCACAAAGAAGAAATACATATGCACGGATATACATATAAAAGAAAACATTGTAGACAGATGACCAGGATCGATACATCGTGTGGACCTAAGCTATGTGAGTAACTATGACTTCGTCCTGAATCATGAAAACACATCATGTATATATATACACTCAAAGCATGTAGCATCATCATAATGAAGGTTAGAATCTCAAGCATTGTGTTAGTCTCTTATCAATACTAATAATAAATCAACATAATCAAATCATCAAGTGAGATACAAGATTCATCCAAAGTAACCTTAATAAAAGAAAATATAAATAACCACATATATATATCTATCAAGTACATATCATATAACCTCCTAACTATGTTCATAAAGGTCTTGTAGGTACTCAATACATACATGGAGATAAATACATACAAAAATGATACCTTTAGATAGTATGTCTGATATTAGAATCATTGAGTACTAGCTTATGAAATTATTATAAACAACTATAGGAATAAATCAAACAAGTATCATGTACAACTTAAGCTGTAAGAAAACATCGAAGGATCTTAATTCTTTCAAAAACAAAAAACTTATATTAGGGTTAGAGGGGTATTACAAGTTACATCAAGGGTATAATGGCTTAGGTCGTTATCTTATGGGGTTAATGTAGATGAGGAAACTATTGGATGTTTTTGATGCATTTAATATGTTTAATCACTACATTATCTCATGAAGTGCTATTGGAATTAATACCGTTGTCATTTGTGTTTTGTCATTGATGTCAACATATGTTTCTATGAAAAAAAAGACTGGTTATTATAGTGTACAGATACTGTATGGAAGATTAAGAATGAGCGAACATAGATTTGTATACAGGGAGGTGTTTTGATCTTATATCTAAGATTTTATGCTATAATATTTCATATTGGTTAAGAAATAAAAGATTTAGTGAAGACTAGTTTCTGGACTTAGATAGTAGAATCTGACAGAGTAAGTCTTTGTTTTTTGAGTATATCTTAAAAGCGATGTGGATTCAGTGTATGTGAGCTTAAAGGATGTCAGATAGCATAGTTAGGAATGTTTGAAGATCTTAGAAAGTCTTGGGAAGCATGATGACATCATCTATGACATGTGTTCTAGAGGAGACCTATTTGGGGCTGACTTCAGAGTTATAGTGTGTGTTATGGATAACAAGCATGGATTATGTATGTTGGACATTAATTTCTGAATTATAATTATTGTATACTAATTTTAGATATCGTGTGTATCTTAGAAAGGGGTTATGTAATTATTTGTATATTAGGAAAGCCTAATTGGCTGACTTGATCATTTAATTATAATAAGGTATATATGTAAGATATTTTCTTTTGAAAAGACATGTAGCATGGATGGAATGTAAAAGATGATTGTGGGAGTTGCGAGCTTGTATTTTCTCAATGTAGAGAAAAGGATAGTTTATATACTTCATTTGAATTAACCAAGAAAACATAGTTGCTATTAGATAGTAAGCCTAGGCAAGTAAGCCTAGGGAATGATCCTATATTTTTCATTGAATCTTAATAGGGTTTGTCCTTTAATAGGGACTGTGTACTCTAATGTTTTAATAAGCTCCTAACATGGTGAGATCTTTTAATAGGGATACTATACTCTCAGTACATCATTTGTGGGTGCTGATTTCCACCAGGATTTTTACCTGTAATAGGGTTTCCTCAACAACAAAATATTATGTTCTTGTGTTGGCATTTACTATGTTATCATTTGATTTTTATAGCTAGTATTTAAACTTTAAAGTTTAATAATTTATCATACAACTAATTCACCCCCTCTTAGTTTTATTAGTGGACTATTATTCCTCACAATTGGTATCAGAGCTACTAGTCCTTAGAGAGAAAGCTTAACCACTTGAGGTGATCTTGGAGATGGCATTCTATAGGAAGGATAGTCCAAAATTTGATCCTGAAATATTTGATAGTTGGAAGTGTTGGCAAAATGGGCAGCACTCCCCTCGAGATTTATGACATGGCTTAACTACCTCCTGTGTCTTCTATAAGTCTAGTGGTTGTATCGGGCATTAACAAGTCAATCTTTTGGTGCAAAAACAACCACTACTTGTAACAAGTGGTATCAAATCTTGGTCATAGGTTTGAATCCCCTCGAGTAACGCTGAGGGGGATATTGTTGGCAAAATGGTCAATGCTCCCCTCGGGATTTGTGACATGGCTTAACTGCCTCATGTGTCTTCTATAAGTCTAGTGGTTGTATCAGGCATTAACAAGTTGATCTTTTGGTGCAACGACAACCACTTCTTGTAATAGGAAGAACAAGATGTGAAAACATTTTCTATGTTTAGGTATTGACTACTAGATGATCACAAAGAATGAGGTAACCATGAAGGCTGAGGATGAATTAGATAAATCTACTAATGAAGAAAATAAGAAAATTTTATTTATCATGGTCATAAGGGAAGCACTAATTGACAGACTCTCTGATGGTGAATTTAATGAGGTGAAAGATCTGGATTCAGCACACAAAATGTGGTCAATGTTAGAAGCATTATATGAAGGAGACAAGTTTACTAAGAAATAAAAGTTGTAGAATTGGAAAACAAGGATGGAGAAATTGAAAATGAAAGATGATTAAACTATCAGGGCTTATGTACAAAGAGTTACTGAGGTTGTGATTGGAATAAAAAATTCTAGAGGCACTTATGAAGAGGAAGAAGTCATTGCAAAGATCCTTAGATCATTAACATCTGATTATAAGACCAAAGTTCAGGCTATAGAAGAAATCATACCTTTTACTACAAATTTTAGCATAGATATGTCGATTGCAAAGATAACTACCTTTGAAGCTATAGAAATGAGAGATTCTTCACTAAGAGATGAAACAACATTCTAGGAATCTTCACACAAAAAGACATTATCTAGAAATGAGAGCACCATCAATGATAATATAAAAGAAGAGATTGGTGAGTATGTTGATGAATGGGAATAGATACAAGAAGAAGGAAGGAAGATGGATAGATGAACTTGTTCCCCTAATTTCTAGAAGAGAAAAGAGAGGTAAGGGTAAATTTGAAGGAAAGTTATCTTTGAAATGTTTTTCATTCAATAAGATAGGTCACTTTGCATCTAGATGTCCGACAAGAGTTCCTAAGGACAAACCTAAGTGTTCAAGAGAAAAAGAATGTTATTATGGTAGTGAAAGTATTTTTTATGATGATTTTGATGATGAGGAGATTGGATTTATTTCTATCAAAGTTAAAAAACCTTTAGATGATGAAAAAGCTTTAGTGTCACATGTAACTAAATAAGTATGAGGGTGGTGTTGTAATATTTGGAGACAATGTTCATAAGCTTATCATTGGGGTAGGATATATTTCTTTGGATGGAAAGACTAATACTGACAATGCACTACGTGTTGATGGACTTAAGTATAACTTTTTGAGTGTTGGAGAATTGATGGACAAAAGTTATCAATTGAAATTCATTGATGGGAAATCTTTTATCATAAGTAAGACAAGAATTTTGATTGCAACTGGTACTACATCTAGACACTAGTACATTTGACCTAGTTTTTCTACCAAAACTTTTGACCATCATATAAAGAGGTTTTGGTTGGTCAGATTATAGAAGGAAAACTTTCTTTTTTTTTTAATCCGTGCCCGTGTTTGTCAAAATTTTGACCAATACAATGTAGGTCAAAATTTTGACCAACATGGGCATAACTTAAAAAAAAATATTTCAGAACTTGTTTCATTATTAGATCAAGCTTGTAGCACACGAAGGAGGACTACCTGTGAGGGTTGCCACTATTATTTGGTGTAAAAGGAGGACCTCCTGCAAGGGTTTCCACTATTATTTGGTGTAGAAGGAGGACCGCCTACGAGGGTTGCCATTGTTATTTGGTGTAAAAGGAGGACTGCATGTGAGGGTTTCCACTATTATTTTGTGTAAAAGGAGGACCACTTGTAAGGATTTCATTAACATACGGTATGATCGGTTTTTTTTAAACATATATGTTTGATTGAATGTGATCTTGGCTAGGTTAGAATTGATATTATGGTTGTCAGTTGTAGGAGAAGGTGATTTCTACAAAGCCCTAGGCTATAGATGTTTTATCTAAGAATGTGTAGTACTTATCATTCATTTTATTTTATAAAAGTAATATTATTATATAAAAATTCTTTCAAAAACACATTAACAAAGAGAGAATCAATGTATTATTCAGCAATCAACAATATTGTGGTTATAATAAACAATATTAAACCTATCCAAACAAACTATATTGTTTCCAAATACTTTGTTGGTTCCTACTAAACATGAACCAAATAAGATTTACATTTGAATCCACACCCTAAGTTCCCAAAATGAAAAGGTTTAAATACTTTGAGGAATCACAGTGACTGGTTAACGCATGGGATAGTCAAGATAAAAGCCTCCAAAGAATTAAATGAGTGAATATGAATGTTTGAAAACTATTCCTTATTGCATAATGAAAAGGAAAAACCAAAACAAGACTTTGACACTTTTAAGATCATTGATTTCAATTATAAAAACTTGTCTTTTATTTGATTTCATGTTTCATCCATATGCCAGGCTTCTCTTCCATACTATGTCTTCCAAAAGATACATATAAACCTTCATCTCAACTTCCCCAACCACTCCTAACCAGTTTGAGGGATTAGTTGGATGTTTAGACATTAAAATGTGACTTGATCACTAAGACTTCTAAGGTATTTTAAATACTTAGAAGACTTATTTAATACCCAACTATACTCCTAGAATCTCCTATATTGACATTCCATTGACATGTATCATTATTGTATTCCATGAGAAGACATTGATTTGAGACATTTCGACAAGCATTGGATGCATGGTATTTGATTCCACATTTTGCATGTATCTTTATATGATCTGCAACCATATATTTGTCAAAATTTCTCCTCAATGGGGTTTGATAGATGTTGACAAGATGTGATAAAGTTCTACTCACAACCATTCTCTGATGGATGTCTATATTATGTTTTGAAGCTCCCATTTGGCATAGACAAGGAGGATGTCGATAAAGGATCTGGCATTGTGCTGCTCATTGCCATTCTTTTAAAAGATTCTAAAACCTTTTCAATAAATCTATAACATGTATGACTTATAACTGTAGTATCAATGAGACAACATTATTTTGATCCATTTCAAATGACCCTTCACCTATGCTAGGAGATTACTAGCATAGGTTGTAGAATTTATAATTACACCCACCAATTCCATTAGCTCAATATTTCCAAAGGTGATTGTACAAATCCTTGGAATTAATTCCTTTCAATCCTTGAATCAACATCTCTTTTGAAGTAATTTATCCAATAATCTAAGCATACAATAATTGCATTGTATAAGAAAACATGGTTTGAGAATTGGGAAAGTCTTTCACCAAAATAATTTTATACATATGCTGCAATCATGTGTTCATGAGATGATGTTTCTTTCAGGATTTTTTTCAAACAATTCAAGTATATTCTTAGCATAAAATTTTTGGCAGAGAAAACCCATGACTTATTGACCATGTCAAGTGTTGGAGATGATGTATTCAAAGATTGTAAGACCATCCTTGATGAACCAACCCTGATTATATTGCGTAATCATTTTACTGTGTTCCTTGAGATGGAATTTGTATGGGGCAATCTATCAAACAATTTGTGTGTATGCTCTCTAATATACATTTGTTTGAAAGATTGAAAGCCTCTTTAACAAATCAATTTTGTGCAGAGATAGTAATCATTTGTTTTAAAAGCTGAAAACCTCTCCATAGCTAACATGGAACCATTGTTGCAGAGTACCCCTAGTGATCTCTTGATCATTCAATATGTGTTCCATCTCCTCTATCCTCCTTTCTTGGGTTTCTGGATCATATTTGAAATCATGAATCTGAAATCCTTTTTGGTGTGCACTAATTTTGAAACTATCAACTACTTTCCTGAATAGGGTAACACTGTAAAGTACTACCTCATTATCCTTGTGTAACATTTTAGATGACCTAGGTACCACAAAATTTGAAAATTTTTCATATCTTGATAGCCAATCCTTTGGATAATATTTTGGCACAATTGCGAGAAGTGTGTTCAAATGTTCCGAGCTTAGCATATCCTTAGCTTTCACTATGTTGGAAAGATCACATACTGCCACACTTCTAGATTTCTTCCTATGTAAAGCATTAAGTTGGATCCATAGCTTCCATGTATATCATCTTGAATGTTTCCAATTTGCATCCAAAAGTTAATTATAACATTGGATGGTTAATGAATCCATCATAAACACATAATTTTTTAGTGATTGCTTAACCTATCCAAGATAAGAAATCTTTTCAATTTACCTTTTTGAAACACTCTCATTAAACTCTTTTTTAATTTATATTTATATATTAATTTTTAAATTAAAAGAGGTTAATGAATCAATGAGAAATACATGTTTTTGGACAATTCATCAACCTCTTTAACTTTTTGGGTTATTGAATCAATTAAAAATACGTATTTTTGGGGCTCCAATTAGCCTTTTATAACTTTTTACTTAGACTTCTGATTTCAAAAATTTGAAATGCAAGATGGGGCTAGAAGACAAACGGAGACCTTGAAAACTTAAAACTGGCTAAACTTTGTCAATTGATTGGTACATGTAGACCCTAGAAAATATAAATAATTACATAGGGACCACGATTCTACAAGCAACCTTTTATTGGCATAATGATTTTTTTAAAAATTTAGCTACATTTAAAACCATGGTAACCATGGTAACATGGCCTTAGTAGAAAATCAAAATACTTTTCTAGGATCTCGTTTGATCGATGTAGTTAGCCACCAAAACACCAAAGAAACATTTGGAAACTTCATAGAGATCTTGGTAGACAATTTGAGAGGATAAGGGTGAATTGTCCATCTAGGTATCATCCTAAGAATGAATGAACATCTAGCCATCTCTAGCTCCCCATTTCAATCCTTTCTATAATATGGTTCTACCATCAAGGATGCTATTCCATATCCTAGACCTGCTAGGGAGCCCCTACATACTAAGGTAGTGGTAGAACCTTTCCATATTTAGGTATTTTGTAGACATGATGTCACACCAAGTAGCTTCATGATTGGACTAGTTGTCTTAAGCTTCATGATTGTAATAGATATGAAGCTTCTTGTTTTGTTGCAAAGATAGATGATAGTTAGTTACGGGACATAATATTTTGTCATGTTAATTTTGATAATATTGTGAAGGTAAGTTTGGCTAATGCGGTGAGTGTGTACTAGGATATGTACCTTAATAGGGTTAGTTCATCAATAAATTAATAACATAAGCTAAATACCACAATTATTACCTAATTATGCAAATAAATACAATGAGAACTCTATGGCTCTCTATTTAGATATGGTAATGCAAAGCTCTCAGCAAGCCTCCATTAGTGACAACACTAAAATGAGAAAATGATATAAGAGACTAACTGAGTTTATTCCAAATTGAAATTATTCTTAATTAACTCTAAATTTTCCTTTCTAGATAAAAAATGCAAGATGTTTGATGCAATTCTCAGATTTGTGGATGAATTTACATTGATTTATGCCTTGATTTTATAGATTTTGGCAAGTGTAGGTGGTGGAGTTGAGTTGATCATGGTTGAGTTGAGGTTAAGTCCATGGTTCCACCTTTAGGGACACTTTAAATGGATTTTCCTTAAAGCTTGGGACAAAGAGAAAAAATGAGTGGTCAAGATGCTCTCACATTATGTGTGATTGGGATTTGATGTAAGCTTGATCCATGTGAGCTTGATCCTTAAATCCTATTGGTTGAGGCATTTTCCTCCCATGTGGTGTTTAGGGAAAATAGAGATTTATTAAATGGAATTAAAATGATTTTTTTAGCCATGTGTACCACTTAAATGGGTTGATTTGATTTAAATTGAACTATAGAATTAATTAGATTAATTGTATAATTAATTGATTTAACTTGATTTATTCGATTTAAATTGATTTATTAGCTTTTGATTTTTAATTAAAATTTGATTTTAGCTTGATTACAATTTTTCTTTGATTTTATCTTGATTTCAATTTATTTCTTTGATTTTGGCTTTGTTGCCCCACATGAATTAATCTTGTCTATTTTTAGGTGATTACAAATGCCCATCTTTGAATCGATGTGTGAAGTGTATCGGTTCAAAGAATGTCCTGATTGTTTTGATGTAGAGGCACTAATAGTTGAGTTTGATTTGATGATGATAGAAGATGCAGATAGTGATGATAGAGTTGATGAAGTTTTGATTTGATTGAAGTCCTCGATGTTTGATCTAATGATGGATTACCGATATGATGCCTAATTTGATTATTAGCAAAAAAAAATTAATAAAAGATTATGCCTCTGATTTGATGTTATGCTTCTGATTTGATGATTATGATGTTGATCCTAATTATCTAAGTGTATACCCCCTTGGAAATGAAATAAAATTTGATTATGGTGAAAGATGTGTTTTTTATCATTTGCGTTGAAATTTTTTTAATTAGGTGTTAATTTTAATTTCATTTCTAATAATGTCTTTGCGATACTGTGATGATAAAGCCCCTAATTTAGCTAAATGGGTGTTAAATTTGGGTCCTGGGTAATTTTATGCTAAATGGTGGCCTTTTAGGTAAACAATGGGCTATATATAGGTGTAAAAGGTCATTTTTACTATTCATTTTTACCCTCCTCTTTGATTTTGTCACTCTGACCCTCTAAACCTTCTACAATGGTGATCCCAATTCAAGAGCACATATTCAAGAATGGTCGATGATATCAGCGCCCACCCAGCTATGAACCTCTGGTATGTACCCCTTGTAACTTACTTTGTCCATTTTCAACATTTAAATTTGAAATATTTGGATTTCTCTAGGAATAACCCTATTTTTTTTTCCTTTTTTTTTAATTTTCATTATGCATCCAAGCTTTTTAACAATGTGTAGACCTTTTCTAGCGTGCATCTATAGTTTTATGTAGTGCATCCAATCTTTCCTACTATGCATACAAATGCTAAGTTTAGGGAAAGATTTTGCCTTTACCAATTTTTGTTGTGCTTTAATTTTTTATTACACTTTCGACAATTTCAGTAGTGTGTACAAGGTCATCCTACAGTGTGTACTAAATCCTACAGCGCTTTCACTTTGTTTCTGTGCTTTCAAAAAAAATTTCTACGCTTTTGATATTTTTAGTTACAGCTTTGATTTTCAGCTCATTTACACAATGAAATAGAGTGTACACCCTATTTGGAAAAATTTGTGATCCTTTCAGTCAATTTTCCATTTTGTTTGATGTCGTCAATTTGTCAATTAGCTTAGGTTTTTAAATCCTATTTATAACAAGTTGTATTATGTCAGTTCTAGTCATTTGATATTAAAAATTGATCGTCAATCTTGATTTGATGGTGGATGATGATAAATTTTACGTCCTCTTAATAGAATCAAGAAAATTGATTATCATTTTATTAGATTTGATTGGTTAATTAACCTAAGATGATCCAATAGTTAATGATTTTGATTTATGATGTTTGAGGCTTATTTCCTTTTCCTTTTGACATGATTGATGATCTGAGTGGGCCGGAGCACTGAGTGATAAGTTGGTGTAGTTTATATTTTCTACTCTCTCTCCCTTGATTCCACATAAATCAAGGTCTTCTTGCAACTATGGTAGTGTGTTGGCACTCTGACCATAACATGTTCCACTTACTGATGGGGGAGATGATGATCACTCCTGAGGACATGTATCAATTTTTGTGGATCCCCACCCATGGGAAAATTTTTTATTATGATTAGGTCTACGATGGTACTATCTGTAGATGTCCTTTTGTTGATCCTACTATTGGAGATGAGAGTATCCTATGGGCTCATTTTCCTTCATTTTTGGTGCTCCCAACAATATTAGGACTTCTTGTTGGTTGTTTCTTGGTTCCTAATTAGTGGGGACATGTAGTTGTAGTTAGTTAGGGTAGGATCCTTGAGGATATGATTTCCCATCCTCATAGGTTTGATTGGGGTTCTTGCATGTTATCTCAGTTGTATCATGAGCTACATGACGAGGTATATCAGTGTGGTGCTACTCTTTCTGCAAGAGTAGTACTTATTTAGCTATGGACATGGGAGAATGTTGCTATTAGTAGGCCTATTGTCATCTATTATCAAGATCCTAGATGGCCTTTCACTTTCATTTATGAGGGGATGGTTGTGCAGGCCCACCTAGGCAAGGTGGATTACTGGTGAAATTTTATTTATGACATAGATCACGTGGTATAGAGACCATATCTCAGATGTGAGTCATTTCTTGAGGATGCATTATAGCCTCCTTTTATGTCCATGCCATTTTGGCTGATAGTGCATACATCCTTGATTATTGAGTTGTTATATTTCTATAGTGTGTTATGACAGTTTGGTTGGGTATAGGGGATGCCATAGGGTTTGGTCATTTATGCTCAAGTTCAAGTGGAGAGATCCCTTTGGGGTCCTTAGATTGATTACTGCACAAGACAAGATGAGATATTGTAGCTACTTCAAATAGCATAGGATATGAGGGAGCACATAGGTGATGTAGGGATGACTAATGAATATGCCCAGTGGTTCTTACAAAACCCATTCCATAGATTTAATGATCTTGTAGAGATAGTACCTTGGATCGAGGAGCAGTCAGATGATGAGAGTGATGGTGGTAGTATTGGAAGGAGATGGGGTCATCAGGGATGACAGGAAGATAGAGCAAGAGGTGGTGGTAGAGTGTTTATCCCAGTTGTAGTTATTGCTGCTATTAGAGGTCGACTCTATATGAAAGTGATGCAGGCTAGGGTTAGGTATGGACCTTTTAGGGAACTTCATCAGGTGGGTGTGGACAGACTAGCCAGATGGGGCTGGCATAGAGTTTGAGAGTACAAGTAGATTTCCCCACAAGTTGTAGCTGATATTGATGCATAGGTCACCTAGATTTTGGTAGACTAGGCATAGGAACCCTTGACACCTCATCAGGTCCAAAGGGTCCTATTCCTTTTGGTCAGCTTCCATCTTCTTCTTCTCTTCCATCTTCTTGTATGGCTTCTCCTCAAGATCCTCCCCAAGCTCCTCCTGCATAGGCTCCTCCTAAAGAGGCACAACGTCAACTTATGATGTTCAATCTTTATAGTCCAAGGTCTCAAAGATTAGGTAGTAGGTCACTTAGTTGGGTAGTATGATGCAGACATTTATGGCTATGATGAGTCAACATGGGCTATATGAAATCTCTATCTGAGGTCCTGATACAAGTCCTAGTCCTAATGGTGAAGGTGGTTCTAGCAGTTGATTGTGCTTATGATGAGCCATTATTTGATCAAAATTATGATTATTTTGATACAAGAAATTTGTACTTAAATTTGTTACAAATAGGGAATACTGAGAGGGGGGGTGAATCACTATTCTAAAAACTTTTACTTTTTCCCAATTATGGATATAACAGGTTATCTTAATGCATGCATAACATAGAAAACTCAACAACATGCATAGCAATAAAAAAAAAGAACTCATAAGACATTATTTGTTCTCGACGAAACCCTAGCCAAGGGAAAAACCCCGGTGGGGATGGTACCCACAAAGATCCACTAATCAAAAGTATCATGTTAAGGATGTTGACCCTATTAGGAGCCTATTACATGCATATTATGTTTTAGTCCTGATTAAGGGACTATAGGCCTTGTTAGAAGCCTCAGCCCTATTAGGAGCTAGTAGTACAAAATATGATTGCCATATGAGCCCACTACCCAAACAAGTAATATGCAATATTCACTGATTACAAAAATAGGTCAAGGTACATAACCTTATACTATTTTCAACTTCACATCAATATCTCTTCACTACTCTTTCACTATCGCTATCACATACATATCTTATCTCTGTCTTTCTTACACTACATCAGTACATATTTATACATGTTATTAAGATTAATAACTCTTACATTCGGCTTACATAATAAAAAATATCTTTACCCAAGGGTTAACATCTAGGATGTCATCCCTTTATATTGTTAATATATTATTATGATAAAAAAAATAATCCCTTAACTCTTTACCAATTCTGTCTCCATATTCTATGATGTCGGCTTAACACTGTCTTTAGTAAAACTGTCATAACTTCTTCCGTACATGTCGTACTAACTTGTGGTCTTAGGTGAGTCTTCAATAGTCACCATATTATCTATGTTCAAGTTCCCAAGCATTGAAATTACTTCAATAAATATTGCTAAACAAAACTATCATTGGGTACACTAGCGAAAACACACTATCTCATACTTAGACAATTTTGCATTGTGTTCTGACATACTTGCTCTCTGACCTATGTGATCTTCATGTAGAACATATGTTTCCATAATGAAAACATCTATGTATCCAACTTAGCCAAATTTTCAACAATCTCCCCCTTTGTCATTGGTGGCAACATATGAGAAAATTGGCTAAGTCTTAGACTTCAAAATTTCAAAATTATGGCCATAAAACAAAATATGTATAAACTGTCCTTATGACTCCAAGAATCCTATCTATGTATTGTACTCCCCCTAAGAGTATGTAGCCTTATTAATTTTATACTATATATGTCTCCCCCTTTGACAACAATGACAAAAATAAGGTAAGGAGGGTGACAAAACTATGTTCAGACAAGAGTGTTATACCTTGATTCAATATCATAAAGCTAGTAGGCTTGCAACACAATCTACAAAGTTAATCTTCATGGCCTCTAAATCTTTCTCCCATGATTTCTTAATCGAATCTGCAACACTGAGTAGTGCGCACAATTCATAAGATGTAATTTCACATGCTTGGAGATTCTCAAAACTAAACTTCTGAAAACATGTCTTGGATGAAAGACATTCTTCCAATTGTCCTTCAACAATGCTCAATTTTATAGAAACTGTGTGTGAAAATTGTACTTGATCTGTAAACACAACACTCAGTAAAATATTAGAGGTTAGCTATAATCAAAATCATGCAAAATTGAAACTAATCTAACCAAGCGATTTACTGCCTTCTAATAGGTGCGAGATTGATGTTCTCAGATTGTAATCGAGATCAGTGACCTAGACGACACCTAAATGAAAGATTTGAATGCAATTAAGCTATTTTTTTGAATTTTATGATGCAATAAGGAATGAAAACTTGATATGAAACTATGCTATGAAAATAGATATGAATCTATGAATGCTAAATGATCTAACAATGAAGATTCTAACAATGATATGAAAACTATGCAATTAAAATTGATCTCACAAAACTTTGAATTCGCAAGTTGATTCCTCAGTCTCCGATTCGACAGCGTGATTGTGCAAATTTGTGGATCATTTGTTAAGAACTGAAGCCTTAATTTATAGAAATCCTAGGCTTTGGAGGTGCATGGGAAAAACCATAAATCACTCAAATAACTCAGGTTGATTTTTGAGTCATTTTTAAATAACAGATAATTAAGTCACAAAAACCATGCAAAAATAGAGTTCAACTCGAATTGGAAGTTTAGATCAACTTTAAAACTCAAAAAGATGTTGAGTTTCAAAAAGCTAACAACTTGCATTGATTTTCTAATTTTGAGTTTAACTGGTCCTTTTATGTGCACATGGATAATTATGATTTAATAAATAAATAAAGTGATTTATTCTCAACTTAACTAATTTTTGAAAATAAATAATTAATTTATTGGTTAATTAACTACTTAATCAAACTTTTATTAAAAACTATATTATTAAATAATGACAATTTGCTTTAATCAATTAAATAAGAATTTAATCAATTAATGATAGGATATTGGATTTATTGTCAAAATTAAATAATATAATTAATAATAGATACAATTAAATTTAATTAAACAATTAAGTGGCAAATATTAAATCTAATTAATTAAATATGAAAATATTCAATTAATCAAACTTAGGATAAAAGTGA
This sequence comes from Chamaecyparis obtusa, assembly GCA_027943335.1. NCBI lineage: Eukaryota > Viridiplantae > Streptophyta > Pinopsida > Cupressales > Cupressaceae > Chamaecyparis > Chamaecyparis obtusa. Next base: position 284,468 of record BSBK01004683.1, read on the forward strand.
TTTATCGCCAAATAATTATTAAATTAAAGATAATTAAGATAATTAGGAATATTGCTAGGAATATTCCCCAATGCAAAATTTAAGATAATCAATTATAATTCGATGATGCACATATGTGCCTTAGGTTAGGACTTTGATGTTAATTTCGTTTGATTTATCGATGTAGGAGGTTAATGAACTTATAGCCCATTTTTGGGGTATTACATTTTGCCCCTCTTTGAATTACTATGCGAAGCGCAGTGGTTCAAAGATAGTCTATGTTTGATAAAGATATGAAACTGATTCAAAAGATAAATTGATTTCAAGATAGAAACCGATTGAAAGATATGGAGATAAGATATTAGGTCCTGAATGACCAAAGATAGTGTTCACTATAGCAGCGATAAACTGATGATTGTGAAAAGTGTCAAAATGCCTGATTCTGAACCTTAGGATTAATAAGAAGTGAGTGACCGGTTCTAGACTCAATTGTCTTAGCAGAACTAGTAGGTATCACATCTGAACCCTTCAGTTGTCGAAGAACCAAGGAAATAACACTAATGAAATGATGGTTGTGAAAAGCTGATACAGATTACAAGATAAAGAGAATACCAGATTGATATGGATCGATGAATCTAATATGCCCCAAGTGATGATAGATTTGCCCCGAGCAATGAGGACTTTTGATGAATTAGCAACTAGACGTGGTTGTTGTCTTGATCACTGATGAAAGATATGATAGATTTGATAGTAAGAATTTGATTTACAGACTTGAATGATGTGCAATACCATGCCCCCTTTAGGATTAAAATTGAAATCTGACAAGAAAAGTTAGCGTTAAATGGTTTAGAAGCATGTTAATTGATTTGAGAAGTGGTTATACACATTCGAGAATGCATTCTGCATCGTTTGGAGGTCCTGAAGACCAAGTTTGACTAGGTAAACCATGAGTTGACCATAGTTGACCAAGTTGAAATTTTGATAGTTTGATATAAGATAATCAGTTAAGTTGAGTTCTAGATTTCTATGGTGATTGAAGGTTGATTAGGCAAGCAGTAGACCGTCCTAGTCTCAAAAAATTTAAATTCTAATTTTGACATAATAAATGATCTCAGATTTTAATTTTGATCCCGAAAATGGGTTCAGAATGTCAAAATTAGCTAGGGGTGCAATTTTCATGGAAAACGGAGTACTTTTAAAAATTAGGTCAAAAGCTATATAAAGGCCGGAAGGGTCATTTTCAATTCATCTCAACCATTTGACTTTAGAGATTTTGTGGAGCCCTCTGAGCGAGAAAAATGATAGACTAGCGAGAACCGAAGGTATCTATGTGTTCGCACCAATTTGAGCATAGCCAGAGACATGACAGACCTTGGCAGTATGGACATCCGGTAGGTGGACCTCTGTTCCCCTCTGAAAAATGCATGTTTTTGATGATTTATAGCATTTTTAAAAATTTTCATACGCGTTTGTAGAGTTAGACTTTCGTATGTATAGAAACTCATACGAGTCCAAGACCAGACTCGTATGACATTCCATTTCAAATTACTTTGTCATTTTAACCCTTCCCAAGTGTCGTATGAGAGAGACCCCTGTGTCGTATGACATTTCATCGGGTCCCTCGAAACTCGTATGAGTCCAGTCGCAGTGTCGTATGACTATGGATTGTCATTTGGTCTATTGTGGAATGTCGTACGACATTTGATGCCAGTTTGGAATGTCGTTTGAAAAATAGAGTGTTAAAAACTCATTCTTAGGTAAAAAATCTAACTTTTCTGATCCTTCTGCCTGATTGCGGACACTTTGCCCACCTTCTGAAACTTCAAAACTGTGTCATTCTGATACTTTTGGCCTGATTTTGAACACAATTTATGATAAAAATACCCTTTTTCTATATGATTTAGGTCATGTATCCAGATGTACATGTTTGACATTCTTACCCGGTGACATAGAGACTGTGTGTCTCCCTTCTGGACCCGATGAGGGTGCATCTTGCTGCCTGTGGATTTGAGTACCTTATTCATTTACTCAACATTAGGGTAAATCATGGTTTATTGACTGCTTTGATAGAGAGGTTTCATTCTGAGACCCAGACTTTTCACCTTCTGACTGGGGAGATTACTGTTACCCCTGAGGATGTGTATAGGATTCTTCGCATTCCTTTTCATGCTCTGCGGCGTCCAGAGTATGTCAGTGGAGGATCAAGTGGACTTCACATCTTTAGATGACTATTTGGTGATGACACCCAGTTGACACAGTCCATCTCCTGGGAGACACTTGTTCAGCAATACGGTCAGACACATCATCTAGAGTGTATTATTGTGGGTATGATCAGAGAGTTTATTATGCCTGGCCATCAGCAGAACAACTTTTTGATGGGATGGTCACCGATGGTAGCACTTTTGATGGCTACTCCTACCAAGCTTGCCTAGGGTCAGTGTCTATTGGCCCATATGTTTTTTGAGATGCACGAGGTGGTCTACCAGGACTGCAAGAGCTTTGCTTTTGGAGCTCTTATTTTACAAATATGGGCGTGGGAGCACATCCCAGTTTTGAGACCAGTTTTTCAGAGTTAGCGACAGCCATAGGAGCTGATCATATATACTTATGCTGGTTATGTCACACAGGTTCACATGGGACACACTGAATACTTCCATCAATTTTTAGATGATATGAGCTTCATGATCTGGAGGCCATATTTACAGATAGAGGCCTGGCCTACTGTGAGAGAGCAGTTTTCATTCTTTTTCAGAGCAGGATACTGATAGGACAGACCTCCACCATCTTGGAGAGATTTTTGATTACTAGAGTCTAGCATCAGTATGGACGTATTCAGGATGTCCCTCAGGAGTATACTACTTATGCCCGCATTGTGCATGAGATAGGGCTCGGATGGACACTACGGCTCAATTATTCTTTATGTGCTGATGAGTACAGTCATATCATTGGGAGAGACTAGGAGTATCACCCAGAGGTGGTGGATGCAGGGGTTACAGATGCATATGTTGCATGGCTTGCTGATCACCAGATTCACTGATTTTCTGATCCTATAGAGCTAATACCCTCCATGGAGGAGGCTATGGATGTTACAGGGGCTCCTATGAGAGTAGGACTAAGACCACAGGTGGTACACCCTACTCCTCCGAGATAGAGAGTACTAGGATATGTGAGGCCTCTGCATCCTTCTACATCTACAGCGGGTACATCTTCTGGGACACAGAGACAGAGCAGAGGTGAGAGTGGTACACTGGGCGGAGTAGGATCTACAGATGATGTTCTAGGAGCTGAGCAGTTTACAGGTGGTACAGGTGGGGATGACACATTTGATTTGGGTGCTGAGGTTAGATGCCGTAAGGTGCATAGGGCTAGCACTTCTTCACATGCAGATCAGCTAGCATAGCCAGTACAGGACACAGATATGCCAGCAGCTGATGCAAAGCCTGTAGTTCCTCTTACTTCATCTGAGATTATCAAATGACTTAGAGTCCAGGTCCGGGACCTGAAGATAGAGAATGCCAAATTAGAGGAGAGGCATCGAGAGGTAGATAGGTAGCGTATAGAGCAGCGCGTAGAGATGTAGAGATTACAAGCAGAGGTGATTCATCAGACTGCATGGGCCTCATATTATGTATCTACTTACTATGCAGTAGTCCCTGCTACATAGAGAGTTCCCACCTATTCTCAGTACATGGTAGCATCAGAGGGAGCTAGCGCACCAAGAGCAGAGACTATCCCAATTGCACCACCTCCTCGCCCACCTGATGTAGAGGAGCATGCTGACAGTTGATTTCTCTTCTCATCTGTTACTTTCTCACTGATACATTGTTGTGTCTGATAGCTCTACAGAGCTCATTATTTTGTACTCTGTGCCAGTAGTGCACCCTTGACTATTTGAGATTTTTGATATATAGATGAGATCGATATTTTTGGTTGTGACATCATGTGTACTTGTCATTTTTGTTATGTATGATGATATCATGTGATGTTAATGCTATGAGTAGTGTAGAATGTATGTATGGATCAATGCAATGCAATGATTTCTTTCATATGTATGAATGTTATGCAGATGTAATGATTATGGAAATATGTATGTTTATGTAATGGATGTAAATGTAATGCAATAAATGGTGATGATTATGATATGTAAATGCAATGATACACATGATATGTTTTGCAGGTTGTGATGAAGACAAGTACTCAGTCTTATGTCAAAAGGATGTTCAACCCAGGAGGATTACTACTTGCGATTCAGTGAAGAGACCTTCGAGTTAGATTTCAGCTCTTGTTAGATTTGAATAGGTGATTGAAGACTCATTTAAGGTTTGAAGTTTATTTGTGAGATCATGCAAACATGCAAAAATGCAAAGATACATGCAGAATGATATGCAACCTAAGACCTAGGACCTAGTCACTGATCATGTGTCGATTTGTTATCATCATTGAACTTTTAGGTAACCAGATAAATCAATACAATGTCCACTAGCCATGAAACCATAGACATATGAATATCGATTTGTATGTGCAAGAATCAATACAACACCCACTAGTCAAACAACCATGGATATATGAATATTGATTTGTGTTCAGAATGTTGGAGTAGATATAAGCACCAAGGCACAAGCGCCAGGATGACCTAAATATCATGTCCATTTTGATATAGAAATTTGTACAAGCATCAAAACATAAATGTCGTGATGACTTGAGTACTCCTTGCATTGCAAACACATCAAACAGTTTTAGAGATCAGTCAAAATCCAATGTGAATTGCCCATAGTGACCCTTTATCGTTCACATCCTTAGGCAAGATCGCATTTCATAGTAAGAGAATGAATGCACTTCAAAAAGATAATAGTTAGATCAAACTTCCTTGAATTTTCCAGGTATCAATGGTCAAGGTACGCATGGCCATCTAATTCAAGATAGAGGCTCTTACAGTCGGACACCATTTCAATCCAGAATTTCCAAAGTTGTTAGATTTTTACATACAAACATAAGACAAAGAAAAGATTATGCCCCCAGTCATCACTCTCTAAATCTTGAAAAGGACATCATCGAAGAGCTCAAAGGAACACAATATGCAAAAATCTCAATGTGAATCAGTAAGCATACAAGGAGATAAAAGCATGAAGCACAGATTGTTTTTTAGTTCATTTTGATGTTTGATTGTTGTAGATGCAAAATCTTTTCTCGAGACAAAACTGACTGACTGACTCAACTTGAAGCTTTGAAGGACTCTGATTGGATATGACTCATCTAAGATACACTGAAGGCCATAGGAGATGACATTGATTGTCCCCAAGTTTGAACATTGATAGGATACCGATGCTCAAACTGATTGGTGTACAAACTTACTTTATTGAAACAAGGATATACACTGACTAAAGTAGAATGAAAGCTAGGAAAGACCAAGATTGTGCTGATAAATGGAGCATTTTGAACAAGTGGTGCCCGTTTGCCTGGTTTTCACCATCTTGACAGAGATTCTATTTTTGCTACCAAGGCACCTGTTTCTAGGTTTTTACCAAGGCACTTTTCTTTTTTCTCATTTTTTTTTTAATTTTTGATAGTTTTCATTTTTTTTGTATTTTTCATTTTTTCAATTTTTTTGCTCTTTTGATATTTTTTACTTTTTTTTGTGAATCATCAAGGCACCTATTGCTAGGTTTTCACCAAGATGTTCATTTTTTTAGGACTTTTTCAAATGTTTAAGATTTTTTCAGGACATTTACCAAGCACTGAATGCCTTAGGCATAGAATTTCTTTAGATGTAGAATGTTGATTGGTTCTCAAAGCCATTCACCTTTAGTCATTGAGAGTTGATAGGCACCAGAGTCAAAAGTAGTTGTGATAAAAAAGGGACCCAGCTAGTTGGGTTCGAACTTCCCCTTGCATTCTCAATGTGATTGATTTTTAGAGTTTTCTCTCAACACTAGATCACCAACCTAAAATTCTCTATGTTTGACTTTCTTGTTGTAGCCTCTAGAAATTCTTTTTTGATACACTCTAAGATGATCATATGCTGCTTGTCTGCGCTCATCTAGTAATTCAAGTTCTTGCAACCTAGACACTCTGTAGTCTTCATCAGTTACAAGTCCATGCATTCTGATTCTGAGTGATGGGATTTTAACCTTAATAGGCAGTACCACTTCAGACCCATAAAATAAAGAGAATGGTGTAGCCCTAGTAGGCATTTTGATACTAGTTCTGTAGGCCCAAAGAGCTGGATTGATCATGAGATGCCAATCTCTTCCTATTTTATTCACTGTTCTGTGTAAAATTTTCAAGAGATTTTTATTTGAAGCTTCAGCTTGTCCATTCCCTTAAGGATAGTAGATAGATGACCAATGTTGAGTGATCTTGAATTTAGCACATAAGTCATCTAGGTCCTTGTTTTTGAATTGTCCCCCATTGTTTGTGACTATGGAATGAGGGATCCCATATCTACAAATGATGTAGTTCAGGATGAACATAGAGATCTGTTTCCCTGTTGCTTGTGTCAGAGGAACCGCCTCTACCCATTTTGTAAAATAATCTGTAGCTGTGATTATATGGGTATGTCCATTGGAAGAGTGCAGATGGATAGCACCTATGAGATCAAATACCCATTGTTGAAAAGGTCATTGTGTAGTAGAGGGAATTAGATCCCTCCCTGGAGCATGAATCAAGTTGCCATGTACCTGACACTGTTGATAGTTTTTAGAAAATTTAATAGCCTCTTTCTCCATTTCAGGCCAATAGTATCTAGCCCTAATAAGTTTTCGAGCTAACGTTAAACCATTTGAGTGTGACTCACATATACCCTCGTGGACTTCCTCTAATGCACGTTGAGACTCTTCCCATTCTAAACATCTAAGAAATGTACCATCTAGACCTTGTTTACAGATCATTACCAATGATGACATATCAGGATGTGGATCAGATAAGGTTTCATTTCTCAAAATGGTTAAAGGAATCAGGAATGATTTGGTCGTGGAGATAGGAGAATAGATTTTTGTAGCAAGATGAGTCATAACCTAAAATAGTGTAGATCACGCGGGTTTCAGGGGAGTCATATGCAGGATAGGATAGGGCTTCCACCAGGAACTCGTAGTGTACCTCATGTTCGGGCTGTTGTAAGAGAGTAGATAGTGTTGCCATTGCATCGGCAACCTTATTCTCCATTCTAGGTATTTTCTCAAATGTGATAGAGATGAAGTATTTCTTTAAATCATCTACCATTCTCTTATAAGGAATGAGCTTTTCATCTTTGGTTTGGTACACATCATTGACTTGGTGGATAACTAATTGTGAGTCTCCATGGATGTGCATCTCTGTAACTCTCCACTGTATTGCCATTTTCATACCATTGAGAAGTGCCTCATATTCAATAATATTATTTGTACAAGGAAACTTTAGTCTGAATGCTTTGGGTATCGAGTATCCTTGAGGAGTGATGAATAATATGCCTGCTCCAGATCCATTCTCTGTGTAGGAGCCATCAAAGAATAATCACCATGCTCTAGAAAAGAGGTGCATGATAGAGGAATCAGGAAATTCCATTTGCATGGGTGTATCATCAAATAGTGGTGCTTCAGCTAATTGATCAGCAATGACCTGTCCTTTGATAGCTTTTCTGTCAACATATTCAATGTCAAATTCTCTCAAGAGCATGACCCATTTAGCTAGTCTACCTGTGAGGGTAGCTTTGCTTATGAGATATTTCAATGGATCAATCTTAGCTACCAAATGGGTGGTATGAGCTAACATGTAGTGTCTCAATTTCTGTGATGCAAAGATCATAGCTAGAAATGCCTTCTCTATCATTGAGTAGTTCTTCTCATAGGCCACTAAAGTTCTGCTGATATAGTAGATGGCTCTTTCTTTCTTGTTCTCATCATGTTGTGCTAGCAATGCCCCCAGTGATGTATCTATTGTGGAGACATATAATATTAATGGCTTCCCATGAATAGTAGGCATTAAGACAGGAGGATTCGAGAGATAATTCTTGATATGATCAAAATTCTTTTCACAGTCTTCATTCCATGCAAAGGTCACACCTTTATGTAATGTCTTTGTGAAAGGTTGTGATATGTCAGCTAACTGTGATATGAATCTTCTGATGGACTGTACTCTCCCTTGAAAAGTTCACATTTGACTGATATTCTTGGGAGGTTGCATCTCTATGATAGCTTTCACCTTAGCTGGATCGACCTCAATACCTTTCTTGGAGACAATGTATCCTAGGAGCTTTCTAGAAGTGACTCCAAAAGCACACTTTTTAGGATTTAGTCGAAGACTAAATTTTTCCATTCTGTCGAGGATCATGCTCAAGTCTGTTAGATGTTTAGTTCTAATCATGGATTTTTCCAAGGTATCATCCACATAATCCTCCATTGTTCTATGCATCATATCATGAAAAATAGATGTCATTGCTCTTTGATATGTAGCTCCAGCATTTTTGAGTCCGAATGGCATAACATTCCAACAGAAGGTTCCCCACGCACATGTGAAAGCAATTTTCTCTTGATCTTCTGGAGAAATTTTGATTTGGTTGTACCCAAAAAATCCATCCATTAAGGAATACATTTCATAGCCCCCAGTCATGTGTACTATCATATCAATGTTAGGCAGTGGAAAATCATCCTTAGGGCAGGCTCTGTTCACATCTCTAAAGTCTGTGCACACTCTGATTGAACCATTTGGTTTTGAAATAGGTACAATGTTGGAGATCCACTCAGCATAGTCTATGGCACGAATGAATCTAGCTTTTAGGAGTTTTTCTAGTTCTACTTTAACTAAGAGTGCAACATGAGGATGCATCTTTCTCAATTTATGTTTGACTGGTTTTATTCCAGGAGCAATGGATAGATGGTGCATGATGAGATTGGGATCCAATCCTAGCATATCTAAATATTTCTAGGCAAAGTTGATCTTTTTTTCTGATAAGAATGTAGTGAATTTCTATTTCTCTTCTTCTAATAAGGATTCTGCTACATGCACCAATTGTGGTTCCTCTGCTGTACCCAAATTGATGGATTGAGTGGGCTCAATTAGAACTGGAGATCTTTCTTGTAAATGACTTAGAAGTACATCAAATATCTCATCTGTAGGCACCTTAGAGAGGTTTTCACCTTTAGATACGTCTTTTCTTTTTACTTTTGTAGGTTCTGAGACTGCCACGAAGTGGTTTTCACCCTCAGAACTCTTTTTCTTTTTATTTTTATTCTTTTGACTAAGATATTTGATATCCGACTTGGTCATGCCGATGCTCGGTTCACTGATGGAAGTCCTCATAGGCTTGACTACATTGAGATAACAAGAAAGGGCATAGTCACTGGAAAATGTGTGAACACCATGGCTTGGGTTCGTGGAAGTTTGGTCAATAAGATCAGGGCGTTGGATAGTTAAAGCGGGAAAGGCTTGGGATATGGTGTTCATGGATATAGATCTATCATCATTGGTCCTAACCTGATGTTCAAGTTCAAAGGTGATATTACAACTTAAAATGTTCAATTCATGAATAGGCTCAACATCATTATGGGAGTCCTCTTCAGCCATAGATGGATCAACCTCGTTAAGCTCATTGTTTCGCTCTAGACCTATGTTAGGTTGAGATACATAGTGGTGAATAACATCAATATATTTCTCTGTTATAAGCTCATCTTCTTCTAGAATGGCACCCCATTCATAGTCATTTGACTCAGCTTCTGATTCAGGATCTCTAGGAAATCTTAGAAAATGAGTGAAATCAGGATGAATACCCCAAGAAGGATTACCCTCAGTCTCTGACTTGAATTCATATTCATGGGAATTAGTGTCAGAATAACTACCCCCTTCTTCTTGATCAATTTGATTTCCTTCGAGATTAGCTGGTTCTTGTGGTGCAACCATCTCAGGCACTATAGTAGGTTCTTGTGTTTCTACTACATTGATTCGCTTTATTGTATCATTTTCCATGTGAAGAAGATTTGTGATTTCTACAGGTAATTTCTCATAGGGGATAAGCTCAGAGCTATCTGAATCATCATCAGAGGGTTTTGTTTCTTCTTTCTTAAGAAGGGGTTCTCCTAGTGCAATCTGTTCTATGACATGAGAACAACCACCTTTGAGATGATAGGGTTTCTTCTTAAAGCCTAAGCCACCGGTAGCTTTGTTGGCTCTACCCATATGTGAAATGGGTGTCACAAGACCCTTTCCTCTGACTCCTAGAGGTCCTTGACCAGAATATCCCATCTTGGCTATCAATTTGTTCCTTGGACCATATGAATTAGAAGGGATTGTAGGTGCTATAGATTCACTAGGTTGAACAATTTTAGATTCGGAATCCTCTTTGTATAGCCATACCAACACAGCTTCATCCTCTTCAAATTCTTGTTTGGATACTTGCTCTGCCACAAAATTTCTTTTGTATGCTTCCATAGGTTCCTTAGGTTCTAATTTAGATTGCTTCAGAGATTGTCCATATGACTTGGGCGAGATAGGGAGAGATGTCAGAGACAATACTAGCTCTATAGTGTATTCTCCCATCCCATTTTCTTTGATATTGATCTCTTTAGCAATGTCTTCCATCTTGGATGTGGAAGCCACATTTTGTTGCTTGATGGAAGATTCTCCGTTATTGGGAACAAGCTTATCGGCACTTTCCTTCAATGTATTGCAAGTTGTACTCAGATCTGCTGGGATAGTAACTTCTACTCCTTTATAGGGAAATTTCAAGCATTGATGATATGTAGAAGGAATAACTTGCATTTCATGTATCCAAGGTCTCCCTAGAAGGATATTGTAAGCCAATGGAAGATCAAGCACCTGACATGTGGTATCTTTGATGGCCACACCCACTCAGATGGGTAAGACAATGGTGCCTTTAGAAGATCTTTCCTGTTCATCATAGGCCTTTATGGTGATCTTCTTTCAAGGATCAATAGCCATCTCTGAGAATCCCAACTGTGTGATTAAGTTGTAAGAACAAATGTTGAGGCCTGCACCCCCATCTATCAACACATGTTTCACTTGACGGTTCTGGATCAAGACTTCTATGTGTAAGGGCTGATTATGTGGGTGACTCAAAGAGTTGTCATCTTCCTTTGAAAAGGAGATATATTGTGGCGACGTTAGATGACCAACCATAGTCTGGAACCTGTCTAGATCTAGGTCGTCAGGAACATTAGAGCCGAGCAAAGCTTTGTCTAGGACATCTCTGTGAGCTAGAGATATTTGAAGTAACTCAAACATAGAGATTTTGGCATTGGTATACTGGAGTTGTTGGATGATGTTGTAAGATGTAGGTCTTGTATCCTTTGGATTGGAAGATTTCAAGGCAACCTTCTGTTTAGAAGTAGATGTGAGATTGAAAGGTATCTTAGCGACATTGGATGAATCTAGTGTTTGTCCTTTCAGATGAGCTTGAGCTTGGGATCTGGTAACCACATTAGCTAAGGAATGCTTTCTATCTCTTCGTACAATCATGATGACATTGCAACTCTCAGAGAGACATGGTTCAACCATATTGATGATAGCATTGTTTCTAGGGTATGTGTAGTTGACTTTTGCCCCCATGTTAGGCTGAGAAGTGGAAACTCCCTTGCCATGTTGTGGAAATGGTTCTGTAAATGCTATGTAATCATTATTGCTAGTAGGATTATCGATCATGATGTCCCCTTGATCTATCAAGTCTTGAATGGTATGTTTCAAGTGGAAGCATCCATTAGTCTTATGGCCTTTAGTCCAATGGAAAGCACAGAATTCATTATCTTTCCACCAATATGGTTTTGGATCCAGATCAAGGTTTCAAATTGGTGGTAAAGAGATGATGTTATCAGCTATCAGGGTTCTCAAGGTGGAGTCCAAAGATTCTCCAAGAGGAGTAAACTTTCATTTATTATCCCATCGTTTAAATGGCTTCTTTGGAGATGGTTCAGTAGATTTTTGCTCTGAAGCTTTAATGGCTTTGGTGCCAAGGGTGAGATTGTAGGCCGGTGCCTTTGATGGGGTACGAATAGTCTCAACAACACCATCATTGATTATACCTTTATTTCTATTCCAGCTCTTGTTTTTATCTTTTGAGCTAGATCCAGATTCAGACTTGTCCTTCTGAAGTGTGATTTCTCCTTTCTTGACAAGTACTTTCTCAATCTTGATTGTGTTATCCACCATTTTATCAAAAGATACATGATCTTTCATTTGTAATGGATAGTTGAGCTATGGAATAAGGTTATTGATAAAGATTTCAAGTTTCTCCATTTCAAGAATTGGTCTAGCATATAGAGAAAACTTCTTTCACCACCTCTTGAGAAAAGTTAGAAATGATTCCCATGGATATTGCTTGAGGTTACAGATATCGATCATGGTAATCAGATGTTGGATATTGTAGGAATATTGTTGATAAAACAATTTAATCAATTCCTCAAAAGTTTTGATCATAGAAGGCAATCTCGAAAACCATTGAATGGATGCTCCTCCCAAGGATCTAGAAAAAAGATGCATCAGATAGGTCAGTTCATGCATGAATTCCATGGAGTACGTATATAACTCTCTGACATGATCTTGAGGATTAGAGTGTCTGTCATATTTGTCATACTTTGGTATCTCCACTCTTTTTGGGAATGGTGGCATATACAAGTTTCTGTCAAATAGAAAAGGACATAGGACCTCCATGGAGAGCTCTTTAGGTTCCTTCTCTTTCTTAAGATTGTTAAGTTCAACTTGCATAGCATGCATCTATCTGGTCATAGCTGTGAGTGGAGTTTCTTCCTCATGGGTGATGATATCTTCAACATTGAAGTGAGGAGGAAGCTTAGCGCCTTCCTGGGCTAATTGTAAAAAGTATGCCTCTCTATCCACTTTCAAGAAATGCCTCATCATTCTTTGGAATTCATCATCATTCTGACATCGATGGATTTTAGAGGGTGTGGGTTCTTGGTTGGCATGATGTTGAGAATGGTGTCCTTGGGATCCTCCTCCTAGAGAACCATGGTTTGTCCCTACTTGAGACATGATAGGAGTTTTCTAATTACCTCTATGAGTTGTCATCTTCGTAGATACCAGACTTGATGAGTTATTCAAGAGTTGGACCCAGGGTATTGGGTAAAAGCAAGTTCTGAGATGTTTTTGCTGATTTCTTGTGTGAAGAAGCTCTGGTCTCCACCATTAACTTTGAATGAGATAGAAGAAAAGGATGAAGACAACTGAAGAACAATTTGATTTGAGAAAATCAGATGACGCAACCTTGTCAAGATTATGATAGTTTTGAAGATCTGATGAGATGTGGGTGAAGGAATTTGTGCCCTAGATGTATGGGATAGATCACCCAAAAGATAGCGGACACGCGTTCTCAACACTTAGTCTATTTTTGAAGATTGATTGAAGATTGATAGTTATAAAAAGGTTTTGACATGAGATAAAAGGACTCAAATTGATCAAACAGAAGGCTAGATCAGATTCAAAAGATCACTCTCAGAAAATGATAGGATTCTCAATAGCTACTACTCTGTTCCTGACACAATTATATTTTTGACAGATTCTGGAACTAGGCTGGAAACATTGGATATCTTGCAATTTGACAATTTTTGACAACTCTCTCAAATTTTCCCAAACGACACTCTGCAGACTCGTACGATAGTGGGTAGGCTCTGAAATGACAATTGCTAAACTCGTACGACAATTGGGTATCAATGAAATGACAGTTGCAAATGTCATACGATAGTTGCTAACAGGATTTGACTTTCTTGAATTTGCTGGCCTGAAAACTCATACAACACTGGGTACTTAATCATACGATAGATGGGCAGTATTGAAATGACACTTGACAAAACTCATACGACTTTTGACTTTCTGAAATGACTTTTGACTCCAGAAAATATTTTACATCAAATTTTGTAAAATTTAAGGTTTTCAATTTTGGATTGTTTGCAAATTGTACTATCCAGATTTTGAAGGTTATACCAGATTTGATCATTTTTAATAGCCAAGTAGATAAACAAGCATGCAGAACAACAAGCAAGTGATTCCAACCACGTCTGAAAATAATAAACAAGGGCAAAAGAAACCTTGCGCATGAACAATCAAGTGACCAAATTGTGCTAATCCCTGAGAGTACTAATTGTGTATGTTCTATAAAATTTTCCAATAACACACATATACCTAAAAATGAAAAATTGGCCTCTCTAGGGTTTTTAGTAATGGCTTGACTCTATAATTTTTATGATTCAAAGGGGTGAACTCCAATCCCGGTGCACCAGGGTTTTGACACAGTCCAAGAACTTAATCTTCAAGAGATGCTAGGGAGATCTGACAACCCAAAAATGAACCATACCCGTGGAGATTTCTTCCACAAGGACATTTATATAGCAGCTATCACTACCACGTCTAAAATGGCTATGACCGCTTGAGTTTCCATCAACATAGTTTTCCCTGTAAAGGGATCATCCGCTACGGTTAACCCTCTCTAAAGGTGACTCATAGATTTATACCACAAGGGGACTTGGCTCCAGATTCAAGGTTTTGACACCTCTTCACTTTTAACCCAAACAAAGCAAGCAGATTAATCCGACATGCTAAGACAAAGTTTTGTTCCACCAAGGTCTGTGATATCAACTCCACGTGATCTATCAACCTCTCCAGGGAGAGAATGTATCAATCAATAAGAGAAGATGGACTAACCAATTTTGATTCACCAAAGCTCATGATATCAACCCCACGTGATCTATCAACCTCTCTGGAGAGAGAATATGTCGATCAATAAGAGAAGACTCACTAACTAAGTTGAATGTGAAATGCACTAAGTATCCTCCCTACCTACAAGGATTCTATCATCAAGGAAGGATTTCGCTAGGAATCCAATCTCTCAAGAATCATGAATAGTGTTCATAGGGCCTAATTACTATGTGAGCACTAATTTATGTTTTGAAAGTAAATCTACCAAAAGCACCCAAAAAGTAGAAAGAGGAACATTTAACGCTTAAAGAAAATATGAGATGAGTCCACAAGGTGGAACATTTAACACCTCACACAAGCTAAAAAGGAGTCCACAACTTAGAAAACAAGTGAGTTCCTAAAAGCACAAAAGGGTTGCCAAGTGGAACACTTAACGCTTCTCTCATGTTGACCCCTCCCCTTTAATGTGGCGCTAAGCTTGCAACCACGGGGCGAAAATGAGGGGCCGATGGATTCAACGAGGCTAATAACCCAAGATAGCAATCAAGATCAATCACAAGTATTCTAAGACTACTTAATGAATCCTTAAGGGATCACAACCTAGTATCAAATTATGCAAGTGTGTAGAAATAGATCAAAATAATGACAAGATGCACACAAGCTTGACACATGAGAGATTTATTTTAAAGCCAAATTAAAATGTTTTCAGAACAAGGAGAATACCTGGTGATCCTCACAACACGCTTAGTAGATTTTACTTGATTTTTAGCAATTTTTGCACTTTTCCCAATCAAAACCAGCAGAAATCAATCAGAAACAGTAAATTTCAATTGTTAGGTTTAACTGTCAGTCAAAATTCAAAACTCAAATCTGACAAACTGTCTGTAAAAATGAAACGACAATTGAAATCTGATGCCAAAACTCATACGACAGTGGGTATGCTCCCAGACGATAGTCCAGAAACTCGTACGACAGTGGGTGTCTGATGAAACAATAGTCAAAGTTCCAGATGATAATGGGTCCTGTATGAAAAGATTCTCGATCTGATGAATTATCATACGACAGTGGGTTCAGTATCATACGACAGTGGGTATGCTCTCATATGACATTTTTCAAAAACTCATACGACAGATGTGCGGACAAAAATTAAAAATCACAGTTTTGCACAGATCCCGAGAAGAAAAAGATAGAAATTGATAGAATTGAATTGGAAACCCGTTTCAGGGCCCCACGGTGGGCGCCAAAAATGTGTGTGTGAAAATTGTACCTGATCTATAGACACAACACTCAGTAAAACATTAGAGGTTAGCTATAATCAAAATCGTGCAAAATTGAAACTAATCTAACCAAGTGATTTACTGCCTTCTAATAGGTGCGAGATTGATGTTCTCAAATTATAATCGAGATCAGTGACCTAGACGACACCTAAATGAAGGATTTGAATGCAATTATGCTATTTTTTTGAATTTTATGATGCAATAAGGAATGAAAACTTGATATGAAACTATGCTATGAAAACTGATATGAATCTATGAATGCTAAATGATCTAACAATGAAGATTCTAACAATGATATGAAAACTATGCAATTGAAATTGATCTCACAAAACTCAAACCATAAATCACTCAAATAACTCAGGGTGATTTTTGAGTCATTTTTAAATAACAGATAATTAAGTCACAAAAACCATGCAAAAATAGAGTTCAACTCAAATTGGAAGTTTAGATCAACTTTAAAACTCAAAAAGATGTTGAGTTTCGAAAAGCTAACAACTTGCATTGATTTTCTAATTTTGAGTTTAACTGGTCCTTTTATGTGCACATGGATAATTATGATTTAATAAATAAATAAAGTGATTTATTCTCAACTTAACTGATTTTTGAAAATAAATAATTAATTTATGAGTTAATTAACTATTTAATCAAACTTTTATTAAAAACTGTATTATTAAATAATGACAATTTGCTTTAATCAATTAAATAAGAATTTAATCAATTAATGATAGGATATTGGATTTATTGTCAAAATTAAATAATATAATTAATAATAGATACAATTAAATTTAATTAAACAATTAAGTGGCAAATATTAAATCTAATTAATTAAATATGAAAATATTCAATTAATCAAACTTAGGATAAAAGTGATTTATCGCCAAATAATTATTAAATTAAAGATAATTAAGATAATTAGGAATATTGCTAGGAATATTCCCCAATGTAGAATTTAAGATAATCAATTTAATTCGATGATGCACAGATGTGCCTTAGGTTAGGACTTTGATGTCGATTTCATTTGATTTATCGATGTAGGAGGTTAATGAACTTATAGCCCATTTTTGGGGTATTACAGAAACATGCTCTCTTAAAAGAGTGAATGTCTTCAGCTCCATGTCCTTGTCATCTTGTAAAATTCTTATTCATCATAAATCTTACAGATTTTCTTCTCAACATCAAGTACCTTCACATTGGGGCTTGAAAGAAGGTTTGTTTCAATTTGAATTTATGCTTCCTTAGTCTTTATCTTCTGCACTTCCTCAATTATTAGGCTTTATGATTGTGTACACTAAATGTACAAAGATTTTCCTCTTTATAAATTCCTTCTCAAATCTTTTATGCAGATATCAAGATTGTTGATATCATTCCTGATGTTCTGGCTTATGTCCAAAAGTATTTTTTCCTCATAGGCTGCTTGAGCCTTGACCTTTTCTATATCAGATAAGTTGGTAAACTCAACATCAAATGTTGTCATTACTTTCTTTTCTCTTTCCAGAGGGTCAGCCTCTACAATTTGTATTGTTACAATACCTTGTAACTTCTCAGTTAATTCCTTTAGGCATCCTTGAAGGCTCTTTACCTTCTTGTTCTTTCCAATAATCTTGTTCAAAGATGTGATCAATTCCATCTGATCATCATCATCTACTTATTTTCCCAAATTCTCAAATAGAGAACTAATCTGAGTTTTCTTACCAGTCTCAGGTGTAAGATTGACTTCTTCTAGGGTGGGAACTGATACTTGCTTCTCTATCACTATAGGTTATATAGTTCTGATTAATGTCTTCTCTTCTCCTTTGGCTTTGTCCTACTCTTCAAAAGTTAAATTGTCAACAATGTTTCTAGATTCTTAAATAGGTTATCATCAACATCCAAAGTAATCTTTGTTCCTTCAAAATTCATAGCTTCATCCTCAATCATTTCCAATGGTGTAAGGAAATCTTCTCAAAAAATGGAAAAACATATAAGTGATCAATGATGAGAATATAAACTGAGAATACTTAGTCTTCTTTATCTTTTCCAAATTCTCAAACAATTGAATTCTCAAAATCTCACACATGTCAACTTGTACTCTATCAACACAGATTAAATATGCTACATGTATCATTCCTGCTACCATGTCATCTTCTCTAGAGTTAGCACAAAACTTAGTTGCAAGGATCTTACACAAATATTTGACATCATCTTGCTATATCTTTCTAATTACTATTCCCCTACAATTTTAAGATGAATTTTTGTTGTCTATAACTATTTTCCTCATGTTATTCTCATTCAAAGGAATGGCTCCAGTTTTAGATAGACCAGTTACCTCATGAATTAGGTCAGCTATGATATCTATCACTCTATCATCTAACCAAAACTTCCCATTATGAATTCTCCTTAAAGTTATCTTGGTACATTCTTCATTGTCAAATTCATATCATAAGGAATACTTAACAATTTCATTATCTTTCAAATGCTCAAACCCTACTTTCAATGACATATCCTGATTATAGATCTTCTAATATTATTTTTTGAAATCACTATCATTGAGAGTCTCTAGCTTACAACCCAGATAACTTCTAACATTTTCTAGATGTTAAACTCCATCAGGTATGGATGATAAAGCTAACTTAGGATCATCTTCCAAGGGTTCTATTGGTTACCTTTTTATCTTAGGTCTATTATTATCTCTGACATTGTGAATCAAAGAAACATCCATGACTTTCGCTAATTCCTTAACTGATTTACAGATCTGCCAAGTAAAATACCTTGATTCTGTGATTCAGGGCTTGCATAGATTCGACACAAAAATCCTTCACCAAATCCTTGCAAAATGCTTCCAATCACTTCTCTTTGATATTATTAACACTTGTATTCACTTTGATGATCAAATAACATTGATCATAACCTTTTATCATTTCAATCTCACATAGATCTGACATTGCATTCAATTCTTTTGCCGCTTCTTTCCAAAAAGTTGATTTTGTTAACCTGAAAAACTTAAAACTCCTCGCGATCTTGCAAAACATAATATTTTTATATGTGATCTTAACCATAGTATTAGTACATCATATAATACCTTGCATTAACTACGCAATACTCAATTCATCATATATCAACTTCTACACTATTCTAAGTTCCTATTCTACTATAATTTTCATGAATTAAGTACTTTGAGATGGGTTGGGTAGAGATTCATTATTACTAGTTGATGCAGGGTAGGGATGGAGGGTTCAATAATGGATGATCCAAACCTACACCTACCAATTATAACAACAATATGCATAGTGGAATACAACAAGATAATGATTCAAAATAGAATTTTATTCAACATGCCCGACTATAAGGCCTTCCAGGTTTTGGCCTATTACAATGAAATAAAAAATTATCAGCAAGATCTCACAAGATCCAAGGAACCACCAACTAGTTCATATCTACAATAGGAAGCCTCTGATAGGAACAACCACCACAAGATCTAAACTTGTACTCACACTTCCAAGCAACCCCTTCTTGTCCTACGCCTGCATGCCACTAGTTCTGCTACAAAGTCCCAGATTCACAAACTTGCTTCTACTCTACTCTTCCTAATGATCTAAGGATAATCTACTACTCAACCTTCTCTCCTCTAAACATCTACCCAAGCTCTCAATATATAGCCAGCTAAGCCACAAGTCATCCAATCATGCTTTAATTACAATATAGGTCCAGTCCAATAAAAGAAACCAAAACTAATGCAATAATGATAAAAAATTAATGCACCTTTGGATTTAGGTCCACACATGACCCAATAAACTTCCTTTAAGATTTAAAGACCCCATTTGATCACATGAAACCATGCAAGAAGAAACACTCCACGTTTCACATGAAAACTACCAAAAAATAGGTCCCGTGGAAAAATGGCCATAACATTTTACTCATAATGAATTAGGAGTTGAGATCTTTGGAAATGGTATTAATTTAGGTCCTCTTAAATTACCTAAAATAAAAAAGTTTTATTCATTAAGGATCAACATCACCACTATGTGCAATCAGCCCCAAAACTGCAGGAACGGCTACAGTGGGAACACTGGTAGAAAATAGGTCCCCGAGAAAAATGGTCATAATTTTCTACTCATAAATAATTAGGAGTTGTTCCCTTGGGTAATGATATTAATTTAGGTCCTCTTTAAGGCCTTAAGTTAATAAAGGTTTAATCATTAAGGATCATTAGCACCACATCCCACAATCAGCTCCAAAACTATAGGAAATACTGCTCTGATGGCAAGGAAAACAACTCTAACTTTGAAATAGTTTATCCAATATCTCCCAAACCATGCCACCTAAAGGGCTTATACCTTATACATATATTCAACATACATCAAGGAACAAACAAATTTCATTTCACATGCTAAAGATCTCTAGAGATCTTCACAGCCCAAAAACTCAGAAAACTGCCAAAAATAAAGTATTGCATCCCTCTGACAGGGAATTCCTCCAAGATAAAGAAAGATCTTTAGGAACCCAAAATGCTCCTACCTCAAACTACCTAGGTAAATAGAAAGTATTTTCCATATTTTAATCTCAAGAGAATTACTTTCAATCAACTTCATCTTCACCAAAGGCTTCCGATCCCTGAAGGACAAGAGAACAAATCTAAAAATCAACCATCTATGCTTCATCCATTCAAACATCAGGATCACATGGATCTCATCAATCCAATCAACATACCACTGATCACCACAACTAATATTAGAAACAAGATTATCCAACTCCCCAACAATTAGATCCAAAGTTAGATCCACATCAATATGAAATCCCTCATCGTTAGCATCCCATATCTGCAACTCATCACAAGACTCATTATTGTCAACCAACAATTCAAGTCCACAACTAGAAAATAAGATCTACACCATAACACTAATCAAAAGAAAATTAAAAAAACCACCATAACAAAGTTTTTCAGCATCAAGTAACTTTTCACCAATAGTAGTCTGATCACATGCAACTAGATGCTCTGCAATCTCCATGTTAGACACAACTGACTGAACAAGAAAACAAATGTTCTCACTAGCCTCAATAATAAGTAAATCTTCACCAATAGCAATCTGATCACACCCAACTAGATGCTCTACAATCTCCATGTTAGACACAACCAACTAAACATGAAAAAAAATCTTCTCACTAGCCTCAACAAGGTCAACAACATCATCAACAACCATAGGTATCTCAACAACAACCACAAGTTTTTCCATAGGTTTCCTATCAGAATCCACCAATTGAGCATCAAAACCAATCTCTTCACCACTAGTAATCTCATTGCACACAATAACAAGTTTCTTTTTAGGCTTCATGTTAGACTCCACCAACTGAGCATCAAAACCAATCTCTTCACCACCAGTAATCTCATTGTGCACAACAACAAGTTGCTCTACAAGTTCCATGCCAGATCCATCTATTTGCTCATGTGAACCAATAGACATTTCATCAACTCTTGCCAAGTCATTAGGGACTTCCACAAGTTGTCGTCATCTCTTCACAACCTTCTTATTTGTAGCCTACCTTCTTAATTCCTCTTGTAGGTCTTGCACTTGTTTCTTCAAAGCTCTAAATTCTTCTACAATCATACTAAGGTCCAATCCTCTTGGAGATATCCTTGAAGATCTTTGAAAACCCAAGGCAACAAATTAGCAACAAGGTCCTCGTGCAAATAGCCTCAAATCAATTTGCACACTCAAGATCTTCAAGTGCTAATACCACTTGATACAGGGCAGGGATGGAGGATCCAATAATGGATGATCCAAACCTACAACTACCAATTATAAAAACAATATGCACGGAGGAATACAACAAGATAATGATTCAAAATAGAATTTCATTCAACATGCCCGACTGTAAGGCCTTCCAGGTTTTGGCCTATTACAATGAAATAAAAAATTATTAGGAAGATCTCACAAGATCCAAGTAACCATGAACTATTTCAAATTTGAAATAGGCAGCCTCTGATAGGAACAACCACCACATGATCTAAACTTGTACTCACAATTCCAAGAAACCCCTTGTTGTCCTAAGCCCGCAAGCCACTAGTTCTGCTACAAAGTCCCAGATTCAAAAATTTTCTTCTAATCTAATCTTCCTAATGATCTAAGGATCATCTAATACTCAACCTTCTCTCCTCTAAACATCTACCCAAGCTCTCAATATATAGCCAACTAAGCCACAAGTCGGCTAGTCAGGCTTTAATTACAATATGGGTCTAGTCCAATAAAAGAAACCAAAAATAATGCAATAATGATAAAAAATTAATGCACCTTTGGATTTAGGTCCAAAACTTACCCAATAAACTTCCTTTAAGGGCACAAGTCCCCATTTGATCACACGGAACCACGCAAGAAGAAACACTCCATGTTTCACATGAAAACTGCCAAAAAATAGGTCTCGAGGAAAAAAGGTCATAACTATTTACTCATAATGAATTAGGAGTTGTGCTCTTGGGAAATGGTATTAATTTAGGTCATGTTAAATTCCATAAGAGTTAAAATTCTGATTCATTAAGGATCAACATCACCACTATGTGCAATCAGCCCCAAAACTGTAGGAA
The DNA here is from genome assembly GCA_027943335.1 of Chamaecyparis obtusa. Taxonomy (NCBI): domain Eukaryota; kingdom Viridiplantae; phylum Streptophyta; class Pinopsida; order Cupressales; family Cupressaceae; genus Chamaecyparis; species Chamaecyparis obtusa. Next base: position 306,911 of record BSBK01004683.1, read on the forward strand.
CGGCTCTGGCAGGAACACTGGCTGAAAATAGGTCCCCGAGAAAAATGGTCATAACTTTCTACTCTTAAAAAATTAGGATTTTTAACCTTACAAAATGATATTAATTTAGGTACTCTTTAAGGTCCTAATGGAATAAATTCTAAATCATTAAGGATCATCAGTGCCACATCCCACAATCAGCTCCAAAACTGCAGGAAATATAGCTCTGACGGCAAGGAAAACAACTCTAACTTTGAAATAGTTCATCCAATATCTCCCAAAACATGCCACCTAGAGAGATATGACCTTATACATATCTTCCACATAAATCAAGGAACAAACATCTTTCATCACACATGCAAAAGATCTCCACAGATCATCACAACCCAGAAACTCAGAAAATTGCCAAAAATAAAGTATTGCATCCCTCTGATAGGGAATTCCTCCAAGACAAGGAAAGATCTTCAGGAACCCAAAATTCTCCCACATCACTATTTGATACTTCACCTTTCTAGTTACATTTAGTGCTAAATATGTCTCTTTGATCTGCACTTTTAACAAACTTCACTTCTTCTGAATTACTACAACATCCTTTCTAACTGTTACTTGCATCTTCATTTCTCCTTGCATGACTTCTAGGGTTAGGATTAGGATGAAAAAATCTATTATTCATTCTAAAAAATCTTTTTTTATGTCCAATCTTGTTACATATCTGACAACCTATTCCATTGTTTCCATATCTTGGTCCAAGTAATTTATCTATGATCTCCAATTTCTAGCAATGTGTCCAACCTTGTTGCATCTATAACATACTACTCCATTTCTTATGTTCACATCTTCAGTAGGTTTCTTATCTGCATGGTTAGTATTTCTAAACATTCTACTACTATTATTTTTCTCAACAAATTTAGGTTTTCTGCATTCAATAGCTCTATGTCTGAAACCATGACAATTATAACAATAACCATTAAGAGGTTTGAATTGCTTACCTGTGCAATCTTTCTTCATATGACCAATAGTATTACAAGTAAAGCATCTACCTTTGAATTCTCTTTTCATACTTTTAGGGGACTCCTCTTGCTTAGGTGGTTCTTCTTCTTTAGGTGTATCTTTAGATTTGTCAATCTCGTCAGATTTCTTTTCATCTATGCTTTTAGACATTTTTAGATTCGGTTCCTTAATTTCTTGAATTGCTTTAGTTGTGTTGAGTCCAAGACCAGTTTTATCATAGAATGGTTTTTGATAAGACATTTTTTCATCAATCTTCTCACTAGTTGAATATAGTCTTTCAAGTTGCTTCTTAGATTGATTCAGTTCACCTTTCACAATTGTATTGTATTTCTCAAGTTGGGCATACTACAAATTGACTTTCTCAAGTTCAGATGTTACTTTACCAAGTTTAGATTTTATCCCTTCATTTTCAATCTTTAGATTTTCATTCTTAGATTTTAGATTTTCTTCATTCTTTCTATTTCCATCTTTTAGACTTAACTTCATATTTTTTATCTTTAGTTCATGTTTAAGGATCCCATTTTCTTTTTCTAAGTTGTCATCACAATCTTCAATTTGTATTTCAGATTCCTTTTTTGATTTCAGATCTTCCAGCTTGTTTTTTAGTTTCTCAATGAGATTCTTTGCATCATCATATTTTCCTTTCAAAGTGTCTCTTTATTCAGTAAGCATATCAATCTATTCAAGAGCTTCTTCAAGATTTTTGTGTAGCTGATCCATATCCATAGAGAACTTAGTCAAGCTACTAGGTTTTCCTTGAATAATTATTTTCTAAGTAACTATGCTGTAATACCAATTGTTAGAAATAGGGAATACTGAGAGGGGGGGTGAATTAGTATTCTAAAAACTTTTACCTTTTCCCAATTATGGATACAACAGATTATCTTAATGCATGCATAAAATAGAAAACTAAACAACATGCATAGAAATAAAACAAAATAACTCATAACACATTATTTGTTCTCAAGGAAACCCTGGCCAAGGGGAAAAAAACCCAATGGGGATGGTACCTACAAAGATCCACTAATCAAAAGTATCATGTTAAGGATGTTGACCCTATTAGGAGCCTATTATATGTATATAGTGTCTCAGTCCTGATTAAGGAACTATAGGCCTTGTTAGAAGCCTCAACCCTGTTAGGAGTTGGTAGTAAAAAAATATGATTACCAGATGAGCCCACTACCCAAACAAGTAATATACAATATTCACTGATTACAAAAATAGGTCAAGGTACATAACCTTATACTATTTGAAACTTTACATCAATATCTCTTCACTGCTCTTTCACTATCGCTATCACATGCATATCTTATCTCGCTCTTTCTTACATTAGATCATTACATCTTTATAAAAATTATTAAGATCAATAACTCTTATAGTTGGCTTACATAATAAAAAATATCTTTACCCAAGGGATAGCATCTAGGATGTCATCCCTTTATATTGTTAAGATATTATTTTGATAAACAAAATAATCCCTTAACTCTTTACCAATTTTGTCTCCATATTTTGTCATGTTGGCTTAACATTGTCTTTAGTAAAACTGTCATAACTTCTTTCATAAATGACATACTGAATTGCACTCTTAGGTGAGTCTTCAATAGTGACCATAGTATCTATGTTCAAGTGCACAAGCACTGAACTTACTCCAATAAACATCGCTAAACAAAATTGTCATCGGGTACACTTGCAAAAACACACTATCTCATACTTAGACAATTTTGCATTGCGCTCTGACATACTTTCTCTCTAACCTGTGCAATCTTCATGTAGAACATATGTTTCCATCATGACAACATCTATGTATCCAACTCAGCCAAATTTCCAACAAAATTCTTTTATTAGATGAGGTTGTTTATGATTGATACTTTTCATGTTTTATGGACTCTGATTCACTTACTTATTGATGGACATTGATGATATCATGGACATTATTTGCTTTGTTAGATTTACATTATATGATGTCAGTATGTGTCGGACTTCTTTTTTAGGTGCTTTATATGATATGCAGATCTATATGGTTTATCTCTATATACTATGCTTGTATGATTTTCAGAACCAGTTTATGATATGACTGTCTTATTGATGACATAGGGTAGATGGATGCATTTAATATATGGTTTAACATTTAATGATGTATAATGATTATGTCAATAGATTATATGTGATGATGTTTATGAATGCATAGATGGATGATGTAATGCAATGGATGAATAATGCTTGTATGATTTTATATATGGTTTTACTAAGATATAGATGTAATGAAATGGATAGATGGATGGATGTTTAATTTAATTTAATGACTAATGTATGGTTTTACTAAAATATGAATGTAATGAAATGTATGGATGCAAATGATTTAATGATTAATGATTTGAATAATGATGTGATAAATGAATGAATGATTGGTGGGCTTAATGAAATTTAAATGATCTAATGTAATGCAATAATGGTGTTAATACACTTATACTCTTGAATGTAATCCAAAGTTTAAATTTAATTAACCCTAATGAATGTACCTTAATGTACTCATGATGTGAAAATATAATGATTAATGCAATGAATGAAATGTAATTGTTAAAAACTAAAATAAATGCAACTAATGCAATGCAATCTTAAAATGTACTTAATGCAACTTTATGTAATATGACTTAAAAGGAAACTAATCTAATACAATGCACACTTTGATTTTGATTTTTTATTTCCAACACACTCTATCACATAATGTTTTGATAAACTTTTGATTTTGATTTTTGATTTAACTCCACCCACTCTTTTCTCTTTCCAAATCAATTTTTGAGCTTAAGAAAGTAATCAACTTTAAATGCATTTAATCTAGGTTGGATGCAGTTAGCTATCATTATTCACAAATTAGGAGCTTATTTTCATCATCAAGATTTTTTGATACCTTGAAATTGGCACAATAATCACTGGTTCAACCATGGTGATATAAATTCCTTTTTCCTTTCCATGTTGCTTTCCCAATCCTGGTACAACTATCACTGATTGGATTCAATCATGAGAGTATGAATACCACTTTCATCTGATTCTATGTTGCAAGTGGATTTTGGTATTATGATATTAAACATCAAAATATCCAAGGCATTATGTTGCATAAACAAACAAAGATCTTGGTTTCTCCATATGTACATGTCCTCGATGATTCTTTGATGATCACATCATTAGAAGGATGATACATACTATAGGACCTTGATCTTAAGACACTCATTCATAAATGAATAAAATATCATGCTTTCATCATTGCCTGTCCGGTTCTGACTTCATCGATCAATAGAAAGACATGATTTCATCAATCTTGTAAATACTTAGAAAAATTTTGCACTATTTTTCAAATCCATATTTCAAGTATAGTGCCATCCATTTCATATTTTTAGTCTTGATAAAAGTAAAGTCTTTATGAGATCTTGGATCAAAAGTTTGCATTTGAATTGATATTTAGATTATGATTTGATCATCTAAGTGTGTCAATTGTGTTTTGATGAATTGATTTGATGTCAAATGATATTTTCTTTGATGAATCCTTCTTCCTTCAAAATATATTTGCCTCCAATTTGATATTATGATGTTTGTGGGACATGGGACACTTTTCCAAACTAGGATGAAAGCTTTAGGTATTTTAAAATGCAAATTTGGGATTTTATTATGCAATATTTACAAGGATGATGAATAGGCATGAGAATGACTTGGACTTTCAATGTCGCTTGTTTCCAGGTGTTCATCGATTGAATTGATTTTCTTTTTTTTGCTACTAATGTGCCTACTTGCTAGGATTTTACCAAGGCACTTTTTCTCTTTTTATTTTTTTTTGTATTTTCTATTTTTCAATTTTTTTTGTTTCCATATCACGAAGGTGCCTATTTGCTAGGTTTTCACCAAGAAAACATCTTTTTGAGGGTCATTTCTAAATGTTTTGGATATCTTCCTACTCAAATTTCCATTTTATAATAAATAGATGCTCCCTCATCTGATTTTATGATACTCTTTTTATTTATACCCTTTCATCTGCCTCATGTGTAGAATCTCTTCAAGTGTATACTGTTGATGGGTTCTTGCAACTCTTGTCCCTCATAATCAGCTAGTTCATAGGTACCTGTTCCAAAATAAGAAGTGATTAGAAAATGTATTATCATATTTCTACTCATTATTAGGTTCGAGACCTAATTACTAGATGATGGTACAGTACCCTAGTTTGTGTTATTAGGTGATCTTTAAGTTTGTGTTCATTTCATTTTGAAGAGTACATGAAAAGGAAAGGAACTGAAATGCATCTAAGAGTACACATGCATGTATCAGTGATATGTATTTTGTAAAAAAGGGAAAGAACTAGAAAAGAAAACATTTATATGAGCTCACACAGGTTGTGAGCATAGCCATTACAAAAATTGAATGAATGAGTATAGATATACATAAAGAAATGATTTAAATACTAGGGTACTAGACATTTCTTGGTAGTGGTGTCCGGATCCAGTCCTGTCCAAAGAGCTCTTGAGATCTAGAACTTGCAAGAAGAGAAGAAGGAATATGGGTTAGATCCAATGGATCTATACAATGGCTGGTATCACAATATTTAAAGAATGCATATGTACACTCATCCATGCACCTCTAACAAAGGCTGTCCTCAGGGCATGTGTATCAAGGCTCCGAAGAACAAAGAGGCACCATGTTTTCTCTAATAGGTTTGTTTCATGTGCAAATACAGGAGGAGCTGATCTAATAATGAATCCAATGAATGATCTAGGCCCTTGATGCGGATCATGACAAAAAAACCTCAAGTTTTCTGTCGATGATCACATCAAGGGCCAAGAGCACACATCGTACAAGATAGAAAAACATCTAGTGATGCATCATCAGTGAGGATACTTAAGAATCATGGGAACAGATCATGGAAGAAAAGAAAGGCATGAGATACAAATAGAAGAGAAATAAGAATACAACCCTACATGTCAAAAGATACACAAATTTATGAATAGGGAAATATGCAGTAAACATTCAATATCATCCGAACACCCAAGAGACATAGATCCACATCAAGTGAAACATGGATAAAGCACTAGAAAATTCAAAGGGCTTGCAGGGTACATTGGATCATCTTCAAAATAGAGAGTAAGCATCATGGCAAAGATCCTATGAAATAGTGAGGTTCATCTAATATGGGTATGATGATTAGAAGAGGCCATATGAAAGCTACACAATGAAACAATCAGAGAGGTGGAATATCAACAAATATAGGGGAGGATGTTTCAAAAGCCAATCTAAGATCAGATAGAAATAAAACATTAATAATCAAAGATATTTCTATAAAAGTCACAGAGTGGAAAGTGGACACCAAGCAATCATGGTTATGCTATGAGCACCGATAGGTATGCTGTCATATAAAAATAGTGAGCATTAAATAATAGAAACATTTCAAGAAGCTCATGGGTTGTCTATGGCTTAAACTGAATGCCATAGTAGCACAAAGAACCAGCCAAGGAGAAGAGGGGTTGTACCAATTCAAAAGCAACACTCTGTATTAAATGGCAATACATAATGCATCAATAATACAATGAGCATGGGGGATTTCATACACCAGACATCAAATGCCCTAGCTTCATGGGCCATAAAAAATTAGCAAACAAATGGAATGCAGTGCATAATTTATGAAAAACCCAGTGCCTTTACCAATACATAGAAGGCAATGTATTGAAGCCCTAGCCATGAGTTTGTGGATCATAGAGTGCACCCAACACTATCACATCATGCTAGGTTCTAAGCGCATGACCTCCAAGGTATTCATGGTTGTACAATACATCACAATGCCCTCATCAAATAATAGTAATGGAGCATCAATAGCATAGAAATGAACATTGAGATAGAGATGCATGGGCTCCATGAATGACTATGTATTAAAAAATAGATAATGCTTATGACCTATGAAAGAATCAAGGAAAAAAATAGAGGATTCAAATGGGCATGATAGTTGATGCCAATGTATAGTGAAGTAAAACAAACCTGAGCTACTACCAATCAAGGAGAACTATATCGGTGTCATGTTGTTCTCAAGGGTTATCCACAACAAAACAAAACAAAGATCACTACTTGCGGGTCTATGCACGATGGAAGATAGCATACACAAAAAATGGAGCAACAACATTAACTAATATAAGTGCATATGCAAAAATGTAACTTAAGGGTCACCAAGCCTTCCTGTGATTCCAACACAATCTCAATGGAAGATTTGTACAAAGCCATCATTCAACAACAATTCATAAAGCTCATGGGCCATACATAAGCCACAACAGAAACCATAAGTAAAAGATAGATTGTCATGCCCTAGCTTCAAACAGGTCGTATATAAAAGAAAGAAAACAAATATTCTATAGACAATGAATTGATACAACAAAATCCAGTCAAACCATGATAGCCTAAGATTCTATGGCTCATGGCCATCATAAGTGGAAGTAAAGTCCCGATGCCCTAGATTCAAGAATCATAATCTTGTGTCCTTATGAACTAAAGTAGTGAACAATACCTCAATGCCCAAGGGTAGTGCACAACATGGAAAATAGTAAATACCAGTGGTGCATGCATACAAAGATAGAGAAGTCACTCAGAACAAGAATGCATCCACAACAATGGAATTAAAACAACAAGGTCAATGCCCTAGCTAGAAATAGGCTATGTATACAAAATGAGTAGTAATCATACATTGATGCCCTAGCCTGTGAACAACATTATACAACAAATCAAATGCACAATACTTCAAACAAAGGGACAATAAACAAATGCCATCACAATTTTCCCTTGAAAATGATAGAGATAGAGTGCCAAAAATGCAAGTGCCTACCTTGATAGCGTAATGCCGAGAGCAAAATAACTGTTTCCAAATCCAAAATCAGTGAACAACCAGTAAATGTGGAAACTTGCCAAATTCCAAAGATTAAAGTAGCTATCGATATCTCTTCCTCTCATTTTGGAAAGAAGGGTTTTTATTTAAATAATGTTTATCTATCTATCCCCTTCATTCTAGGGCCAATTTTTTTTGATATATTTATACTATATGGGTTTTAAATGTAAATATTTTGGATATTCTCCTCATTTTGGGTTGAGAGTATTTTAAATATATCTTAAATCCATGTTTTGTTTTAGGCATAGGTGGATTCTTTATGAAATTTAATTTCTTTTAAATGCGTTTCCCCATTTTTGGGTTGAGATCATTTAAAACTATAGTTAATCCATTTTGTGTCTTAGTAGGGGTAAATGTTTTAATGTAATAGTCATTGCAAGAATGTTATTGTAAATACTAACAAATGGCATTTTATAAGCCATTGTTAGAATCTTATTATGATGCATGACTTAGCAGATAGAGTGGTTTCCTTTGTCCTTCTATTCTTAGGATCCCACTTTCCTCGCCCCTAGGAATTCGGGAATCTGGCATTTGAATTATGATGCAGCCTCATGGGTCCATTATTGATTTTTTTTCTATTCTTAGGAGGTAGTGGAGTTTTAATGTAGATTCTTATGTTTTAGTTGATATACCTCTCACTTTTGGTGATAGAGGTTAGCTCTTCATTCTTTCTCTCTAATATGAGTGTTGTAGCTCTGAGAGACATAATTGTACTTAGTTTCTTTTTAGCAATAAAATTGATCCTTCTTGTTCCCCTATAATTCTAGTTTTTCTTTTTGAATCATATGCTAGATTACTATGATTTCCTTGTGTCCTTAATCCATATGTTGATTCAAGTCAGTTCTCAGGAATTCATTTTTGATTCAATAGTGTAACTTGTGTGTAATTGAGGATATCAGATTTGTGGAGTTTTCTGCCTTTTCTGTATTTTGAAGTACCTGGTTTTCATTAAGAGTTTAAAGAAGAGGAATTAAGATGTGACTCAAGTTTTTTTTTCTTTCTATTAGAGTAAATTCATTTTAGTTGTGGGTCTTCTTTCAAAAAATTGGTGGATCACCTTTGTTTTGGTTCAGTTGCAGTTGTTTAATTTCACGCACTTTCTCTCGCTTTTCCTTTAAAGTTTAGATAACTTTCAGGTGATTGAAAGGGAAGTTGGACCTTAATCCATAGGTCTATTCTCAAATAGGTTACCCACAACCTGAGAATAGTCCCATGTTTCATAGGATTACTGGGTTCAACACTTAGTAAATTGTGTGCAATCCTTAGTGATAACAGTTTTTGGCATGCCTAGTGGTACTCTAGACTCAGCGAGTCAGATTTCTAAGGAAGATTTATGTAAGTTATTGTGTGGTATGAGTAGTGAAAATGTTTTGAAATCATACCTGGTGACTCTAATCTTGTTTCATGCAGATCATTATATAATCTTATGAGTGGGATCCCAACTAGGAAGAGTAAGAATCCTTTTGTGTATGCAGAGCTACCATCTGTCAAAAAGAGGTCTAAAGCAGCCCAAACTAGTGCATCAAAATCTGCAAATCCTACTCCTAATCCTACTTGCATGCCTACAAATACCCTCCAAATTCAGCTAGTGCAAACATCACTAGCAATTCAAGTTCCCATTAATCCTCCAATGGCTAGACAACATCCTTTTGTGGCCTTTAATCAAGGCAGCCCCTTGAATTTGTAGCAGCATAATGACATACCTATATCAAGCCTTAAAATTTTTCCTATTTTTATAGGAGAGGATCAGACCTCAACTATTGAGCATATAAGAGATGTACCATCTCTTTGTGCCCTTCATAATATAACCTAGGATAATGTAGCTGTGAGGTTGTTGGTAACTTCCCTCAAAGGCAAAGCACTGCAATGGTTTAGAGGCTTAGCAGTTGGTTCTAAAACTGATTGGGATGGGTTTGGTCAAGCCTTGACCAGTCAATTTGAGGATAAATCAGATCATCTCTCATTAGTTGCACATTTGACTACTATTAAAAGATCACCCCAAGATTACATGATGGATTTTAACTTCAGATTTTAGAGGACATGGAATAGAATACCAGCCATAGTTAGACCTTCAAGCCAACATGCTTTTCTATATTATCTAAGAGCCCTTAATAGTGATATCTCTATTATGATCCAATCCATGGGAGGGACTAATTTACCAACAGCATATGATCTTGGCATAAGAACTAAAAATAGCCTAATCCAAGTAGGAAAGATAGCCCCAAGGCCCCCAATGCCTATTTTTCTTGAGCTTCATCATGTTCCTAAAGCAATTCTAGCCTTGGCATCTACTCTACCTCTCCCAAATCCTCCTCAACAAGTTGCTAGCCCAGTTGTGAATCAATCCCAATAGCTTAACAAGATAAAAAAGGCCTTGCAAATAGTTACTAATGAGTTGGTTAGTCTAAAGAAGAAATAGTCCCAACCTTACCAACAACCATATCAATAGCCTTATTAGCAACCCTATCAATATCATAACCAGCAGAATAGACCCTAATACCAACAAGGCCATCAAGGCCAAGCAAGAAATTATAGCCAAAAGGTCAGCCAACCTTATAATCCTAACACTCCTAGTGCTTCTAGAGAGCTGGTTCATGTAGCTCAGAACAATATGGCACAAGAATACCAATGGGGCTACCCATGCAATCAGCAACACATCCAAGGGATGTGTCCTAATGGTTATGCTCAGGCCCTCATGGTACAGAACAATGTGATGATGCCATAGGAGATGGTTCAAGAGCCAGAAATTCAGCAAGGTGCAGTTGTTACCCCAAATGAGTTGCAGACACCTGAGGTGGCACTGGTGAATTTCCAAAAAGAAGATTTTTGTGGGGTGAGTTTTTCACCAAATGATAACCCAAACTATATCCCTATTGCAGCCAACATAAGGTATAAGAAGAAGGCTTTAGAGGTTGAAGAAGTGGCCTCTGCCAATCAACAAGCTCCTGTTGTGAATCCACAATGCAAAGCAGTTCAAGCTCCAATCCTAAACTAGTCAAAAGAGGCTAAAGAACTAGTCAAGGCAGCTACATAGTTGGTATCTACACAAATAGAGATTGCTGCACCAAATGGATAGTCTAAAGTAAATTTGGGATCTTTTAATATTGTAGTGTAGATGAAGAAGACCTCTATCAATGTGCCTTTAATGGACACCCTAGCGATCCCTAGAAGAAAGGAGCTAATACTTAGCAAGTTGGCTAAGATTTCATCAAACTAAGAAGGTGTTTCAGAATAGCCCAGGGTCCTAGTGGCTAAAACACCTCAAAAGGAGTAGCAAACTGAAGAAACCAGCTTGCAGCCCATTGTTTCCCCATAGGTTAAACCTCCTCCTTTCTATGTAACTCTTATTGTTGGAGATTTCTTGGTTCATAATTCATAATTGTATGAAAGTAGTTTTGTGATTTCTAAATAGTTAGCAGACCTCCTAGGATTGTCTTATGAGCCAATAGACAAGCCTATTGTTTAGTTGGATGGGTCATCAGTTAGTACCTTGGGAGTCATTAAAGACCTAAGCCTCACTCTGCATGAATGTCCCAATTTATCCATCCCCCAGGATGTCTATGTCATAGATCTACCTCCTCATTTTTCTATTTGTCTAAGCAGAGAGTTCACTACTAGGCTAGGGGGTGTAGGACCCCTCCATTTCCCTCATCTTGGTAAGAACGCTCTGGTAAGCACTACTGTTATTTCTTGCAAAACTTTCCATAGATTTTATGCAAAGCTATTAGATATCTTGACTGTAGTTCATCAACTTAATTAGAATAGATTTCATTTTCAAATGAATTCATGGAATATGTTAATTTAAGACATAGTTTTGAAGTAATATTACCTTTAGTTAACTATTGTGGTATTAGAACATGAAGGTGTAAACCTATGCTTACATGATAGAATTAATATTACTCTAAGATGCTTGGAAATTCCATCTAAAATTATAATAAGGAGCTTATGTGGATTATAATATTGCCCTAATGAATAATTATGGTTTAGATAGGAAATGATGTACAAATGAAACTCTCATTTCACTTTCATGTAATTATGGATTTAATAGTTAGTTCAATTTGTTCAAAGTTTAATATTGTAGAATTGGAACATCCTGACAAATCAGATTAGACAATTAATTGCTATGAACTAGAGGTGAAACTGCAATGAATGGTTAGGTTACTTAACCTTGAGTTAAAATGAGAAGTCTAAAATAGCATTGATAACTATTTTACCATAGTCCCTAGTATACCCTAAGGTAGGATTAATAATGAAGGGTTGATAATTAGGTGACTTTAACTTTAGGTCATGATGTTTATTCAAAATTAATCTTACTTTTGGGAATTGAGAAGATTATAATTTCTTGATAGAATAAGATTGGTTCAATAAAGCAAATAGTGATGATTTCATAGATTGGAATTTTAGGTTAATTGTAATTTGAAGCATTTTGATATCTAGTATCATGAGAGAATTGATGGATTCCTTAGAGGATAACTTGTTACCTAACTTGAAAGTGTATTGATGAAATGAAAGTTAAGTTTTAATTGTATTTTGATCATGCTCTGATTATTATGGGAATACTGATAATTACATTGAGTGTGCAGGACTAAAACCATGGCAAGGGGAAATCAAGCTATTCTGTGTGTGCCTCCCATGACACCAAATTCATGTCCTAAAGTGGGACTAGGCCTATTGTGACATGTCTTATTTTTGAAAAGAAAGGGGGTTAGGTGTATATTTAATTTTGTCATTTCTTTGTTTAATTGTGGACCTTGCCAAGTATGAAAGTGATGTGTTTTGGAGTTGTCTATGAAACTTGTAATGTGAATTTAGTTACATTTTAAATTTATTTGGTAATAAGGAAGTTGTCATCATCCAAGTCTAGTACAAATTGGTCTTCCCCATACCTCTACCTTGGTTAGGACATACATGGGAAGTCACATCTCCTTAAATCTCGAATTTCACTTTTAGGTGGGATTTTGAGGGGTCAGATTGACCCCTAGGGAGTTGTTTTTCACTAAAATAGTAGGCCCATGGGTTATACCTATGGGTAAGGGTCCTTTTTAACCATAGGACACCCTAGAGTCTCCTTGGGAAGCCCTCCAAAAGTGGGCTTTTTATCAAATGACGAAAATCAAGAAGTTTCCTACTCCCTTCCCCATTCACCTTTTTGCAGTACCACCTTAGGAACCTTAGGAAAGTTGTAAGGTTTGGGTAGGTCACCCAATGGGAAGCTTCCAACTCTTCCAAGGGCATGGGAGAGTGTGAGAAGCCTATTTTAGTGGCAAACTTGGATGGTTTTTTCCCAATCACCCACTCTCCAACTTTGGAGACAATCTAGGAGCTAGGAGAAAGTTGGAGAAGAAAAAAGGAAGAAAAGGGAAGACTCACTTGAAGGTATGTGCACCTCAACCTCCATTAATGAAGTCTATGCATTTTTATGAGTTCATATGAGTAGGAAGGTATTTCAGTTTGTATATGTGTGTTTTGAGTTGTTGTTATGCTTTATGTAAGCCCTTGAGATTATTAATGAGAGTATTGTGTGGACAAAGTGTTTTGAATCTCTTGTGTCGTAGTGGAAAATGTGTTTGTTAGGTGAGCTAGAGATGAACCATGGTTTTTTTTGCTAGAACTTCTTATTTCCTTCTTGTTGAGTGGTTCTTATTAGATCCTTGTTGAGAATGGCCATGTAAGAAAAAAAAGGTTGTTGTAATCCTTGTGTGAGGGAAAGAATGACGTATATGTTGTTGTTTAAGTAATGTGACGTGTGCAAAAATTTGAGGGATGTATGGGTGTTTCTTGTTGGCTTGATTTCCCCTTGCTCAAGGGTTGGCTAGGACCTACAAGGTCTCATGATGCCATATGGTAGGGAGGAGAGTGCCATGGTTTTGCTAGTCAGATTTGTTTTCTTGCAGGTTTTTCAAGATATCTTGGTTGGACCAAGCCAGGGCTATGAAAGATTTGTAGTGTGTGTCAGGAGTGACATGTTTTCAAGTTGTAATAATAAAAAAGAAATGCTTATTGATGTATCTCTTTGATTATAGTTGTACTTGTAGGAAGAGTAATATTCTTATTTATTTATGTTAATATTTATAAAAAAAAATTAGTTGTCTTTTTGCCTAAGGAAATCTGGGCATGACATTTTTGTATCAGAGCAGGGTTAAACACTGGAGCCTAGTCCACTATGCTAAAACTAACTGTGCATTATGCTAAAAAGAATGAGACCTCTATATGGTTATTGTAGTTCCAATGTACATAACTAAGATTTTGGATGCAATGGGAACTCGGGACAAATTGACATTTTTTTTTCAACTTTTATGATCTGCAGTAACAGAGAGAAATATCATATTTTTCCACTTTTGTTAATCACTAACACAATTCATAAGGCAAACCACTTTCATCTGTATTGATTGCATAATATTTAATTTGCATTATTTGAAATGAAGAACATAAATATTCAGTTGAATGAAATCTTAAATATGTTTCTTGAAAGACCATGAAACATTTGAACAGACTTTTTCCTACGGTATCGCAAAAAAAGTTACGTGTCTAAAGAAGCAAAGAACAATTTACTGTTCGTAGAGTTTTCTAATCATGAAATTTTGAATAACTTTTATATGAAAATAAATTAGTGTCTACTTGTTAGAATTATCATATCTATGGAAACAAGTAACCCTAGTCTATTGGGGGTTTTTTGTAGTTAGATTTTAGCTCCTCTCCTACTGCTGTTGCCCCCTTATTGACCCCCTGAATCTGATTTTGATATGAAAACACAATCAGAGAACAAGCTATGAGGTAAAATAGAACCTCCTGGTCCTCTAGAGGCAGGGCAATGCTCAGTGTAATGATGGTCTTAGGTAGAAACTTTGGCACAGATGATTGGCTCTGGCTCTGCAAACATGGATGAATCTTCCCTTTGCAATACATGGTCTCTGAAACTATAAACCCCATGTCCAAAAATCACACTTACAAGAATACCCACATAAAAATCTTCAAACCCCACATAAAAGATTCAATCCCCACATAAAAATCCTCAATACGTAGTACAATATACCATAAATAAATTCTTTGGAAAGCCTGAATAGAGCTCAATACCCAGAACAATAAACCATAGCACAAAGGCTGGCTGCTTTGTCTTCTATATCAAAGAAATAAGTTCATAAACAAAGGCACAAAACCCTATATATATGAAAGGTTCAATCTTGTCTTATCTTGTTCAATATTCTATTATCCATGCAATACACACACAAAAAAAAAAGGGTTTATTTTAATGTGTGTCTTATCAGCTATATCATCCCAAAATGTGCTTGGGAATATGATTTAATTTAAGATGATGATGGAAGTAGAAAAGAGGCTGAGGCAATTGACATGGATTGTTATTGTTTAGAACACGTGAACTTCACGTGTTAAATGATAGAGATGGGCTATCTGTATTAAATTCACACTGCCATATTATATTCTGAAACTAAATTTGATTTGTCATGGCATCTCTAATGATGCTATGTACAATTGACTTTAATGGTGATATACCAACACAAGACTGAGTGGATTCTCAGTCACCAAGCAATTGAAACCCATTCAAATGATCTAGTTTGACCATTCCACATACTAACTCTAGATTTTTGGTTAACTAAACTTTGGTAAACTCAGTAGAAGTTTTGGACTTACTCTAAGGAAGAAAGTAGGAAGTAGTTGAGTGATGATTCTGTGTAGTAGGAATTTCTTTGATTTGGGTTGATGTTTGGTCTATTCCATCTAGTGTTGGGAATCTTGAATGTGAGGGTTTTGGTGAATTAGAGTTAAATGTGCACTTTTCTTCATCATACTACGAGCTTTGAATCAAATAGTTTAAAGAAGGGCACCAAGATCTAATGGATTGAGAGAGCTTTCATGAAGAAAATTTCTCAATGTTTAGACTCAACTTTGATCTGGATATATTAGATGCTTGGTCAATAAAATTTATGGTGGCAAAAGAAAAGCTCGAAATCATATATCGTCGTTGCTAGGGATCGAACCCAGGTCACCCGCATGACAAGTGGGAGTACTCAGGTTTGTCTGTGCGATGACAGTTCATGTAAGACTGTATCTTTGATGTCTCCACTTCCCCACTTATTCATGCCATGAATAATGGGGTGACAGAGACCCCATTTTCATAAATTAAAGCGAGCATTTATGTGCCCTTTGACTTGGAAAAGATAGTTGCTAGACTGCACATTCCATCTTTCTAAATCTTTTCTTCACGCAAGCCAATGAATTGAATATTTGAGCTTTGGCCAATATGAACCAAAACCTTTCCTTTTGATGTGAAAATTTGTGGCAATGTGTATAGAGAACTGGGTCAGGCCTTTCAGATAAGTACCAGTCATAATTGCCTACAGTCTGGTCAGGAACATCAACGATAGTTAAATGGATTCAATTGAGAGGAAGAAGGGTAGGTAGAGTATTTATAGCCCAACACATTCAAATGTGAGTACTGAGGGCGGCAAGTAATGTTTATGTAGCCTGAAGAATGAGGTCAGTAGTGACGTGTTTTCAATTTGTAAGAGATTACAGAGTTTCCTTGCAAAAGTCTAGAAAACAAAATGACTTTAGTATATGACAATTAGAATTACAAATGATATATATAGAACATAGACTTATTGTATACTAACATTAGAATTGTTTAGAAATGTGCAATTAATAGATGTCTAATAAGTGAATAAGCTAATTTCAGTTTGATTGGACAAAAAACTGTAAATGTTGCTATAAATATCTATATATAGAGAGGCTAATATAACAAATAAAAAATGATATGATAACCAATCTTTTGAAATTCATAATAACATATATTCTCATTTTATAAAACTCTAGCTTTCTTGAGAAATAAGATGAATATTTATTTTATTAAATATGGAGAAAATCATATTAGAATCTAGATGTGATTTAATTCTTTATTCCAAATACTTCTCGAACTAATAAATTTTAATTTTAATATAACACCATAATATTGGAGTATCTTAATTAAATAGAAAATTAGTTATTTTTACTAGTGAGTGGTTTATAAAAAAAAAATATAAGAAATTTAAAATTGAGGGACACCTCTATTAAAGGTATAGATAAGCGATAATTTAAATTTTGTGATGATAATGGTAAGTTATAAAATTTATGAAAGCTTGTAAAATCTAAGGTTTAGATTACCAAGCAAAATTAATCTTTGGATTGAATAAAAGAAAATAAAAAGTAAAAGTGAAAGTCATTTATTTTAGTAGTATTTATATAAAAAAAAAATGATTCAAACTTCTTAATAAAATCAGGTGAATCATTTTTGGCCTCGCGGGGCGCTGCCCCTCAACCCCACCCTGTATCGCGATAGGGAACGTGCCAGGGGCACTGCCCCTTGGACTTCGCAAGGGGCGTTGCCCCTTGACCCCATCTTGGGGGTGCTGCCCCCAAACCCCTGTTAATTAATTTGGGGGGGAAAACACGCTGATGAAAGTGGGAAAAATTTAACCTCGTAATTATTAATTTCTAATAACATGATTTCTTCATATTTATTTATTCCAATTGAATTGTTAAATTTCAAATGTGTGAAGCTCCATATTGATATAATTTATTGATCTAAATTAAGAATTTAAGTAATATTTTAAATATTGGATGTTAAACTATTTAGAAAATAAGTCAGAACTAAATATTATTCCATGTGTTCTAATATAATCTTCCTAATTTTGGTATAGCCCAATGAATTTGCAAATGTATCTAAAGTAATTAGAAAGCAACTAATTTAAAAAAATATAAATTATATAAATGACTTACCATGCAAATTCAAATTATAAACATGTATACTTTAAGCATACTAGGAAATTATTTACAACTTGATCACTTGTATATATAGGTATTTATCCTTCATTTAATTGGGGACTAGAGAGAACTTATAAGTTAACTTATTAAGAAAACACTAGATGGAAACCTTGCAAAAATATTATTGTGTTGTGTCTTTCTTTTTACGCTCAAGGTTTGATAATTTTAGTACACCAATTAAGTCGAAAACAACGCTATATGTCTTGAAATGAGTGATGATTTGCTTGTACCTAGTTTATTAAGAATTGAATGAGTTCATGCATACTAGTGTAGACATGTTATCTTTCCTAATTGGAATTTTGAATTATGTTCTTATTTCTCAAATACTAATCATTAGAATTGTGAACATGTTAATTGACTATGAAATTTATGCAAAGTGAATCTTGTGTTTATGTAATAAGTATTAATTGTGAATTTCTTTTACCATAAAAGATGGGATTATGTATATTCAAAAAGTGAATTAGAGATGTAAATGTTGAGATGCTATATTTAGTTTGATGAAAGATGAAAATGATATCAAACATGACATTGGTGTTAGAAGAATTTTTTTTTGAAAATTTAAAGATGATAAAGATATGAATATTGTGAAAAGTTAGTAATGTAAACGTGTTATGTAATCCCTTGTAAATGGGATTGAGCCTGTACCAGTGCTTGTGATGAGTGTTGTGATGAAACCAGTGCTTGATTTGTGTTGCATGGAGTGATGTGAGTGAGCATCACCCATGGGATATCTGCTTGTTAGGGGTATGGGGACACCATATCTGCTATTTGTTAACACTTGTTTGTATGTGTGTTACCTTACTGAGTTATAGCTTGCGGGGTATTTTGTGCTAGGGTAGTGTTATTACCCATCCCTTGGGTAGCACGTAAGGTGTATGTCAGGCAACATGAAGTGGCCTTAGCTTCCACTACTTGAATCTCTCAGGTAGCATGTATAGTGTATGTCTGGCAGCATGAGGTGACAAGAGCCTCAACTATTTGAGGGATGGAGTAAGAGGCACTATCCTCCGTTTCCCCTACAATTACTCAGTATGTGTAGGGGTGGTAGCAACCACAAAGTTTCTTGGTTACTAGGGTATTGCATATGCATTATAGCAGCGTGAAGCAATGCCAGCTTCCACTAACCAAGGAATGTACTCACTACTTCCCCTTCTATGGACCCAAGTGTGTGGTTCAGATGTGTATATCCCTTATCCCCACATTTTGAGCATTGTACCAATATTCGATGTGAGACTCCATTGGATAGATTGGACATTATTGATGATTCATAGCTTAATATATATTCATTGTGGTCTAGCATGAGGTGGGAAGTGTATGCCCTGCTGTGATTATTTTGTACTGCACATGTTCTCACATGTTGCATGAGGTACGATGCCACACCCCACTGATGTTTTGACATAGTGTTGGGTGATGATGCCGTGTTGTTGATGGTAGTGAGCTGAGCTCGAGGACACGATGCCATGTATGTAGGTATGCGAAGGCACAGTATATGTATGTTATGTATTCCTACTTGATGCAGAGCAACTGGGAGATGCTTGCATGCTTGTAGAGGGGTGCCCATGGATGCTCAGTCATTGGACATGGTAGGCATATGGGGGGGTCCCTAGCCATGTATACCTCTGGCTATAGTGATGACCCTAGGGGTATCACTATTTGGAGTGTGTCCTATGTGTGCCATATCCGCAAGGAACACTATCGTATGATATATTACTAGCATATGCATTATTATTATTGTTTATGCCATGTGGTTAGAGACTGTTGGGTCGCCACATGAAGGGCTATTGTGATAGCCAAACAATGTTCCCTCCTTCCTCATTGGTGACTATGTATGGTCACACAATGATGTGTTGTGCCTTTTCATGATGATTTTTGTTGCTTGTGCAGACCAACAATTGTTTATTTTACTATGAAAGTTTAGCCACAACTTTTGGGAAATTTATGATATAATGATTTACTGTTGCAACATTTCTATTTATGTTATTTATTGTTGAATTTTGGTAACTCTTTTACCTTCATTTGTGATTTCGGTGGCTAAACTATTTTCCTTGGTGTTATTTCAATGTTGGTCCTGTGTAGTAATGTGATTCCTTTCCAAGGATGCAGGAGGTAGACTTGGTGAGTGTATGCAAGGAAGCAGACATAGGGAACCCTTGAGTGTGGGGGTATGTGAGGCTATTATGCAGCTAATATCCACTACCTACCTTAGAGTTGTGACTATTCTTTGGAGGCTAAACACCTCAACAAGGGGTAGGTCACGTGGTCTTGTATGGTGGGCCTCACCATATATGAGCAGATGCCATGTATGTGAGTGACTCTAGTACCATCAAGCCACTTGATGATATATGTATCATTGGATTATGTATCTTTGGATTATGGATTTTGGATCATGGATGCGTATGAGACTAGTACATTGTACCCTGGAGTGTGATGGCATGGCCCGCTCCTAAGCCTTTTATAGTGATGTGTACCCCAGTGATGTGGATTGTTGTGTGATTGTGTGGATTTGTACATTCTCATGTTTAGAGAGATGTCATATAAAATTAAAGAAAGTGGCATGAATATTTGCATTTATGATACCATGTGTGGTGATTATGATGTCATTTGTGCTAATGAATATTTGAAAGGATAATTTTTGTAATATTAAACTTTTCATAGGGAAAAGGGCACAATTGTGAGAATGCTAGTGTCTACAAGAATGTCTATGTGATTAATCTTTCTATTCTTGTCATACATCATTGTATGATAGAGGTTTTTTTATGGAAATTTTTGAATGAGTTTGTAGGAATTTTTGAAAACATGAGAGATGTTAATAAAACATAAGAAAATTGTTATTAAGTGTTACTACAAGGTTTAGGTACACCATCTACTCAAGCATTAAAACATGTTTATATTGTGTTATTATGTACCTTTCTTGTGAAAATTGAAAGAGGACTAGAAAATGATTTATTTTTTTTACAACCAGTTGCCTCCAAGATGATTGCAAATAATTTTTGGCATAACAAATGTGGTTATCTTATTGTTTATAAAGAAAATGCATAGTTGTTTCTAGATGCTAACATGCAGGAAGTTAGTACCATGGATCAAGTTGATGACATGGAAATTGGTAGAAATACAACTTGAGGGTGTTAGCGTAACCTTGCAACTTCCAGGAGTAAGTCAAGACCTAGGGGGGGAGGATGTAGGACCCCTCCATTTCCCTCATCTTGGTAAGAATGCTCTGGTAAGCACTACTATTATTTCTTGCAAAACTTTCTCTAGATTTTATGCAAAGCTATTAGATATCTTGACTGTAGTTTGTCAACTTAATTAGAATAGATTTCATCTTCAAATGAATTCATGGAATATGTTAATTTAAGACATAGTTTTGAAGTAATATTACCTTTAGTTAACTATTGTGGTATTAGAACATGAAGGTGTAAACCTGTGCTTACATGATAGAATTAATATTACTCTAAGATGCTTGGAAATTCCATCTGAAATTATAATAAGGAGCTTATGTGGATTATAATATTGCCCTAATGAATAATTATGGTTAAGATAGGAAATGATGTACAAATGAAACTCTCATTGCACTTTCATGTAATTATGGACTTAATAGTTAGTTCAATTTGTTCAAAGTTTAATATTGTAGAATTGGAACATCCTGACAAATCAAATTAGACAATTAATTGCTATGAACTAGAGGTGAAATTGCAATGAATGGTTAGGTTACTTAACCTTGAGTTAAAATGAGAAGTCTGAAATAGCATTGATAACTATTTTACCATAGTCCCTAGTATACCCTGAGGTAGGATTAATAATGCAGGGTTGATAATTAGGTGACTTTAACTTTAGGTCACGATGTTTATTCAAAATTAATCTTACTTTTGGGAATTGAGAAGATTATAATTTCTTGATAGAATAAGATTGGTTCAATAAAGAAAATAGTGATGATTTCATAGATTGGAATTTTAGGTTAATTGTAATTTGAAGCATTTTGATATCTAGTATCATGAGAGAATTGATGGATTCCTTAGAGGATAACTCATTACCTAACTTGAAAGTGTATTGATGAAATGAAAGTTAAGTTTTAATTGTATTTTGATCATGCTTTGATTATTATGGGAATACTGATAATTACATTGAGTGTGTCGGACTAAAACCATGGAAAGGGGAAATCAAGCTATTCTATGTCTGCCTCCCATGACACCAAATTCGTTTCCTAAAGGGGGACTAGGCCTATTGTGATGTGTCTTATTTTTGAAAAGAAAGGGGGTTAGGTGTATATTTAATTTTGTCATTTCTTTGTTTAATTGTGGACCTTGCCAAGTAAGAAAGTGATGTGTTTTGGAGTTGTCTATGAAACTTGTAATGTGAATTTAGTTGCATTTTAAATTTATTTGGTAATAAGGAAGTTGTCATCATCCAAGTCTAGTACAAATTGGTCTTCCCCATACCTCTACCTTGGTTAGGACACACATGGGAAGTCACATCTCCTTAAATCTCGAATTTCACTTTTAGGTGGGATTTTGAGGGGTCAGATTGACCCCTAGGGAGTTTTTTTTCACTAAAATAGTAGGCCCATGGGTTATACCTATGGGTAAGGGTCCTTTTTAACCATAGGACACCCTAGAGTCTCCTTGGGAAGCCCTCTAAAAGTGGGCTTTTGTCAAATGAAGAAAAGAAAGAAGTTTCCTACTCCCTTCCCCATTCACCTTTTTGAAATACCACCTTAGGAACCTTAGGGAAGTTGTAAGGTTTGGGTAGGTCACCCAATGGGAAGCTGCCAGCTCTTCCAAGGGCATGGGAGAGTGTGAGAAGCCTATTTTAGTGGCAAACTTGGATGGTTTTTCCCAATCACCCACTCTCCAACTTTGGAGACAATCTAGGAGCTAGGAGAAAGTTGGAGAAGAAAAAAGGAAGAAAAGGGAAGACTCACTTGAAGGTATGTGCACCTCAACCTCCATTAATGAAGTCTATGCATTTTTATGAGTTCATATGAGTAGGAAGGTATTTTAGTTTGTATATGTGTGTTTTGAGTTGTTGTTATGCTTTATGTAAGCCCTTGAGATTATTCATGAGAGTATTGTGTGGACAAAGTGTTTTGAATCTCTTGTGTTGTAGTGGAAAATGTGTTTGTTAGGTGAGCTAGAGATGAACCACAGTTGTTTTTGCTAGAACTTCTTATTTCGTTCTTGTTGAGTGGTTCTTATTAGATCCTTGTTGAGAATGGTCATGTAAGAAAAAAAAAGTTGTTGTAATCCTTGTGTGAGGGCAAGAATGACGTATATGTTGTTCTTTCAGTAATGTGATGTGTGCAAAAATTTGAGGGATGTATGGGTGTTTCTTGTTGGCTTGATTTCCCCTTGCTTGGGGGTTGGCTAGGACCTACGAGGTCTCATGATGCCATATGGTATGGAGGAGAGTACCATGGTTTTGCTAGTCAGATTTTTTTTCTTGCAAGTTTATCAAGATATCTTGGTTGGACCAAGCCAGGGCTATGAAAGATTTTTAGTTTGTGTCAGGAGTGACATGTTGCCAAGTTGTAATAATAAAAAAGAAATGCTTATTGATGTATCTCTTTGATTATAGATGTACTTGTAGGAAGAGTAATATTCTTATTTATTTATGTTAATATTTATTAAAAAAAAAATTAGTTGTGTTTTTGCCTAAGGAAATCTGGGCATGACAGGGGGATATCTCTCAGGTGATTGGTCTGATCTATACTTTAAAACTATGTATGGGACTAGAGTTAGAATCAAGTCTGAAGCTTTTGCAAAAAGCTATGCTGAACCCTATACCCCAAGCCCTATAAATGCCAATTTGATGTTTCATGAACAAGACCCAAATGATTCTAAAACTGAAACCACTATTGGAAAGATTCCTAATATTGTCCTAGATGAGTGGGCTGAAAGAGATTTGGAGCTGGATAACCCTTTTAGAAACATGGAGATTTCTGGTATTGGAATGCATATCATTCATGAAGAAGGTGTTGTGATTCTAGATTTGATGAAGAAGGAAGATAAGCATTCTGGAGATTAGAGTGATGATTTGTGGCAGTTGTTTTTTGATGGTGCTAGAAGAAAAGTTGGTTCAGGAGGAGGAGCTATCCTAATTTCTCTAAAAGGGAAAAGGTATTACTCTATAGTTCATTTTTCCTTTAGTTGTACTAAAAACACATTAGAGTATGAAGCTTTGATTCATGGTTTAGAATGGGCTAGATAAAGAGGAATCAAATGCCTAAAAGTTATAGGTGATAGTGAGTTAGTGGTCAATCAAATTCATGGCACTAATATCATAAAGAATGATACACTTAAGATGTATAAGCACATGATTTGGGATTTAATGGAATATTTTTATGTTTTTAATCTTGTTGATGTCCCAAGAAATCAGAACAAATAGGCAGATAAGTTGGCTACCATGGGAGAAAAATATGATATTCCAAAGGAGATCAGAAGTCCTAACTTGTAGCATGTAAAGGTTTTGGTAAGGCCATCCATACCAGACAATCAAGTGAGCTAGCAAGTTTTTGAAAATGATGAGCAGATTTTTAACTTTTTGATAGAAGAAGCTGAGTTCTCTAAAGTTAACCAAAGAAAACATGCTCACCAATATAATGACCAGATGCTAGAGTTGAAAAGTAATAAGTTTCCTAAGGGACTATTCACACTTGAGTCCATATTTAACTCTAATGATCAGCTCAAAGGAGACAAAGCTAGTATGATAGTCAAAGAAGAACACTACCAGTCTATGGAGATTCTCAAAGACAAATCCCTCGAGTTAGGAAAGGTATGCACTCAGTGAGAAAAGAAAACCTTTGTTTCATTGTGTCAAGAGTTTAGTGATGTTTTTGCATGGGAATACTATGATCCAAAAGGATTTGATCCCCACTTAGTCTAGCACACCATTGAGCTAGAACCCCATGCCAAACTAGTGAGACAAAAGCAAAGACCTATCAATCCTAAGTTAGAAGTCTTGATGAAAATAGAGTTGAGAAAAATGATTGAGGCCAATATTATTTTTCTCATTAAACACACCTCTTGGGTTTCCAACCTAGTACCAGTTAGGAAGAAGAATGGTGAAATTCAGTTATGTGTGGATTTCAGAGACCTTAACAAAGCCTCACTCAATGATCATCACCCATTTCCCTCCATGGAATAGATTTTATAGTATGTCTCAGGGTCTGATAGATTTTATTTGCTAGATGGCTTTTTTGGTTATAACTAGGTCCTGGTTAAAGAGGAAGATCAATATAAAACAACATTTACCACCAAATGGGGCACCATGGCATATAGGAAGATGCTTTTTGGGTTGTCTAACACTGGTGCTACATTTCAGAAGGCCATGGAGATGGGATTTTCCAGTTTAATGAACAAGTTCATTCTAGATTATTTGGATGATATAACTATCTTTTCAAAAGACACTAATGATCACCTAGTTCATCTAAAGGAGATCTTTGAGAGATACAGAGAGTTTGGAGTCTCATTAAATCATAAGAAATGCATTTTTTCTGTCCATGAAGGAAGATTACTAGGGTACATTATTTCTAAGAAAGGGACAACCATTGATCTCGAGAGGATAAAGGCCATCATGGCACTCCCCCTACTAGCTCACAAGAAAGGACTGCAAAGTTTCATTGGAAAAATCAACTTCTTGAGAAGATTCATTCCAAATGTTGTAGCACTACTAAAACCTATGACCCAAATGCTAAAAAAGAACTCAACCTTTCATTGGACAAATGAAGGAAAAAGGTATTTTGAAGAGGTCAAGGAAGTAATTGCCTCTTCTCCTACTTTGGTAAACCCTAAATTTTCTAAAGATTTCATCCTATATGATTTTGGGAACATTGATAGTATCTCTTCCATGTTAGTTCAACAGAATGCTAAGAAGCAGAAGCAACCAGTGGATCTCTACAACCAAGTTCTAGATGGTTATGAACTTAATTACACTCCTATAGAAAAAAATGTCCTAGCAATTGTGAGGAGTTTGAAAAAGTTTAGGAACTTGTTATCCAATAACACAGTGCACCTAATGGTTGCTCACCCTTGCATAAAAGACTTCTTGCTGAACAAAGACCTAAGCCATAAGAGGGTTGGTTGGGTCAAAAAAGTCATGGAGTATGACATTTAGATCAAAGTGACCAAGCTGATTAGAGGAAAGGGGTTGTGTGAGCAGGTCAATGAAATAATAGTAGACCCAAATCAACAAAAAGAGGAAGTTGTTCTGATGAACCAGAATGTAGGACAAATTACAGGCTGGATAGCAGAGATGAGACATTATCTCTCAACTGGTTAGTGCCCTCAAGGCCTTGAAAAGAGTAAAAGAAGGTATTTTAGACTCCAAGCTATTCCATTTATCATTATTGATGATGTTCTAAATAGGAGGGATCATAGTGGTGCCTTATTGAGATGTGTTGAAACCAGCCAAGTAGACAGAATACTAGAAGAATTTCATGATGGAGGTTCTGGAGGACACTTTGTAGCCATAACCACTACTCTAAAAGTGATGAGAGATAGGTACTATTGGCCTAGACTATACAAGGATACATTTGATTGGGTAAGGAAATGTAAGAACTATGCTCTGTTTGCTGGAAATAAAAAGTTAGCAACCCTCCCTCTATATCCCATCAATGTGGAGCAGCCTTTCTCCAAATGGGGATTGGATTTTACTAGACCTATCAACCCCTCATCTAGTGCTAGACATAAATGGATACTTTCTACTACAAACTATTTTACCAAATGGATAAAGGCTATAGCATTGAAAGAAGTAAATGAGACCTCTATCCTAAACTTCTATCAAGACACTGTATCTAGATTTGGTGCTCTGGATTCTATCATTTCAGACAATGCTATGCCATTCCTAGGAACTAGGATCTCATAATGGGAACTCAAGCATAATATCTTCCTGAGTACCTCTTCTAATTATTACCCTTAGGGTAATGGTCAGGTAGAATCAACAAACAATAACTTGCTGAGAATCATCAAAATGACTATAGAAGGAAACCAGAGGGATTGGCACAACAAGTTTAAGTTGGCCTTATGGGAAAATAGAATAACACCTAAGAGGTCTATAGATGCTATGAAAGTCAGGCTTGATGAACTAGTTGAGCTCAAAGAAAAAAGAAAACTAGCACTGGAGAACTTGGAAGCCCATCATTCCCAAATGAATAAAAGTTTCGATAAGAAAACCACACCTAAAGTGTTCAAGGAAGGGAACCTGGTCCTCAAGTGGGATGAAGAAAAATAAAAACTAGGGAGGCATACTAAATTTGATACCATATGGAGTGGGCCTTTCATGCGATTGGATGCAAAGCCCATAATGATTTTCAGCTGGCTAGTATGGATGGAGAAGAGCTGCCCATTCCATTGAATGGGATTCACCTCAAGGCTTATTTCTGAGGTCTATTTCTACCATGTACATTAGTAAGTTAGAAGTTTCTAGTTTTCTGTGTTCCCTAAGTGCATGGCACAAGTTTGTTTTCAATTTTTAGTTGATTTCAGTTCAGTTTTTAGTTTGTTTTGAGTAGAAATAAGCCAGAGAAGTTGTCTCTGATAGTTAGTGGTTTTGTTAGCAAGAAGGTTTGTTTCACAAGAGGGCTAAGTTCACTTTGAGGCTTATAAGACTCTATGCCCAATGGATCTTTAAGGTAACTGGTCAGGATGCTTAGTAGGCAAGCACTCCAAAGAGGTCGCCAGAATGTTATGATATTTTTACTCATTCTTATGTTGGAGACCTAATTACTAGATGATGCTATAGTAGCCTAGTTTTTGTTATTAGGTGATCTTCTTTAAGTTTGTGTTCATTTCATTTTGAAGAGTACATGAAAAGAAAAGGAAATGAACTACATCTAAGACTACACATGCATGTATCAGTGATATGTATGTTGTACAAAAGGGAAAGAATTGGAAAAGAAAATATATATCTGAGCTCACACAAGCCATGAGCATAGCCATTACCAGAATTGAAAGAATGAGTATAGATATACATAAAGAAATTAGTTAAATACTGGGGTACCATACATTGCCTAGTAGTGGTGTCTAGATCCGGTCCTATCCAGAGAGCTCCTGAGATCCAGAACTTACAAGAAGAGAAGAAGGGATATGGGTTAGATCCAATGGATCTATGTAATGGATGGTATCACAATATTTATAGAATGCATATGTACACTCACCCATGCACCTCTGAAAAAGGCTATGCTTAGGGAATGTGTATCAAGGCTCCAAAGAACAAAGAGGCACCATATTTTCTCTGATGTGTTTGTTTTATGTGTAGATACAGGAGGAGCTAATCCAATAATGAATCCAATGAATGACCTAGGCCCTTGATGTAGATCATGACAGAAAAACCTCAAGTTTTATGTTGATGATCACATCAAGGGCCAAGATCACACATTGTACAAGACATAAGAACATCCAAATAATCCAGCATCAGTGAGGATACCTAAGGGTCATGAGAAAAGATCATGGAAGAAAAGAAAGGCATGAGATGCAAATAGCAGAGAAATAAGAATACAACCCTACATGTCAAAAGATACACAAATCTATGAACAGGGAAACATGCAGTAAACATTTAGTATCAGTGGGACACCTAAGAGACATAGATCCACATCAAGTGAAACATGGTTAAAGCACTAGAAAATTCAAAGGGCTTGCAAGGTACATTGGATCATCTTCAAAATAGAGAGTAAGCATCATGGCAAAGATCCTATGAAATAGTGAGGTTCATCTAATATGAGCATGATGATTGGAAGAGGCCATATGATAGCTACACAATGAAAAAATTAGAGAGGTGGAATATCAACAAATATAGGGGAGGATGTTTCAAAAGCCAAGCTAAGATTAGATAGAAATAAAACATTAATAATCAGAGATATTTCTATAAAAGTCATAGAGTGGAAAGTGGACACCAAGAAATCATGGTTATGCTATGAGCACCAACAGGTATGCTATCATATAAAAATAGTGAGCATTAAATAATAGAAACATTGCAAGAAGCTCATGAGTTGTCTATGGCTTAAACTAAATGCCATAGTAGCACAAAGAACTGGCCAAGGAGAAGAGGGGTTGTACCAATTCAAAAGCATTAGAATAGATCCCAAGTTTGTTCACGGGAAATGAGATATTCATAAGCAACGCTCTGTATTGAATGTCAATACATAATGCATCAATAATACAATGAGCATGGGGGATTTCATACACCAGGCATCAAATTCCCTAGGTTCATAGGCCATAAAACATTAGAAAACAAATGGAATGTAGCACACAATTAATGCAAAACCTAGTGCCTTTACCAATACATAGAAGGCAATGTCTTAAAGCCCTAGTCGTGAGTTCATGGATCATGCAGTGCACCCAACACTATCACATCATGCCAAGTTCTAAGTGCACTACCTCCAACATATTCATGGTTGTAGAATACACAACAATGCCCTCATCAAATAACAATAATGGAGCATCAGTATCATAGAAATGAACATTGAGACAGAGATTCATGGGCTCCATGAATGACTATGTATTAACAAATAGATAATGCTTATGACCTATGAAAGAATCAAGGATAAGACTAGAGGATTCAAATGGGCATGATATTTGATGCCAATGTACAGTGAAGTAAAACAAACTTGAGTAGCTACCAATCAAGGAGAACCATATTAGTGTCATGTTGTTCTCAAGGGTTATCCACAACAAAACAAAACAAAGATCACTACTCGCGGGTCTATGCACAATGGAAGATAGCATACACAAAAAATGGAGCAACAACATTAACCAACATAAGTGCATATGCAAAAATGAAACTTATGGGTCACTGAGCCTTCCTGTGATTCCAACATAGTCTCAGTGGTAGATTAGTACAAACACATTGTTCAATAACAATTCATAAAGCTCATGGGCCATACATAAGCCACAATAGAAATAGTAAGTAAAATACAATATTGGATACATTGTCATGCCCTACCTTCAAATGGGTCATATATAAAAGAAAGAAAACAAATATTCTATAGATAGTGAATTGATACTGCAAAAGCCAGTCGAACCATGATAGCTCAAGATTCTATGGCTCATGGCCATCATAAGTGGAAGTAAATTCTTGATGCCCTAGATTCAAGATTCATAATCTCGTGTCCTCATAAACTCAAGAAGTGAACAATACCTCAATTCCCTAGGGTAGTGCACAACATGGAAAATAGTAAATACTAGTGGTGCATGCATATAGAGATAGAGAAGTCATTCAGAACAAGAATGCATCCACAACAATGGAATTAAAATAGCAAGTTCAATGCCCTAGCTACAAACGGGCTATGTATACAAAATGAGCAATAATCATACATTGATGGGCTAGCCTGTGAACAACATCATACAACAAATCAAATACACAATACTTCAAACAAAGGGACAATAAACAAATTCCATCACCATTTTCCCTCAAAAATGATAGAGATAGGGTGCCAAAAACCCAAGTGCCTACCTAGATAGCATAATGTCGAGAGCAGAACAACTATGTCCAAATCCAAAATCAGTGAACTACCAGTAGACATGGAAACTTTCCAAATTCCAAAGATTGAAGTATCTATCAATATCACTTCCTCTCATTTTGAAAAGAAGGGTTTTTATTAGTGTTTATCTATCTATCCCTTTCATTCTAGGGCTAAGTTTTTCTGATATCTTTATACTATATGAGTTTTAAATGTAAATATTTTGGATATTCTCCCCATTTTGGGTTGAGAGTATTTTAAATATATCTTAAATCCATGTTTTTTTTAGGCATAGGTGGATTCTTTTGGAAATGTAATTGCTTTTAAATGCATTTCCCCATTTTTGGGTTGAGATCATTTAAAACTATAGTTAATCCATTTTGTGTCTTAGTAGGGGTAAATGTTTTAATGTAATAGTCATTGCAAGAATGTTATTGTAAATCTTGACAGATGACATTTTATAATCCATTGTTAGAATCTTATTATGATGCATGACTTAGTGGATAGAGTGGTCTCCTTTCACCTTCTATTCTTAGGATCCCACTTTCCTCACCCCCTAGGAATCTAAGAATCTGGCATATGAATTATGCTACAGCCTCATGGGTCCATTATTGATTTTTTTTTTCTATTCTTAGGAGGTAGTGGAGTTTGAACGTAGATTCCTAGGTTTTAGTTTATATACCTCTCACTTTTGGTGATTGAGGTTAGCTCTTCATTCTTTCTCTCTGATATGAGTGTTGTAGGTTTGAGAGACACAACTGTACTTAGTTTCTTTTCAACAATAAGACTGATCCTTCTTGTTTGTCTATAATTCTGGTTTTTCTTTTTGAATCATATGCAAGATGACTATGATGTCCTTGTGTCCTTTATCTATATGTTGATTCAAGTTAGTTCTTAGGAATTCATTTTTGATTCAATAGTGTAACTTGTGTGCAATTGAGGATATCAGATTTGTGGAGTTTTCACCCTTTTCTGTATTTTGAAGTACCTAGTTTTCATTAAGAGTTTAAAGAAGAGGAATTAAGTTGTGATTCAAGTTTGTTTGGCTGTTAGAGTAAATTCATTTCAGTTGTGGGTCTTCTTTCAAAAAATTGTTGGATCACCTTTATTTTGGTTCAGTTGCAATTGTTTAATTTCATGCACTTTCTCTCCCTTTTCCTTCAAAGTTTAGATAAGTTTTAAGTGATTCAAAGGGAAGTCGGCCCTTAATCTGGAGGTCTATTCTTGAATAGGTTACCCACAACCTGAGAATAGTCCCATGTTTCATAGGATTGCTGGGCTCGACACTTAGCGAGTCGGGTGCTATCCTTAGTGATAATAGGTCCTAGCCAATTTTCTTCCCATTTACCTTTATTATCTCTTTCTACTTGATTTTTAGGGTTCTCTCACAAGACTAGATCACCTATTTGAAATGTCCTTGGTTTGATGTGCTTGTTGTAGATCTTTGACATTCGATTTTGATACACTTTTAAAGGGTCAAAAGATTATTTTTGTCTTTCATCTAATAGCTCCAATTATTGCATTCTAGCAACCCTATAGTCTTCTTCACTCAATAATCCATGTAATGATATGCTTAAAGATGGGATTTCTACCTCCAAAAGTAAAACTGCTTCAACTCCATAAACTAGTGAGAATGGTGTAGCTCCTGTTGGCATTTTGATGCTTGTCCTATAAGCCCATAAAGTAGGGTTTATTTGAATATGCTAATCCCTACCTAAATTATCCACTGTCATCTTCAATATTTTAAAAATGTTTTTATTTGTAGCCTCCACTTTTCCATTACCTTGTGGGTAATATATAAAAGATGATTGATATACCACATGAAACTTTGCACATAATTATTTCAAGTCCTTGTTCTTGAAATTTTTTTCATTATCAGTTATGATTTCTTGAGGATTACCATACCTAAAAATTATGTGGTTTAATATGAACATGGAAATTTTCTTTCTTGTAGTGGTGGATAATGGCACAACTTCTACCCATTTAGTAAAATATTTCATTGCTATAATGATGAAATTATGACCATTTGAGGATGGTGAATAAATCATCCCTATTAAGTATGAACCTCATTGATAAAAGGGCCAAGCTGTATTCATTAGATGTAATTCTTAAGGTGGCACATGAATTAGGTTCCCATGGTATTGAAATTTCTAACAAGTCTTTACAAAGTGACAAGCATCTGTCTCCATAGTAGGCCAATAAAATATTATCTTAAGAAGTTCTTTGCTAGGGTTAAACCATTCGAATGCGACCCACAAATTCCTTCGTGGATTTCTTTTAATGCTAAATTTGATTCCTCCTTGTCTAAACACCTTAAAATCATTCTATCTATACTCTTATGATACAATGTCTTAGATATAATGGTGTAACGAGAGGCTTGTCTTATGAAACTTTTGTTTTGGTTTTAGGTTTGGTCTTTGAGGTACATATAAATGGATCCATATCAAGGTGATTCATCTCTCATGAATAGGAAAATGGTGTGGGGATGGGAAGGGTTAAATGTGGGTTGTCCAACTTATTCTACCAAGAACTCATATCTGGCACTTTCATCCAGTTTTGGAGAAGTGAATCTAATGTGGCTATAGTATATTCTACTTTGTTCTTCTCTGTTGACACTTGTTCAAAAGTTATCAATGTGAAGTACTTATTGAGATTTTCTATCATGTTTTTGTAGGCTATCAACTTATCATCCTTGGTTTGATACTCATCATTTATTTAATTAATGACCAATTAAGAATCTCCAAATATTTGCAATTCTGTCACCTTCCATTCCAATGCTAATTTCATGCTAATAAAAAATGCCTCATACTCAACTATACTATTTGTACATGTAAATAGTAGCTTGTATGATTTAGGGATCATTGATCCTTGAGGAGTAATTAGTAATATTCCCATAGCTGATCCATGTTGTGTATAAGAGCCATTGAAGTAAAACTTCCATGTCTTTGCTTTAACATTGATTATCTCTGAATCTAGAAACTCTACTTGAATTGGATGTTCATCTTGTAAGGGTGACTCTGCTAGTTGGTCTTCTATCACTTTGCCTTTTGATTTCCTTTTAGTCCACATATTCAATATCAAACTCGCTTAGAACCATGACCCATTTGGCTAATCTTCCTATGAGAGCTATTTTGCTTCGAAGATATTTCAATGGATCTATTTTTGATATAAGTCTGATTTTATGAGATAGCATATAATGTCGTAGTTTTTGTGAAGCAAAAACCACTACTAGACATGCTCTTTCTATAAACATGTAATTCAGATCATATTTTACCAATGTCTTGCTTATGTAATAGATGTCTTTTTCTTTACCATTTTCATCCTCTTGAGCCAAGAGTGCTCCTAACACATGTTATGCTGCTAAAATGTACAAAACCAATGGCTTTCCTCTTATCAGTGGCATCAAAGTAAGTGTATTCATCAAGTAATTTTTAAGTAATGTGAATGCTTCTTCACACTTTTCTTCCCATCTAAATACTATGTCCTTGTGAAGGAGTTGAGTAAAAGAGTGACATTTCTCTGCTAATTGTGATATAAACCTCTTGATTGAATGGATTATTCCTTGAAGTGATCTCATTTGGCTTACATTTTAGGTGCCCCCATTTCCATAATTTATTTTACTTTTTCCAGGTCTACCTCTATTCCTTTGGCTGAAACTATGTATCCTGGCAATTTTCTTGATTGGACACCAAATGCACATTTCTTAGGATTGATTCTTACTTTAAACTGCTCCAACCTTGTAAATATATTTTCTAGAATGGGTAGATGTTCTTCCCTTGAATGGTATTTTTTAATTATGTCATCTACATAGTCTTCTAGGAATTTATGCATAATATCAAGAAAAATAGTAGTCATTGCTCATTGATATGTTGGTAAAGCATTTTTTAGACTAAAGGGCATAACATTCTAGCAAAATGTCCCTCACACACATGTGAATTCCATTTTATCTTGATCCTCATGTGCCATTTTAATATGATTGTAACCACTAAATCCATCCATGAGTGAGAACATGGAGTGACCCGTTATCAAATCTACTATGGCATTTATGCTCGGTAATGGAAAATCATACTTTGGACATGCAAGGTTAAGATCTCTGAAGTCCATGAAAATTATAATTGACTTGTTTGCATTTGAAATAGGCACAATGTTTGATATCCATTCATCATAATCTATGGCTCTTATGAATCCCACTTTCAACAATTTTTCCAACTCCACTTTGACAAGGATTGCTATGTGGGGGTGCATTTTCCTCAGGTTTTGTTTGACTAGTCTGACTCCTTCTTTGATGTTTAAATGATGTATTATCAAATTAGGATCTAGTCCTAGCATATCATCATATGACCATAAAAAATTAATTTTTCTTACCTTAAATTATTTTGTGAAATCCTCTTTTTCTTAACTAGATAAAGATGTTGCTAGGTGTATAATCTTTGGTTTTGATTCTGACCCAATGTTCACTTTCTCCATTGGCTCAATAAAAATAGGTGACCTTTCCACATAGTGTTTAGGAAAATTATCCAACCTCTCTTCCTTAGGTTCCTATGTTGGGTTTTCACCTTCAGAATCACTCTTTATTTCTTTTCCTTTTTGATCTAATGCTACCACAATGTAGTTTTCAACATTAGATTCTTTCAATTTTTATTTTTTTTAATTTTTTCATTTTTATCTAAACTAAGAGATTGGAAAAATCCCTTCATCACTTCTTCTAGATATTCAATGGTAGAAGAAGGTTCAAAAGCATTAAGGTATTGGGACACCATTTTATCATTCAAAAATGTTGAGAGGATGGTAGGTTTGATGGAATCCCATTCAATGAGCTATGGATAAATAAGAAATAGGGGATAAAATTTTTGGTTTGGCTCAATAGGGTTTAAGGACATGATCTCATTGGAAGGTTCAAACATTTTATCTCTCAAATCTATAACATGTTCCTCTTCAAGGTGTTCGAGACAACTCAGGTCAAAATCTTCCTCACTTGAATCCACTCAAGTTTCTTCTAGGTAAAAATTTATTGTGTTAAACTTAGTGTTATATTCTCCTATAGTAGGTATCCATGATGGAACATTGGGCATTCCTGCCCATTTATTTTCTTTTATTTCTTGACTTGGGATGTTTTTTAGCACTTCTTGACTAGAACTTGATGCTTGATTCTGATTTGATCTTGAATCTTGTTTCTTTTATTTATTGGTAACATAAGTGTGAATTAAATACACCTATTTATAATGGAAAGACTCACTTGACAATTAGTCTGACTCCCATTTGTTTGAATCTTCATCATTTTGGGAACGTAGTTGTAAGATTTGATCATAAATCCTAGAATATTTATTTTGAGTGTATCCTTTCTCAAGATACCGCAATCAAGTTTTCTTTTTTTATCCCTCCATGACATCTTGATGTGTTCAATTAACCCTTCATTTCTTGTACCTAAAGGCCCTTTTCCTTTATATCCCATTTTTTGCATTATTTGGAATCCTTTTCCATATTGATGAGTAGGAATGCTTACATTTTGAATTCATTTTTCATGGGTACTTGTCTCATCATCTTTGTATAGCCATTTTAATATTTCATTATCTTCTTCATCCATAGATGAAGAAATAATTTCCCTTACAAAATGGTCATTGTATTTATGGGTTGTATGTAAGCTAGATGACTTTCCATGGGACTTTGGAGATAAGGTTAGATCTATCATAGATAAAGTGTATTCACCCACACCCTTTTGTTTGATTTGACATTGCTTCTCAAAATCCTTTGTCATATTATCCATCTTTTGATAATGGGATTCCTTGGTGTAGATTTGAATGGATTTTTCTTGATCTTCTTTTGCTTCATGGGTATTTTCCTCACTAACTTTCTCCTTTCCCTTAGTTAATGTAGTTAAGTTAGTGGGAACTTGATAATTTTCAACAACACTTTCTTCTTCCTTCACTTTTTATTTTCCTTTTATGGGTGGGAGATCCTTTGAGCTTCAAATTTGTTCTATACTAATTCATATACATTATGGGGATCCAAGGAGTCATTTATGGGTTTCATATTATTGCAATATTGGAAAGGATTTGAATCCCCACTTACCATTACTTCTTGTCCCATGTATGGAAATTTGAGTCATTGATGATATGTCAAAGGTAGTGCTTGCATTTTGTGGATATGTGGCCTTCCCAATAGGATATTGTTGCTGAATTTAAGATCTAGGACATGGCATATGGTCTCTTTTTTCATTGGACCAACTCTAATTGGGAGTACTATGATAACTTTAGAGGATTTTTCTTCATCATCGTAAGATTTAATGATTATTTGATTCTTTGGGTCAATAGCTTCCTTAGAAAATACTAAGGCTTTAACCAAGTTTAAGGTGCATATATTTAGGCTAGTTTCCCCATCAGTGAGGACTCTCTTAACTCTATGTTTGTGGATCCATACCTCAATATGAAAAGGAAAGTTTTGTGGGTGATTTAATGACATATCATCTTTCTCAAAGAAGGATAAATAATGGGGTGCAACTAGATATCCTACCATATTTTGGAGATTGTCCACATCTGAATTCAAGGCTACATTGGTCTCAACAAGTGACTTTTCCAAAATCTCCTTATGAGTAGGTGATAATTTGAGGAACTCTAAGATAGAAATTGTTGGCAAGTTGGCTATACTAGTGTATATGACCTAGTATTGTATTTTCATTATGGTAACAAAGTCATATAGTAGTTTGGAGTCAGTGCACTTGATGAGAAGATAAAAAATCGACTAAGTGTTGAAGACTGGATAGTGTACACAGTACCTAAAGCTCAGAGCATTAATGCACATGTGTGTGACCGAGTTATCATATGTGCCCTAGAAGATAAGTTGGTTAGACTATATTCATGCTTAGTCTATGAGTGCATGATCATATTTTCAAGTATGACAAAGTTTCAGACAGTTGAAGTTACATAGCTAGTGTGTGCCAAAGAAGAACAGAGTAAGCAACTGACTGTTGGCATTTTGATTTGTGGTTATATTATAATGTTGTAAAGGCTATGCACCTTTTTTTATTAGGTTTCCAACATGTAATTATGTTTTTTTTTAAACACGCTTGAGCAAATTCAATTGAAAGTGTTGTATGTAATCAATTAAAGGGCTGACCTAGTTAATTTTTTGTATGCGCATATAAATATGAGATGCACCCATTGTAATTAGTATGGAAGTTGATATAGAGATGAGTTAAGAAGAGAAGTGTGAAAAGAGTTGATAAGATGTATTAGAGATTTGCAAGAGGTCAAAGCATTAGCGCATCAAAGGAACTGATCAGACAAGCAATGTCACAGTGACAGTTCATCTAGTAGATATAGTGTGTATCTGAGATCAGAAGGTTGCAACCTTCAGTACTTGAGTAGAGATCTCTAGGACAGTGAGTCCAGAACTGTAACAGGGTTTATTGTAAAATATTTCTAACAGGGTTTGACCCTTGACAAGGTCTACTATACTTAATACATTATAAAGAAACTCCTAATAGGGTTAAGGCTCTTCTAAGAAGGATCATAAAACACTAGTACAAAATATTAGTGGGTGTCAATTCCCATTAGGGTTTTTACCTATTTGGGTTTCCCTGTAACCATATTGGTGTTATGTGTTGATTTCATGTTTCATGTTTATGTGGATGTTCATTTCAATACTTAAGTATTTAAGTTCAGTTTGAGATTAAGTAAAAATATAAAATACAGTAAACACTGATTCACCCCCCTCTCAGTGTTCCCATTCCTAAAAATTGGTATCAGAGATCTGGTCCTTAGGAAAGAAGTTTAACCACTTGAGGAGATCATGGACAAAGAAGAAATGATAAATCTGAAAAGAAATCTTGAAGCTACTCTTGAAGACCTAGACAAATCTGAAAAAGAAATTGAAGAACTAAAGGATAAACTCAGTGATGCTCAATTAGTCATCAAAAGGCTAAGAAAGGATTTGAAAGAATGCTCTACCAGTGATCTAGGGATAATGGTCAAGAATTTGAATGAAGAAAATTCATCCTTGAAAGAACAACTTGAAGAATTTGATGATAAACTGATTAACAATCAGGAAGTCTATGAAGAACAGATCAAAGAGAACCTTCAACTCAATGAAGAATCAAGGCAAGCAAACATGGAAATCTTGGAGCTAAGGAACAAAAAATAAAGCTTGGAATCTGAATTGAAAGAGGCTAAGAATCACATTGAAAAATTACACACTAGTTGTGATTTGATAGAATCTTAGTTGTATGCAAGAAGAGATAAAGGAGATAGTAGTTGCATTGGATACAATGAAGCAAAAAATCAGATTGACAACATGCGAGAAATAATGAAAGCACTAGAAGGCACCATAGATGCTAAGAAGACTAGAAGTTAGACTAAAGATAATATTGAACCACCTAAGAATGAGCACAAGCCAATAGACCACACTTTTTATGCATGTAACAAGCATCAAAACTTAGTGAGGAACTGTATAGAGGTAAGACCTTTCAATGGTTACCGTTATTCATGCAATAAATTTGGTCATAGAGCTATGAATTGCAAGACAAGTCA
This sequence comes from Chamaecyparis obtusa, assembly GCA_027943335.1. NCBI lineage: Eukaryota > Viridiplantae > Streptophyta > Pinopsida > Cupressales > Cupressaceae > Chamaecyparis > Chamaecyparis obtusa. The sequence goes on from BSBK01004683.1 coordinate 345,600, forward strand.
AAAGAATAGGACTCAATATAATCAGAGAAATTGGAATCAGTAAAATGTAAGAAGTTCTCAGAATGTTACATGTCAGATATGTAACTATAATGGTCACTCAGCTAGATAATGTAAAATGGTGACCCATGTCAATGCACTGAGGAATATAAGGTCTCTAGTCATTTGTAACTCTTGTAACAAGGCTAGACACATCTCAAAGTTTTGTAGATCAAGGATGCAAGGTTAGGAAAGCCATAAAAAGCCCAAAGAACTAGTATTGGATCCCAAAGGAGAAGTCAAGTTTATGCAATCTTCAGAGGATGCGATCTTGATTTGGTTAGAAGAAAAGAAGGATAATGTTGATGAGAATGTATTGGATGCATCCATAGTGGGTGCACCCTCTACATCTGGATGAATGGTCCTCAGGGTCATAGGGGGAGCTAATTTAGCTCTAGACCCCTGCATGGCTGGTATACTCACTTTCTGAGAATTTTCCTTTGGACTTAAGCTTCTGGAGACTATCATAACCTATGTGCAAGAGTGCACTAGCTAATTGTTTGTAGAATGAAAGTTATAAATTTTCAAGTGACAACCTAGTTTATGCAACAAGCATTAATGGTAGATTTTCTACTTTAAAGTACATAGAAGTTTGAAGATCTCTCATTGCATTCAAATTGAGAGTGATTGGAGAGTAGAAGAGCCCTAGCATTTGATTGAGAAGGATGTAGTTTGATTCATCAATTGATTTGTTGTGCATTTGATCAGTTATAGAAATCCTAGTTTGTCGTGTTGATTCAAGAAGTGTTGAAGATCATTTGGAAAGCAATATCCAAGTAAGTGATGGCTACTCCTATAGTATTTGATGTTGCAAAGAAGAAAAGATATACATTCAAGAGGCACCCATTTAAATCCACCTTGGATGACCTAGAAGGAGCATTCTCCCAGATGCCTATGGGTGTTATGCATGTTGAGGACATTAGGGCATATATTTACTATAAGAAAGAGCCAGTAGGATTGGATAGATTAAGGGTGCAGATGGAAACTATGTTGAAACTAGAAAATACCTTCATGGATGAGTATGCATAGTGGAATAATCACCCTATAGTGGAGTATGCTATATCATATGAGTTCTATGAGTTAGAATGGATAAAGATTCTACTAAGAAAGATTCATGATGACCTATTCTAGATAGGTGAAGTGTTAGTCAGAATTACTGGTGACCTAATTCATGAGATAATAGGCCTCTCAAAGAAAGGCACCATTCTTCTAGCTAGAAAAGATGTGACAAAACTTTTTGAGAAAACCTACAAGTCAAGAAGTGATAGGCATGGAATGACCATATAGCCTATTGAGAAAAATGACATCAAATTGATGTCCATGATACTAGGTTATAGGTTCCAACACACCAGTAGGGTGAACAGTGTGTTTGCAGCCACAATTCTTGCAACCATAAGACTTGTGAAAGAAAATGGAGAGTTCAACTTGTGTAAGATCCTACATGCACAACTAATTGATAATATTAATGAAATCAAGCATGATAAGACCAAGATATTCATATTTGGGTCTTTGATCATTTATATGTACTTCCATATTGTTGGAAAGGTGTTAGACTTATACCTTGACAGGATAATTCCTACTATGCCACATATGTCCTTCAAAGCATCTACTGAGAGCACTCTAAGAGATTAGATGACATTGAATTTAAAGACATTCAAGGCTAAGATACAAATGAGATTCAGAATTCTAGAGAAGATAGTTGAAAAGTACAAGGATACTATTTGTTTTATGGTTGAGACTGACACAACATACATGGAGACTGTTGAACCAAGGACAAAGTGGATTCATCCATTTGGATATGAAGTTGATTAACAAGTCTTAGAAGAATATGCACAAGTATTTCTTTTAGTCCCTAAAGACCCTAATGAGCTAAGATGGGGAACCTATGAAGAGAAAACAAAAGAAATTGATGTAGTCTTGAACAATGTAGCAACTAAAAGGGAGGTTTCCAAGGTTACCTTAGAGATCTTGAGAATTCATGGAGTGTCTCAAGAAGACCTAGACAAAGCAAGGTAAAAGAAGATTGCTTTGGAAATTGAGAGTGTAGTAACATCAAAGATAGAATCAGAAGATCCTAAGTTGAAGAAGGTGAAAATATAGAAATCTAATGCTACTCCTTATGTGCCCAAGGAAACCCTTAACCTTACTACTCCTCTTGAGTATAAGGAAATGCCTAAGATGAAGAAATAAATCACCATTTGTCATCCATCCTCAAGAGTAACAAGGAATAGAAGGAAAACTCAAGCACCTCCTAAAGTAAGTTTCAAACCTAGTCTCAGTGTGCTAAGTACATGAATCATTGATGAAGGAAGTATTGATCAAGTAGGAAATTTCTACAAAAAATACAGTGAGATAGAAAAATAGAGATACATGGAATGATTGTCAAACATATGTTGAAGTTTAAGAAGATAGTCTTAGAACTGAAGACTATGATCCCTGATAATGTGTGGAACATCTTAGAGTTCTAAAAAAGATAGGCTATTGAAGAGGATCTAAGGATAAGGGAAAATACCTTAGATGAAACCCTCCTAGTATGTTCCTTAGAAGAAAAGTCATTTTTGTTAGATCTAGTAAAGACACATCTTAGAAAAAAGTCAAGGACCCTGCACATAATGGACAAAAACTATGAACTAGTGGCTAAGGAAACAAAGAAGGCATTTGAGAAATTTTTCATGAATAGGCACATGTATCCAGTTACTACACCCAAAGTTAAAGTTCCCATAATGGTTTGAAAAGAGTTAGAGACCATAAATGTACAATCTATAGGTCCACAAGATTCAACACATGCAGTTGATACATCCACAGAGGCAGAGAAGACTGCGCCCATGATAGAGACACCTAAGGATGATTCAATCTTCATTGACAATGTAAAAGTTACTATGGCAGCCACATATATGGATCTGGAAAAGTTTGAAGAGGCATTTGTAAGCACTCAAGAGGCTAAAAAAGTATGTAGTAACACTCCTCCCAATAAACAAGAAGAAGTATTGATTGAGGATATAACAGATGAGAAAGAAGAAGAAATGATGGAAGAAAAGAAAGAAGAAAAGATGGAAGAAAAGAAAGAAGAAGAAAAAGAAAAAGAAGCTAAAAATAGAAGGGAGAAGAAGAGGTAAAAGGAAGTGAGAAAAAATATGAACTAATAGTTGAAATAATCAAGGTAAAATGTGAAGTGATGGTTAGCACTCCTATCACTCCCTCAGCAACATTGTTGTCAAGTTTGACACCTGACACAACCTGTTTGGACTCTTGGGGAGAAGAAGACCTAATCAAGTTCAATATCTTAGCTATGGAGAAAGCCAAGGATAAATAGGTGATGAGAAATCCCCTCCTTGTAGAATCAGTAAAAATCTTGAACAACTTGTTACCAGCATACAAGAAAGTGTCTAAGGTAAACTCTGTTGATGATGTGAGTACAATCATTTCACAATTCAAGAGTAACTTCTCTAGCCTAGAAGAATTTTCATCACTAGTTGCAGAAGAGAAGTATTTGAAGAAAAGGCTCATGGAATTGGTGAGAAACTATGCACTTGACCTGAGCTCACTAAATACTAGTCAAGCATCCTTGAAGGAGTTTGCAACAAAGGGTAGAAAGATTATTGTAGATTGTATGAACTAGGACAAGTTGACAAGTGATCTGTACAAAAAGATACAAGAGGCTGAAGCTATGATAGAAAACATAAGGAAATTAGTGGAAGATCCATCAATTGATGTGAACATGTGCAATAATGTCTACCAAGGATAGATACATAAGATTGAGAAGGTAGAAAAGGAGATGACCAAGAGAAGGGCTAGGAAGACTCAGCTAAGGAATGCTCTTGTGCCCTCATTAGACATACTTAATCAGAAGATCAAGGAGATCAATGCAACCATGGTGACATATGATCAAGATCCTAGAATAGATTTGGAGAAGATGGAGAAGCTACAATATGCATTATGCGCCCATCTATAGATTGTAAATTCTCTAATCACATTTTGGAAGAAGGAGATCCAAAACCTACAGATAGCATATCTGGATGTTCTCTCATAGTAAGTAGTTGTATATATAGTTTTGAAGCACCTTTTTCATTAAATTAAAAGAGGGAGTATGTATAGAATATGGCTATAGATATGTATAAGGAGATATAAGATAGAAAGTTATGTATAAGGGAGATATAAGACAAAAGTTTTTTGTATTAAGGAATAGTTGGCAACTTGGCCATATTCCTTTGTTGCCATCAATGAAAATGGGGGAGATTGTTGGCAAGTTGGTTATACTAGTGTATATGACTTAGTATAGTGCTTTCATTATGGAAACAAAGTCATATAGTAGTTTGGAGTCAACGCACTTGATGAGAAGATCAGAAATTGACAAAGTGTTGAAGACTGGATAGTGTATAGAGTACCTAAAGCTTAGAGCATTAGCGCACATGTATATGAATGAGTTAAGGTATGTTACCTAGAAGATAAGTTGGTTAGAATATATTAATGCTTATTCTATGAGCGTATGATCAGATTTGCAAGTATGAAAAACTTACAGATAGTTGAAGTTACATAGCCAGTGTGTGCCAGAGAAGAACAGAGTAAGCAGCCAACTATTGACATTTTGATTTGTGGTATATTATAATGTTGTAAAGGGTATGTGAATAATGTAATTAGGTTTCCAACATGTAATTAAGTTTTTTTTAAAACATGCTTGAGACAATTCAATTGGAAGCGTTGTATATAATTGGTTAAAGGGCCAACCTAGTTATTTGTTTTATATGCACATATAAATATGAGGTGCACCCATTTTAATTAGTATGGAAGTTGATATAGAGATGAGATAAGTAGAGAAGAAGTGTGAAAAGAATTGACAAGATGTATTAGAGCTTTGCAAGAGGTCAAAGCATCAATGCATCAAAGGAACTGATCAGACAAGCAGTGTCACAGTGACAATTCATCCAACAAATATAGTGTGTATCTAAGATCAGAAGGTTGCAGCCTTAAGCACTTGAGTAGTGAGCTCTAGGATAGTGATTGCACACCCCTAATAGGTTTATTATAAGAGAATCCTAATAGGTTCTAACCCTTGACAAGGTCTACTATACTTAATACATTGTAAATAAACTCTTAACAGGGTTAAGGATCTTCTAACAAGGATCATAAAACACTAGTATAGAATATTAGTGGGTGTCTATTTCCACCGGGGTTCTTACCTATTTTGGTTTCCTCATAACCATATTGGTGTTATGTGTTGATTTCATGTTTCATGTTTATGTGGATGTTCATTTCAGTACTTAAGTTTAGTTTGAGATTAAGTAAAAAGATAAAATATAGTGAACACTGATTCACCCCCCCTCTCAGTGTTCCCATTCCTAATAGAAATTTGGGTAGGGGTTCTTTTTAATTGGTCCAAAAAATTGTATTTTTTTGATGAAGGAGAAGATGCTTGATTAGGTAAAGTGATTCTAGGAGTACCTCTTGATAGCAGGATCTTTGATTCTTTCCCCCTATTCACAACATTAGATGTTGCTTCCTTTTGTTTTTCCTTGATCACAATCACATTAATTGTATTTTCATCACCACTTAAGGTATTTATGGTGCTATCATAAGTATGGGAAAAATTCACCTTTTCATTATCCCTTTTATTATTGTTATTGGTATTAGATGATTCCCCCTTTTCATGGTTTAGGAAAGAGTTCTTGAAATCCATGTGATCCTCATTATTTTGAGGTCCTACCTTTATGGTTCTATCATCAATTAAGTCTTGGATAAGGTGTTTTAATTTCATACATTAATTTGGTTTATGTCCTTTATTATGATGATATTTACAATGATGAGAGTCATTGCACCATGTTGGCTTGACTTGAGGTTTGTATAGCCATGATTTAGGTAAGGTGATGATTTTTTTAGCCATAAGAATTCTAAATGCATTTTCCATAGGGTCACCTAGAAATGTGAATTTCCTTCTTTGATAGGTGGAAAAGAATGGTTTAGGCTTATTAACATTTGAGTTATTAAAAGGATTATTGTTTTTGTTGTTGTTGTTGTTGTTGTTGTTTTTGTTGTTAGTGTTGTTGGTGTTGAAAGGAGATTTGGTCATTTGATTAAGAATATATGTTGGGCTTGAACTACTTGATAAAGTAAAAGGACTTACCTTTAAGTTGTGTGCTTCCACAAATCCATCATTCACAAGATTTTTATTGGTGTTTTTAAACCATAACTTTGGTTTATCATTGTGATAGTTGGATCCTTTATTATTATTATAATTTTTAAATTATTGTTGGTATTGGTGTTGCGATAGGTTTTATTATCTTTGAATAATTTCATTTCACCTCTTTTAACCAAAAATTCTTCAATTTTGATCCCAGTCTTGATGATATTTTCAAATGTGGGGGGAAATTGAAGTTGGACTCTATAGTTCATCTCCATATTTAAGTTATTCATAAATATTTCCAACTTTCCTTCTTTTGGTATGCTTTGTGGATATTGTGCAAATATCATTCTCCATGTTTGGAGAAACCCCAGAAAAGACTCACCATCTCGTTGTTTGGTATCACATAGATTAAGAATAGTTATTTCATGATCTATGTTATAGGAATAGTGAGTCACAAATTTTTAAGCTAATTCCTCAAATATTTTAATTCCTTGTGGAAGTTTTTAGAACCACTCAATGGCCTGGCCTCCTAAACTCCTTGGAAATAGGCTCATTAAATACATTGTGTCATGCATGTAGTCTATACTTATAGCAAAAAAATATCTAAGATGGTCTTGTGGGTCTAATTAACCCATATATTATCATACTTAGGAAAGACCACATTAAGTCGTAAAGCTGCCATAACCAAGCTCCTATTGAATGGAAATGGGCATAAAGCCTCGATGGGAAAGGGATTAGGTTTGACTACTTTCTTCATTGTGTCAATTTGTGCTTGAAACATTTTAAATTTTTTATTCATACCACCTATAGGATTATCCCCTTCCTCATTTTTTCTATGCGTGGAAATATCATAATCATGAGGAAGTTTTACCCCTGATTGGGATAAATTAAGAAAATACCTTTCCTTATTTCTTTCTAAAAGTTTCTCCATAATCTCAAGGAACTCGGGATCTTGGGCCACCCTATTGGCTTTATGTTAGGTTGTTTCTTTAGTCCCTTGGTTTTCTTGGTTGGTATCTCCTTGATTTATTTCTCTTTTCTCCTCATTGTTTCCCCAATGGAGATAGTCATAATTTTTATCTCTATTGAGCATTCATGGTTGTCATTAGTATCAAAGGTTTTCATACATATTGGTCAGTCACTTACATTGAGCTAATTAGTAATTAGAATCAAGACAGACTAGTCAGTAAAACCTTCACACCAAGCACCAGCAAACACCAACACTCACAGACAGTAAACACTAAGCATCACAATATACACTGAGCAATTTATACAGTGTTTACCGAGGATCATAAAAAATGGCATAGTAATTTGAAATGGCACATACTTCTATAAAAACTATTACAATAGATCGTAAAATGGTTTACAAAGATCGAGGAACATTTATTGTGATGATATTCATTAAATACAATGTATATCTTTTGTAATAGTAGATCTAGGTTATTTTTGTACACCGTAGGTCTTAGGATTGTGACTATATTGTGTAACCTAATTTTGTTAAAGGAGAAAAAATAGAACACTATATATTTGTGTGTTCACATCATTTTTGGTGTGAACTAATATACGAATCATGGAGCACTTGAAGCAATTGCCTAACTTCAAGTCTATCAGTTAACAGAGCAGAACATAGTACAAAGGATATCATATTAAGCAGAATCAGAAGAGGCTACCAAGTAGTTCAAAGAAGAGATTCATCACAAGTGAGGTGATATTTTATCAAAACTTATAGATCTGTATCAGACAAGTGAGTTTTCACCTAGTAGATAATTGCCTATCACTTTTTAACAATTGTAATAGAGTTTTTGGATAAAATCTCTTAGCAGAGTAGACTTAATAGTCTTATATAAATCTCTTAACCAAGTCCACACTTCACTAGTGTTGTTAAAATCCTATAACTAGGTAGATCTAGATGATCTAACATATTACTCCTAATAGGGTAAGATCACTAGAGGTGATAAAAACTTGTAGCCCTAACAGGCAAACCTTTTCTATCTACAGTAGTAAAGAATTTGTTGGTGTCATCCCCACTATAGTTTTTACCTTCTAACAAGGGTTTCTGCATTACCAAAATACTTTTGTTATGTGATTGGCATATTGATTTCATGTTGTTTACTTTCATAAGTTAAATGGATGATTGATACATGCAATTAGATTCAAGTTATTTTGGTCGATTATCACTATTTACAGTTATAGATCTGAAAGGTTTACAAGTAAAGTTTTTGAAGGCACTGATTCACCCCTCCCCTGTCAGTACCTATCTCTCCTAATTCCAATAATTGGTATTAGAACATAGTTCTCTTATTGAATAGTTTAACCACTAAAGGGTAAAGATCAAATTCATGGAGAGATATAAGCTTGACAAGATGATCAAGAATCAGAAGATACAGATGTAGATGTTTGTGGAACATTATAAACAAGCTAAGGAAGAACTAGAGAATTTACTGGGTGAAAAGAAGAACCTTTCCATTCTACAAAGTGAAATTGGTTATCATGAACAACCTATTGATGATATAGTTGAGCATATTGGATCTATTTTTGGAAGCATCTCTGATGGATCTAAAAGCATAATCACTAATTTATCTGAAAATAATCAGCATCTATCTGAACAAGTGAAAGCACTTCAAATCAGTCAAGAATCTCAGATGGTGAGAATGGTGGAAATCATGAACAATGCTAGACAAGCTGAATAAGATCAGAATCTAGCTATTGAAGACCAAAAACTTATGACTGAACAACTTCAAGAGAAAGAAAGTGAAATAAAGAGACTCATTGATCATCACTTCCAAGTATCTAATTAGGTGATGAATGTTAATCAAGAAGTGAACTGAGTGAATGGAGAATTATCAAGAAGACTTGAAGATGTTTCAAGACTCAGAGAGGAGAATGAAAATATGAGGAATGAAGTATAATGAAATGATGAAGATAGCTAAGGACAATTCCAAGAACACTGATGACTTCCTGACCAATCAAAGAAGATTTGGAAGTAAAGCTGGTATAGGCTACACCAGTGAAGGAGAATCATCACAACAAGCTAAAAAGGTCAACAAAAATAAAAATAAAAAACTTTAAGTGTTGGCATGTTATCACTGTGGAAAAATGGGACATACATTTAATGTGTGTAGAATAAAAGCATAAGGTAAACCTCTTGTCACTCCTAAGTTTAATGGATATTGTTATTACTGTGGTAAGTTTGGACATCCATCTTATGAGTGCAGAGCTAAATAGAATGATATTGCTAACAATACTACTATGGAGAAGTTATGCTATACCTACAACAAGCATGCACACAGTGCATGAGAATGTAAGGTAAAAATGAAGCAAGTATGGACACCTAAGTAGAAAACATAGAAAAATCCTTATCAATTGAAGAGACAAGGTAATTCTTATGTTTGGGATTATAATACATGGACTAGCTATGATGTATGTGGTTGGTATGGGCACATTGTAGCAAATTGTTACAGAAATAGTCGCATTGGACAATCAAGAAGCTGGACAAGCACTGGAATGGCTTGTATGCACTGTCATAGGGTCGGTCATTTAAGAAAGAACTACAAAGACCAAGCACCAGATGAAAACCATATATTTGAAAGTGGATATACTATTTTAGATATCATGAAGTTAAGGAACACTATGTGGAAGAAGGCATCTAATGAGAATGCTGAGTCAAGTAATGTTGTCAGTGAAACCTTGTGCATTGGATTGGGTGACATCAATACCTCCACTTAAGGTGATATAGGTATGTATGGAACTGACATTTTAAAATGATCACATTTTACATACAGTCCTTATATATGATGTAAAAATACCAAATCTGCATGAATAAAGATGCATTACGGTTTATGTGTTATGAGTTGATAATGTTAAACAGTCGGTAAAAGAGAGACCAAGAGTTGGTTACCCATCGGTAATCACCATACAAGGTTAACTGTACAACAATGCAAATTGAAGAAAAAATCCTATGTTAACCAAGCGGATAAAATTGTAGACTATCACCGAGCTGACAGTTGTTTCATACCAAAACTTACGCCACACATTTATTGCATGAAAGTTTGAGCAGGAATATAAAAAAATCTATAAATACACAGAAAACAAAGTTCATTGTCACATTGTGATTTTGAAGAGTGGAGATTTCATAGAAAAGTGTTTGAGATAAAGATTTTTAGAAGGATTCAAAGCTACTATAGATCGAACCGAAAATATTCTTCAATGATTCTGAGTAAGTTCATTTGCTACTGAACACTTGTTATCCTGGTCCATGTTGAAATCCTAGAAGCAATTTATGGCATCTACATCATCTGTAAGAAATCACAAAGTTTGAGGAAGAAGTTAATATAATCATTCGAGAAAATTTTGACGAACCTAAGTTTAAGCCACATCCCAAGGTCACATGACAAATGGATAATATGGGCACTTTTTTGAACATACCAGATAGGGTTTTATTGATTGAAGACGTAAGAGCATATATTCATTACAAAATTGGCAAAATTGGAGATTTGAAACTATTGCAGCATATCAACAATTCTGTGGCACCAATGGTAAATTAAAACAAGAACACATTTAGAATGGGGAATTAGGGTTATCATGTATCACACACTATCCGCAATCATTTAGGGTAGATTGGATTAGAATCATTTTGAGTAGATATCATGATGGAAAATTATGGCTGGATAAACCTGTAGAGGTCAATAAGAAAATGATCAGTAGTGTTACTAGTTTCCCTACAATCGACAAAGAAAAATTCTTCTATAGCTCATCACAAATAGATTTTGAGAAGAATACTGGAGCACAATGTGATAGAAGAGAACTAAAAATTTCAACAATCAGAGACCTGACAGTTAAATTTGTAGCAAATGTAATCAGGTATAAAATATTTTAATCAAGCAGATTCAATAGTGTACCCTACAGTATAGTAGACATGGCACATAAAATTGTGAAGAAAGATCACCAGGTTGATCTTGCCAAGGTACTATTTCATCAACTTCAGGAAAATATGAAGACAATAAGAACAAAGAAGTCTAATACATGTAATTTTGGATCACTACTTGTTTGTATATTTTTCTATCTTCAAAAGTATCTACCTATCATCGGTAAAGTAAATTGGGAATCAGATAAACTGATAATGGGCACAGATCAACAGTATGATGAATAAGTTAGGAGATAAACTGAATATAGAGTGTGATGCATACTTCAAAGAGTTCCAGACTAAAATGCATAAAAGAAGTAGAATTCCAAGGGAATTAGTTGAAAAGTTTGAAAATGATATTTGTTTTGTAGTCAACATAGATTATACTATGATTAGAGTAGTTGAACCTAGAATAAAATGGCTGGTACCGATGGGATATGAGATGAACCATGATTTCACCTTGAAATCTATTAATCAACTACTTGCATTACCACTAGATCCCACTACCACTAGGTTTGGAACATATGAAGAAGCCAAATCTAGAATCTCTATAGGCATAGAGATTAGCAAAATGTCTTGAATGGAAAAGAAAATGAGGAAAGATCTCACTGCTAGATTTGGAGATGTATCTGAATCACCCGAGGAGTCACTGGTTAATGAAACAACCAAAGGTTAGTTATAGTTGGCTAACAAACCATATAATAGTGAGGAGACTGAGTTCGATGAAGAAGAAGATCCCACACTGGTTCCTCCACCCAAAGTTCAAAAGAAGATGCAGTTGCTAGTACAAGAAGGTACAAGGACAAGATGATCAATTGCAACCTCATCCCATCCAAAGAAAGAAGTCATAAAATTTACAAAACTGAGGGCAGCTACACCAACAAGGAAATATTTAAAGAGAAAGAACAAGGTTGTAGCTGAGGCACCAAAGAAAAGGAGAAGACTGGTAAGAAGTAAAGAAGATCTTGAGGAGACTAAGAATGAAGAAGATGTTAATCAATTCAAGGTGGTCCAGAACAAGGTAAGCACAATAGATGAAATTATTGAAGACATAATTGAGAATGGAAACCTTCCTGATCCAGGAATAGACAGATTTGACAAGATGTCAACAAAGGACCAAACAAAGTTAGAACAAGCTCTCATCCAAATGATGATAAAATTCAAGAGAGTTCCAATGGAATTTTCCTATGCATTATTGAAGGAATTGGATGACAAGATTACTAAAAAATGGGCTATTGTACTAGACACCGAGAAAAGAAAGATAGAATGACCTCTAGTTTGTTTAGTCTCACATCTAAGCTATGGAGAACTTGATGCATACATGGCTAAATATCATGCAATATTTATGATCAAGAACCGAGCCGTGATGATACTAGATGAAAATGTGGTAGATATGGATATCACAAGTGACTCTTTATGGTCATTAATTTTTAAAGCCAAATAAAAAGATGAGCAAGAAGTATTCTTAAAATTGTCTAAAAAGAGACAAAATTCCAAAGATAAAGGCATTTATATTGAAGATAGTGCAAAAAAGAAATTGGAGAACACCAGTATATTAGTTACTGAGGTAATTGATATCATTGAGCAAAAGGAAGAAATAAGTGTTTCACAAGATGCACTGAATCGAGTAGAGATCCAACAAGAGAAGAAAATTGATGATGATGTACTCATTGAGGACATAAAAAATTGTGATCTTGATGACAAGGATGATGAGGATGTGAATACTACACCTAATCAAGATGAAGCACTAGACACTGAATGTTTATTCACATCATTACTGGGTAAACTTCCTGTACTTGTAGAGGTAGTAGAAATCATTTCACAAGTACAACCTGATGGCTCAGACCTTGAGCAACACAAGGACACAACAAAGGTACAAGAACCTGAGAAACCTATAAAAATAGATGGGCCTAATCAAATAGAGGCACCTTCCACTAAAACAAAGGAAACATAAGAGACAAAGGAAACAAAGGTGAACCCACCTGACACCACATCTGAGGCTCCCACTCATTCAACTAGGAAAATGGCCACCGAGGAGCAGAAGAAGGAAGAAAATGTGTCAACCAGGAAGAATACTCCAAAGATTGGAGACAAGTCTATTGTTGTTATTAAGAAGAAGTCACCTCTCACATTGAAGAAGAAAAAGAAAGGAAAAGGGATGGTCACCCTAGATGAAGTGATAATTATACCTAAGTGTGACCTAAGGACCCTAAGCCCCGAAGAATTGAGTAAATATGAGGAACTATGTTCAAGAAAGGCAGCTCAAGAGAAGTTGAAGCAAGAACACAAAAGAAAAGAAATATTAACAGATGTGAGGGATATCCTACAACAGGTTGTACCTAAGGTGAATATTGATGAGGATACTCCTATCATAGATCAACATTCTACACTTGCCGATAAGATCAATGCCCTAGACACTGATGCAGATAAACGGATTGAAGAAAGGGTAGAATCTAAGATACAACACAAACTAGTAGAGAAAATAAGCCTAGAAGTGGAAATCAAGAAGGTAAAATTATTTGAGGTAATCACTGAGATAAAATCCATCACCTAGATAATCTGTCAATTCTTAATAAAGCTTTGTACTATAGACACCTTCACTGTTGAAGTTAGTAAAAAGATAAAAGGACTGGAAGAAGAAATCAAGGTTAGTACAAATGCAGTTATAACCAAGCCAAATGCTTTCTCAAAGCACATTCACTGAGTTTAGGAACTCTGATGGTTGATAGCATATTTGAAGAAACAAGAAGAACACATAACTGATCAGGTTACTGAGTTACAAATAGAACTCTTTCCATGCCTAAATTTTTTTGAGGCACACATTGTCAAAGTAGAACTCATTGCAACACCAGAAATTTTGGTGTTAGATAACATCTTTGACATGCATGCACAAGTCGGTCTCGAGCACATTTCTCTCACCAACTTGAAAGAGGAATGGGAAAATCTCTTGGAGTCAATGATGAAAACCCATCAACATATTTTTGACAAGATGTGAGTATACTTTACTTTTTATATTTGGCATTATTATCAAAAAGGGAGAAAACATGTATATGCCAAATAAGTATGTTTTGCTACGTATACTACATATTATCAGGAGCATGCATTGAGGGGGAGTACTTAGTACTTATAAATTTATTTTTTTTATGTGTATATGTATATGGCAGAGATATAAGGTATATATAGAAAATTTTGTCTATATACATTCAAGTTTTGATACTAATACCAAAGGGGGAGATTGTTATCTCTATTGAGAATTTATGGTTGTCATTAGTATCAAAAGTTTTCATATATATCAATCGGTCACTTACATTGAGATAATCACTAACTTGAAGCAAGACAAACTAGTTGGTAAAGCCTCCACACCAAGCATCACACAGTTTACCAAGAACCAGCAGACACTGACATCGACAGATAGTAAACACTGAGCATCATAGTATAGACTGAGTAGTTTATACAGTGTTTACCAAGGATCACAAAAAATGGCATAGTAATCTGAAATGGCACATACTTCTATGAAAATAGTTATAATAGATCGTAAAATAGTTTACCAAGATCGAGGAACATTTATTGTGATGATATTCATTAAATGCAATGTCTATCTTTTGTAATAGTTGATCTAGGTTATTTTTGTACACTAGAGATCTTAGGGTTATGACTATGTTGTGTAACCTAATTTTGTTAAAGCAACAAAAAAAAAACACTATATATTTGTGTGTTCACATCATTTTTGGTGTGAACTGATATATGAATCATGTAGCACTTGAAGCAATTGCCTAACTTCAAGTCTATCAGTTAACAGAGTAGAAAAAAGTACATAGGATATTAGATTAAGAAGAATCAGAAGAGGCTACTAAGTAGTTCAAAGCAAAGATTCATCACAAGTGAGGTGATATTTTATCAGAACTTATAGATCTATATCAGACAAGTGAGTTTTCATCTAGTAGATAATTGCCTATTGCTTTCTAACAATTGTAATAGAGTTTTTGGATAAAATCTCTTAGCAGAGTAGACTTAATAGTCTTATATAAATCTCTTAACTGAGTGCACACTTCATTAATGTTGTTAAAATCCTATAACTAGGTAGAGCTAGCTGATCTAACATATTACTCCTAACAGGGTAAGATCACTAGAGGTGATCAAAACTTGTAGCCCTAATAGAAAAACCTTTTCTATCTATAGTAGTAAAGAATTTGTGAGTGTCATCCCCACCATAGTCTTTACCTTCTAACAAGGTTTTTTGCATTACCAAAATACTTGTGTTATGCGATTGGCATATTGATTTCATGTTGTTTACTTTCATAAGTTAAATGGATGATTGATACATGCAATTGGATTCAAGTTATTTTGGTCGGTTATCACTATTTACAGTTATAGATCCGAAAGGTTTACAAGTAAATTTTTTGAAGGCACTGATTCACCCCCTCCCTCTCAGTACCTATCTCTCCTAATTACAACAATAATATGCTGCATTTTGATCCATTGAATGAACTCTTTCTTCAAATAAGTTTGGGAGACTATCCTCTTGGTCTTGAGTGTTAATGAAAGGAGTTCAAAATTAAAATTTGGGGACCTCTCTTGCTATACAAGTGTCATCTTCTTGTAAGGATAGTTTAAGTTTGTGAGATCATGTAGAAACTGCCATCAACAAAAGTTGGATTTGAAATTGTTTTCCCCCAAATTTGGTGATTGTTCTTTTTATGAAGATATTAAAAGTGTAAGATGATTTTTCATAATGGATGTTTCTCACTTGTTCTATGTATCTTCAATAAAAGAAACCATGAATACACTTGCATTAGGAATAGTCCCAAGAGATAACTGAGAGGGGGCTGGGTGAATCAGTTATCTAAAAGTTTCAATTCTTTATCAAATTAAGTATGCATAAACATAAAGCATATACACAATGAAAGAACACATGAACACAACATCAATATTTTGGTTACGGGAAAACCCAAATAGGTAAAAACCCTAGTGGGACTTTATACCCACTAATATTATGTACTAGTGCATAATGATCCTTGCTAGAAGATCCTTTACCCTATTAGGAGTAGCTTTACAATAAATGAAATATAGTAGACCTAGTTAATGGTCAGACCCTATTCAGTGTCTTTTACAATTGTCCTTGTTAGGGGAGAGGATGCACTATTTGAGATCTCACTGCTCAAAGGGGCAAAGGCTACAACCTTCTGAATAATAGATACAAACTATATCTAGATCTTGGTGAACTTTGCTTTAACCTACTGTCTAGATTAGTTCCAATGTAAAGCACATGAACTCTACTTGGTCACATAGACCTTCTTCTGATGATTCAACACTTTGCAAACTCTGCTTCTGCTCTTCTTAATCAACCATGAACCACACTTCAACAATCACAAATGACTGCCTATAGATATCTTTCCTGTAAATGATATAATCAAGTTAGCCTATTAGAACCACCTTGAAATCATAGTAGAGAAACCATAATAAACTCCAACAAACATTCTGTTGGCTCTATTATGCACACAACATATTCTGGGACCTGTCTTAATAAAATAAATGTACACACATGCTACACACTGTCGACTCTATCAAAATAACTGGATCTTTCTTCACAAGAAGAATTATCTCATGCACTCTTAACCAAACATCAATAACTCATCTCTAAGATTAACTCCAAGGTTTCATACCTTAAAGATAGGTGCAAATCAATAACCAATAGAATCTATGTCGACTCTACTGAATAAACAAAGGAAACTATTACTGGCAAATAACGACTGCATAACTTTACTTATGTTCATCATCAGATCATGCATCCATGAAATTAACATCACTAACATGTCTACAATATATATCCAAGGGTGCATGCCCATAGGACAACTGTATGAACAACCATACACAAAACACTACTTGTAACTCTGTCAGGAATACCACTGACACAAGTTGCTATATAACTGTCTACGCTCACAATCATCCTTTGTGCCTATGATATCATGCTGATATCATGTCCATACAACATATACAAAATTCTTACTATATAAGACTTCCATGCATGCTATTTTCAATATGTTTTCATCAATGAAAAACATACAGTCAGTGTTGGCCTGCTAGAAAATCTCTAACAATCTCCCCCTTTGGCATTGATGGCAACATGTGGAATGAAAAACCACCACCAACCCAAATGAACATTTATTTTATAACATTCTCCATTTCCTCTTCAAAACTCCCCCAAAGATGAATCCTTCATCTACTGCAATAGTTTCTAACATTATCTATTTGTTCAACTGAATGGTTGTCTCAATTGCATACTGCTCCCCCTAAGTATATTACTCCTATTTTTCATGAATCTATATACTACTCCCCCATTGACATCAATTGAAAAGGGTGTCATAAATTTTAAGAATTGGTACTACTCCTGACGTAGAGTAGTCAACCTTCCATTAGTCCCAGAGGACTGATGTCTATCCTTCTTTCTTCTAATCAGAATCAAGGAAGGGAATTACTCCCAACTTCTCCCTAAGATACTCAAAAGTATCCTTTTGCAAGGGCTTTGTGAATATGTCTACCAACTAATATTTAGTATTTACAGAGTCCAACTTAACTTCTTTCTCTACCACTTTCTCTCTTAGGAAGTGATACTTAATCTCAATGTGCTTTATCTTTGCATGCATCATAGGGTTCTTCAACATATTTATAGTGCTAGTGTTATCACAGTGAATAACAATAGGATAATCAATCTAAATTCCAAAATCTTTTATCATCTACTTGATCCACACAATTGTAGAACAATTCAAGGCTACTGCAACATATTCCTCTTCTATTGTTGACTGAGAAATACAATTTTGTTTCTTTCTTGTCCAAGTGACAAGTCTATCACCAAGAAACACTACTCCTCCTGATGTACTCTTTCTGTCATCTACACATCCTGTCCAATCTGCATCAGTGTATACATGAAGCTCAATATTTACTGAATTAGGATACCATAGACCATAGTCCATAGTGCCTTGTAAGTATCTGAATATCCTCTTTACTACCATGAGGTGACTTTTCTTAGGCTCTATTGCATATCTTCCAACTATGCCACTTGCATTTGAAATATCAGGTCTAGTTTGAGTAAATTAATTTGCCAATCATAGACTTATATAGTGTTATATCAACTGCTGGTGAGTCATCTTCCTTTGTAAGCTTGCATCTAGTAATCATAGGTGTCCATACTAGCTTGCAATCATCCATCTTGAATTTCTTTAATATTTCTTTCACATACTTGGACTAATTAATGAATATACATTTCTTTGTCTACTGCACATTCAATCCTAAAAAGTACTTGATAGGACCAATCATACTCATCTCAAATTCATTCTACATTTCCTTAACAAATTCAGCACTAAGTTTGTCATTACCTCCAAATATAATGTCATCAACAAAAATAGCTACAAGTAACAAACCTTTAGATGTCTCTCTAATGAATAGATTACAATCTCCTACTCCTTTCTTGAATCCAATCTTTGTTAAGTATCCATCTAGTCTTTCATACCATGCTCTAGGGGCTTGCTTAAGTCCATAGAGGGCCTTCTTCAATCTGCATAGCATATCAGGTTTGTCAGATAAGGTGAATCCTTTTGGCTACTCAATGTATACTTCTTCTTTTAGATCTCCATTCAGGAATGCTGACTTGACATCCATCTGATAAACTTTGAAGTTTTTAACTATTGTATAAGCTAGGAACAACTTAATAGCTTCTAATCTTCTCACAGGTGAAAATGTGTCTGAATAATGAATGCCTTCTCTTTGTAGATATCCTTTACATACTAATCTTGCTTTTTTTCTTACTACTTTACCATCTTCATTAATCTTATTTCTAAATTTCCCCTTTGTACCAATCACATTCTTATCACTAGCTCTTGGAACCTATTCCCAAGTTTCTTTCTTAATAATTTGATCAAGTTCTTCTTTCATAGCATCATGCTAATCTAAATCATTACAAGCATCTTCAACACTTAATGGTTCAATTTGATATAATAAACATACCACATCACTACTAGCTGATTTCTTTGCTTGTGATCTTGTTAAGACTTTGCCGCTCTGATCTCCAATGATGTCTTTCTTGGAATGGTTTCTAGATGTAAAATTTGGAGATTTAGCTATTGTTGGCTCATCAGCCTTAGGAGTTTCTTCCTCACTTGTCTCCAGGTCATTGAATAACACATCAATGCTATCAAATATTTCTTCAATAACTATCTCACTAGTAGAGGATCTAGGTTCTTCCTCAATCATGGGTGAGTAATCATGATATCTTTCTTGAATCATAAACTTTTCATCAATCTTCACACGAGGACTTTCAATGATCTTTTTCAATCTTAAATTGAAACATCTATAAGCTTTAATTTTAGTAGAGTAACCAAGAAAAATACCTTCATCACTTCTTACATCAAACTTGCCTACTACTTCATCCCTCTTGATGTAGCACTTGCTTCCAAATATTTTGAAGTATTTTACTATGTGAACATTACCAAACCAAAGCTCATATGGTGTTTTGTCAGTGCCAGGCCTTAACTGAATTCTATTGATGGTGTAGACTATTGTATTGACTACATCTATCCAATAGGTGTGTGCAAATTTTCCTCCTATCATAATGGTGCACACTGTATCTAGAATGATGCTATTCCTTCTCTCTAAAATTCCATTCTACTAAGGTGTTCTATGTGCACTCAATTGTCTCTTTATTCCATGTTCTTTGCAGTACTCATAAAATCTTTCAGAGGTGAATTCTCCTCCCCTATCTGATCTTTAACATTTTATCTTTAATGTAGATTCATTCTCAACCTTAGCTTTGAATATTTTGAACTTATCAAATGCTTCTAACTTATCTTTCAAGAATGAAACCCACATCATCCTAGTATAATCATCAAAAAACAAAATAAAATACCTTTCACCATAGTATGATCTTGTTTGAGTTGGTCCACATAGGTCTGTATGAATTAGATCCAACTTGTTCTCTATTGAATTGTGCTTGCTCCTGAATGTATTCCTCACATGCTTTCCCATCACACATTCTCTGCATATGGTATCAACTAGCTTTTCTATGCTAGGTAGATCTCTTACTACCTTAACATTTCTTATCTTCACTATGTTATCAAAATTGATATGACATAGTCTTTTATGCCACAACCAATTGTCATCAACTTTAGCAACAAAGCAACTTGCTTTTGAATTGATTTGAAAGACATTACCTATTGTCTTTGATCTTGATGCAATCATAACACCATCCTTGTTGTTAATGATGCATTCATCATCTTTGAACTCCAACTGATATCCTTTTCCAACTAACTGACCAACATTGAGAAGGTTATGTTTCCAACCATCAACATATAGAACATCATCAGTACTATTCTTACCATCCAAGGTGATGGCTCCTCTACCAACTATTGGTTTAGGAGTGTTGTCACCAAATATGACCATACCACCATTGTATTTGTCCAAATGAACAACTCTTCCTTTATCACCTATCATGTGATGTGAACAACCACTATCTATGATCCAGTCTATCCTTATGTCTGCATGGGAAATCAATGCTAACTCTTGTTTCTCTTTCACATCTTTATGATCAATCTTATTATTAATTTTGTCTATAATAGAAATCAATCCAATTTATTCTTCACCTAATTCTTCATCTGAGACTCCATCTCCAGCAAAGTAACATTACTTAGAGTACTTAGGCTTGTAATCCTTCTTGAACTTTCTAGCTCTAGTAGGACACTTAGATGCAAAATGACCTATCTTATTACATGAAAAACACTTGAATGGAAATTGACCTTCATATTTTCCTTTTCCTTTCTTTTCTCTTTTATAAATCATAGCAATAAAATCATCTAAAGTTCTTTCTTCATCATCATCATCATCAAAATTACCAAAAGTGGTTGTAGATTTCTTACCATGAACTATTGCTTTGAAGGTTGTCTCATTTTTAGGTTTGGTTTTCAATCTTGGAATCTCAAAAGCTGAGATTTTTCTAATCAAGGTCTCTCTCTTGAAATTGGTTGTAAGCTTCATGGTCTCATCAAGGATGTTGATCTTCTTTTCATATTTTGGAGTGAGATTAGTCATCAAGTTGTCCATATGTCTTGCTCTGAGATCTCTCCACCATTATTCCTGATTCTAGCAACTACTTCATTTATCCTTTGATTATAAGATCTTATGTTTACTTCAGGAAGCATCTTTAATGCATTATATCTTTTCTTCCAAGTCTTTCTGTGTGCATCATTTGCTTGTTCATCTCCTTAAAAAATGTCTTCCAGGTACTTCCATATCTTGTGGGTAGTGTCTACCTTCTTTATCTCTGAAAACTGACCATCTGATAGTGTGCTGATAAGGGATTCTTTAGCAATAGCATTCTGATAAAACAATTTCTTTTGTGTATTAGTATCATCATCCTATCCAAGGTCTTCTAGGGTAGGAATCTTGGCTGCTTTGATAGTTACATTAAAAACTTCAAAACCAGTGCACTACAAATGGGTCACCATCTTATTCTTCCAATCAAGATAATTCTCTACATCAAACTTAGGACTCTCTTTCCTAAATTATGCCATCTAATCAACCTCAAGATGTTAAAATTTCTCTCTGAGGCACTTGGCTCCGATACCAATTGTTAGGAATAGTCCCAAGAGATAACTGAGAGGGGGGGGGGGGGGGTGAATCAATTATCTATAAGTTTCAATTCTTTATTGAATTAAGTATACTTAAACATAAAGCATAAACACAATGAAAGAACACATGAACACAACATCAATATTTTGGTTATGGGGAAACCCAAATAGGTAAAACCCCTGGTGGGACTTGATACCCACTAATATTCTATACTAGTGTATAATGATCCTTGCTAGAAGTCCCTTTACCCTATTAGGAGTAGCTTTACAATATATGAAGTACAATAGACCTAGTTAAGGGTTAGATCCTATTAGGAGTCTTTTACAATTTTCCCTATTAGGGGAGAGGATGCACTATCCAAGAGCTCACTACTCAAAGGGGCGAAGGCTACAACCTTCTGAATAAAAGATACACACTATATCTAGATCTTGGTGAATTGCACTTTGACCTACTATCTGGATCAGTTCCAATGTAAAGCACATAAACTCTACTTGGTCACATAGACCTTCTTTTGATGGTTCAACACTTCGCAAACTCTACTTCTGCTCTTCTTAATCAACCATGAACCACACTTCAGCAATCACAAATGACTACCTATAAATATCTTTCCTCTAAATGATATAATCAAGTCAACCTATTATAACCACCTTAAAATCATAATAGAGAAACTATAATAAACTCCAAGAAACATTTTGTCATCTCTATTATGCACACAACATATTCTGGGACCTGTCTTAATAAAATAAATGTAGACACACACTACACACTATCGGCTCTATCAAAACAACTGGATCTTTCTTCACAAGAAGAATTATCTCATGTGATTTTAACTAAACATAAATAACTCATCTCTAAGCTTAACTCCAAGGGTACATACCCTAAAGATAGGCACAACTCAATAACCAATAAAATCTATGTTGGCTCTGCTAAACAAACACATGAAACTACTAGTAGCGAATAGCGACTGCATAAATTTACTTGCATTCATCATCAAATCACGTGTCCATGAACTTAACATCACTAACATGTCTGCAACATATATCCAAGGGTGCATGCCCATAGGAAAACTATAGAGACAACCATACAGAGAACACTACCTGTAACTCTGTCAGGAATATCGCTAACACAAGCTGCTATATAACTGTCTACGCTCACAATCATCATCTCCACCTATGATATCATGTTGATATCATGGCCATCCAACATATATAGAAGGCTTACTATACAAGACTTCCACGCATACTATTTTTGATATGTTTTCATAAATGACAAACATATAGTCAGTATTGGCCTTCTAGTAAATCTCCAAAAACTTGTTCTTTTTAAACCCTCTACATGCAAAGTGTTTGAATATGTTTGGACGTTATCACAGGTTTTTCTTGAGAAGTAACTTCAAGAAATATACCTAGTTGTGAAGTTGGTTCATAAGCATGGCTTTACAAGGTAGGATTTATAAGTTAACAAGGTATTTATTAAATATTATATTCAAAATAGACATTAAGTTTCATCCCCCCAAAATTAAGGGGCTTCCCACCACTGGTATATCATAGTTTTGTGCAATCCCAAAGGACTACTTGAGGAAGTTCAAAACTTAATATCCTTGCGTCATCCACCCCATTAAAGATGAATGCATTTCTTTTTATAGTGGGTCATATTATTGTGGAAAAGATAATTGTATCCCACTTTGGGTTGTCCCTCTCACCGGCCTTGTTAAGGCAAATCTTGAGAGGTGAGCCCACTAAAGATCTAGCATGTTCATTGTGAAAGAAAATAAATGAAATTAAGAGATAGATTTAGGAGTTTTATTCACTAAAAAGGGAAGAGAATATCCTTACTATTCTTTCCTCCCAAGCACAATTAATAATGTCCAATTTACCAAACTCACTAACTAATGGGAATGGAGTATTTCTACTCTCCTCCACAAACAAGTGGTTTTTTTTTATTTTAATGCTTGATTTATTCCTTAGCCTTTCTTTTAATTAAGGAATTTGATATTTTTGGCATTTTGATTCTCTTAAAAAGGGCAGAGAATAGGCCTAGCATCAAACCCTTCAAACAATAATAGGATGCTTTAATTACTAGATTTCAAAATTGACAAGGCCACAATTTAAGGCAAAATTGACCAAGTTTTAGGCTTACCTTGTTTTGAAGCTATCTAAGGCTAGGGGTATTTTTAGTTAATTTTTCCATGTTTCCAACTCACCTAGTGGCAATAATTTTTGCTTCTTTGCCTCCTCTCCAAAATGGTTAGTCAACACATC
Source organism: Chamaecyparis obtusa (assembly GCA_027943335.1). Taxonomy (NCBI): domain Eukaryota; kingdom Viridiplantae; phylum Streptophyta; class Pinopsida; order Cupressales; family Cupressaceae; genus Chamaecyparis; species Chamaecyparis obtusa. Next base: position 369,535 of record BSBK01004683.1, read on the forward strand.
TAAGAAAAATGAAGAAAACTCAACAAAAATGAATTATAGGCATTATTTTTCAAATTTAGCTAAAAAATGATTAAGGCATAAAAATCCCATTCAAGGATACAAAATTTGATTTATAAGCTTCTAAAACTTGTAAATATCATTCATAAACCTCACCTTCTTGTTGTGAATCCTCCAAAACATGTTTAATATGTGCTATGTTCTTGTTTTTAATTTGTTTTGCCAAAGCTTTGCCTTTGGTGTTATATCTACTTTTTGGATTTTTTTATCTTTTTATAACCTGCCATCATAAAACCACAAGAAATTCATTTCTTGAATGTCAGATTTTGCAAATTTTCAATTCAGTCAAAAGTGCAACATAACTAATTGAATGCGCTACTAAATTCCTAGAACACATGGTAGAATAAATCAATTGCGCTGAAACAAAAATTAAAAGTGTTGTTTAAACTATCAAATGCACCTAAAGAAAATGTTTAAATCATAGTAGGATAGGTTGAATGTGCCTCGGGGTCAGGGTGAAAGCACAAAGAGAAATAAAGATAGATTAGAAGAAATATCAAAAGTGTAGCTTCTCTATGTAAAGGCACAATACTTTATCATGCATGTGCTCTTTCAAGGATTGGATGTGCTGTTAAAAAAGTTGTAGGTGCTGCAAAAAGTCTCAAATGCGCTGCTAAACCTGCAAAACATAGAACAATACAAGAAAATGATAGAGATCTAATATTTTCTCTAAGATTAAAATGAATGAGGCCTAATGCATAATTTTGGGCTTGATTTTGTGTAGTAGGATAAGTACCTTCATAGGGTTAGTTTGTCAATAAATGAATAAAATAAGATAAATACCACAATTATTGAGCTAATTATGCAAATAAATACAATGAGCACTCTAAGGCTCTCTATTTAGATATGATAATGCAAAGATCTCAACAAGACTCCATTAGTGACAGCTCTAATTGAGAAAATCATATGATAAGAGACTAACTAAGTGTATTCCAAATTGAAATTATGCTTAATTAACTCTAAATTTGCCTTTCTAGCTCAAAAATAGAGGAGATTTGATGCAATTCTCAGATTTGTGGATGAAGTTACATTGGTTTATGCCTTGCTTTTATAGATTTTGACAACTGTAGGGGGTGAATTTGAGTTGATCATAGTTGAGTTCAGGTTAAGTCCATGGTTCCACTTTTAGGGACAATTTTAATGGATTATCCTCAAATCTTGAGACAAAGAGACAAAATGAGTGGTCAAGATGCTCTCACCTTATGTGTGATTGAGATTTGATGTGATCTTGATCCATTTGAGCTTGATCCTTAAATCCTATTGGTTGAAGCATTTTCCTCCCATGTGGTGTTGAGGGAAAATAGGGATTTATTAAATTGAATTAAAATGATTTATTTAGCCATGTGTACCTCTCAAATGGGTTGATTTGATTTAAATCAAACTATACAATTAATTAGATTAATTACATAATTTATTGATTTAACTTCATTTATTTGATTAAAATTGATTTTGGCTTAGTTTCTGACATGAATTAATCCTATCCATTTTTAGGTGATTATAGTGAGAGACCTACCTAAGACTGTACAACCATCTAACACTATGTGTAGAAAGTGTGTTATGGTAAAGAAGACTAGAAGCAGTTATAAATGCAAGTCATATTTAGGAAAATGAAAGTTGGATATGGTACATACAAACCTATGTAGACCTACAAGGATAAGATCATACTATGGCGATAGGTATTTTATACTTTTTATTGATGGCTTTTCTAGAATGATGTGGATTACTTACATGAAAGATAAATCAGAAGCATTTGAAAAATTTAAGTTATACAAACAAAAAATAGAGAATAAATAATCCTTAATGATAAAAATTTTGAGATCAGAAAGAGGTAGAGAGTTTACTTTAGACCTATTTAGTTCATATTGTGAAGAGCATGTAATACACATACATACATCTTCTACTACAAATACATAACAAAATGGGATAACAAAGCAAAGAAACAAAACAATATTGGATGGTGCTAGTGTTGGTTGTATTCTTTGTTGTTTGAAGTTGCCCCTTCAAATTTTTGATTTAAGGTCTTCTCTATGTTTCATGAATTGGTCTCTTGCATGTTTCCATCCTATAGCTCAAAATTGTTTAAAAATGTCAAAAAACCCTAAGTGCTAGGTCTGAATGCCTTTGAAAACCCAAAAACCACTAAAATTGCTCACCCAAGTCTATTTGGTTGTTACTTTTTGAAAATCACTTAACGGGCCCTTTAAGCATGTGCACTTGTATATCTCTGGCTAGTCGCTTAGTCTCATTATAGTTTCAACATATTTCTTTTGGTCTAGAGATTACCCAAAACCTTTTTCATGAGGTCTCCTTAAGATAAAAGAATATTCACCTTGTTAAAATGACTCACTGATTGCCTTTAGTCACCAAGTCTCCAGATGTACATTTTGAGATCTACCAACTACACTAATGAATAATTTCAAAGAAACCATAATAACCCTATCTCTAGATCAAAATACCTTTAGTTGGGCGATCTCTAAATGTAATAATGAAGTGATGTAATATTCAACAATTATGAGACTCCTCTTTGGTCGTTGAGTCTCCAAATAAAAGTGGTCATCTATTCTTCTTTGGTCGCTAGGTCTCCAAGTTATCAAGTGGTTAGTCCTTTTATTTAGTTACCCAGTGATTTCAATGATCATGTGTTCTCTTGATTCTAGCATTTATCTTTCAAGCATTCCTCGATCTAGTGACATGGTTATCTCTAAGTCTCATGATGCAACGGTTAAGTCATAAAATGTATAGTGACTTAGCGAGGACCATAGGATGAAAGATTGATCAATGATTGATGTTTAATCTCATTATCTAACCAAGGTTAAACAAATCTTCTGGTGAATTGGAAAATAAAGGTTTTCATGCAGTCTCCAGATTTAACCTAAGTTAAGGAAAATGTCTAGCGACTGGGAGATGTCTTCAGTCACATGGTTGCTAGACAATTGTGAGTTGACAAAAAGGTTAGTGGTGAGAAATTTCTGGTCGCTGATGCAATCTTGACCAGGTGGTTTTCGCCTGGTCTCCTAATCAAACCATGATTTAGAAAAGGTTTCTGTGACATTGATTTTTGCTTTGTCACCTAATCTCTGGATCAAACCTAGGTTATGAAAGTTACTCAATGACTAAGATATGTCTTTAGTCACATAATCACCAAATGGATAAAATTTAAGTGTTGACCGAGGGCAAAAGACTAAAAAAATGTGAGGATCTGGTTGCCAGATTTTGTGATGTGTCCTTCCCTAATTAGTCAACAAAGATAAATAAAGTAGTACACAATGAACATACTAGACTATAGTCATTGGATCACCTAATGAAAAGTGAGAATTTATGAGACTTAGGAAAGATGGTTGTCACCAAGTCTTGAGATGAAATTAATAACAGATAAATTTGTAGCGACTGAGAGATTGACTATAGTCGCCAAATCTCAGAATGAAGAAATTGAAATATTAAAGGTCGCTCAATCTCTAGAAAAGTTCACTATATGTTAAATCATTCAGTGACTATGATTTATGACTATAGTTGAGAGGTCTCAAGATAAAATAAAATAATTCAATGACTAAGGTTTTCACTTCAGTCACTAGGTCTCTAAAACTATTTAAAAAGTGCTAATTTTTTCAGTGATTATGAGGAACTGTTCAGTCGCTAGGTCTCTAGAAAATTAAATCTTGATTACCTATCATTTTCTCAGCTTACGACTAGTGAATTGAGTTTAGAGCATTCCAAGAAATGGTGGAAGTGACATGATTTCTAGCCTTTGAGTCTCAAATGGGCCACTACATTCAATTCTTCAAAATAAATACAGTTAACTATCACTCATTCTGAATTACGAAGCAATCTCAAGAGAAAAGGCGATATAATTATGAGAGTTCTTTTGATTTTTAAAGTATTTTCAAGGTTTAGTAAGTTCAAAATTTTTAGAAGAATTTGAATTTTCAGTAAAAATGAGTCAAGCAACAACCAGCGGAGCTTCTGCCAACAGGGGTGCCAAGGAAAAAACCAAGGAGAGTTTTTTAGATGAATTCCTTACCTTGCTACCAGGGTCATCACAGAATAAGAAGGCTAGTGACAAATGCTTTATTGAAGATATTTCATATTGTAGAGATGCTAAGACTCCTTGCGTCACCAGAATGTGTTTAGTCTGATATTTTTATAAGAATTTTGATAGCCCGGTTCTCGTCTCAAACCCTTGGACTTTAGGGTTAGCTAAGTTGATTGTTCCATATGTCTTCCTAGATGTAGAACTATTAATTTTGTTGGCTCATAGATATGACCCCCTCTCTAAGATAATTAGGAAGGAAGATGGTTCACCTCTGGTTACACTAGATAAAAATTATTTCATGAGGGCCTTCGACATTCAAATTTCTATGGCTACAAAAATCAACCTACAGGCTCAAGACAAAAAATATATTAGAGATTTTGTCTTGGTGTCCAAAGAAATTTAGAATCATGTCCCCTGAAAAAATAGGAACTACATTGCAGTAGTGGCTGGGTCAATCCCATTCTTTTATAAATATATTTTCTTCTATGTAAAATACATTGCATATGGATTATGCAGAGTTTTGGGGATTGATGGTGGGTCAGGTAGGATCACTTCTGATATCTTGATCATGGTGGTAGATTCATAGAGCCCTCATGTGACCAAGGGGTATGTTTACATTGGTTATATCATGAACAAAATGCATGAAGGATTAGAGTCATTAAAAAATGATGAATTTGGCTCTACACCAATGTTCATGCATTATTCCCTTCTAATGTATCTTATTTTATTTTTCAACTATGATAACATGAACCTACAAGGCCTTAGGCCACAAATGATTTGGAATGAACAACCAAATCTAGTACAATTTTGGATAGGGGTTTGGAGTAATACCGCCACTAATTGTGATTTTTGTGTATTCCAAAATTGGATAGTGCAACCTATTGTCCTCAGTTTAGGGTTGAATCTATCTAGGTTGTCAAAAAAAGTTCTAAAGTTAATAAGACCTCAACAATTTGTTGATAAATGGACAAAAGGTCACAAATGGGGAGTTTTTTATTATGAGAAGACTTATACTTTGATTAGAGTCTATTGGTAGTTTAAGATGCATGTTTCTATATACAAATATGTTGACTTAGAGGATTTTATTTTCTCAGCTAGGAAGTATTATACTCCTAGCATTCCAATCAAAAAAAGGGATGACGAATGTCCTAAAGAGGATGTTATAAGAAATATTATAGATGATGATGAAGTAGTAAGAAGAGCCCAACAACTCACTGAGTTTTTTTCCAAATAGAAGTTAAGAAAAAGAAAAGGATTGAATTTTGAAGGATTCTTCCCTACACTCCCCTATCTCCATAGATTGGAGAAAATGATGACAAATTTTAATACATTGATGAGATCTCTTGAGGAAAAAATGGATGATAATGAAGGGGAGAAAGAGAGATACTCTGAATCAGATTGTGATGAAGATAGTGATGGTGGTTATCCATTGTATATCCCCCCTAGATTGGAGCAACCATTGATTACTGAATAGGAGGCTAATGAGAATGAAATCCTAGATCTGATAGAGTTACCTAGTTCTCGAGATAGAAGTGAGCCTCCATAAAAAAAAAAAGAAATTACTAGTTGGAGAGCCTTCTCAAGTGAGAACTGTGGAGAAGAAAAAAGATAGGGTGGGAGCCCTCCTCATTGGAACTAGGGTTCATGACCACCAATTAAGGAAGAAAATAAGAGAAGAGAAGAGAAGAGAAAGAAAAAAGTGGTGGTAGAAAATATAGAATTTATTTTCACTCTTTACTAGGACAAGAGGATATTGGAACAAGATTCATTATTTAAGGATGGTGATTTTATCAAGTCAAATGAATCCAATAACTTCTTGTTATGGGATACGTAGCAGCAGGTTGCATCAACTGTCCAGATTATAGAAGAAGGTCAAGTGCCTGATGAGGTTGTCCAAGCACTAAGAGATTATGACCCTAAATCTAAGACCATTACCCCAAAGGAAGCTAGACAATTAGTTAAGGCTAGCAACATGTCACTCTTAGGAATGGGAACACTGAGAGGAGGGGGGGGTGAATCAGTGTTCACTATATTTTAACTTTTCACTTTAATCTTTATATTGAACTTAAATGCTTAAGTACTAAATTAAACATTCACATAAACATGAAACATGAAATCAACACATGACACCAATATGGTTATGGGGAAAACCAAATAGGTAAAAACCCTGGTGGGAATTGACACCCACTAATATTCTACACTAGAGTTTTGTGATCTTGTTAGAATATCCTTAACCCTATTAGGAGTTTCTTTATAATGCTTTAAGTAAAGTAGACCTTGTTAAGGGTTAGACCCTATTAGGATTCTTTTACAAATTTCCTTGTTAGGGGAGTGGATTTATTGTCCTAGAGCTCATCGCTCAAGTGATGAAGGTTACAACCTTCTCATCTAAGATACGCACTATATCTACTGGATGAACTGTCACTGTGACACTGCTTGTCATATTAGTTCCTTTGATGCGTTAATGCTTTGACCTCTTGCAAAGCTCTAATACATCTTCTTGAATCTTCACATACTTCTGCTCTACTTATCACAACTCTCTATCAACTTCCATATAGAATACAATGGCCACATCTTATATTTATATGCTCATACAAAATAAACTACTAGGTCAGCCCTATAACTTATTACAATCAATTCTTCAAAATGAATTGGATTAAGTGTGCTTATAATTAAACATATAAACATGTTGACAACCTAAATACAATGGGTGCATAGTCTTTGCAACATTACATTATAACCACAAACCAAAATACTGACTATCGGCTTGATGCTCTGTTCTTTATTGGCACACACTGGCTGTGCAACTTCAACTGACTGTAATTTTCACATCCTTTCATATCTACTTATGCGCTCATAGACTAAGCATAAGTATAGTCTAAGAAACTTAACTCCCAGGGTGTATATAATAATTCTTCTATACACATGTGTGTTGATGCTCTAAGCTGCATGAACTCTGTGCAATGTCCAGTCTTTAACACTAAACTAAATTCTGATCTTTACATCAAGTGCGCTGACTCCAAACTGCTATATGACTTTGTTTCCATAATGAAAACACTATATCAAGTCATATACATTAATATAGCCAAATTTCCAACAATCTCCCCCTTTTTCATTGATGGCAACAAAGGAATATGACCAAGTTGCTATCTATCCCTTAACACAAAAACTTTGTCTTGTATACATTTCTTATACATACTCTTATATCTCACTATACATATTATAATCCATATTATATACACAACTCCCCCTTTGAAATTAATGAAAAAGGTGTACCAAAAAACTATATCTACACATACTCACTGAGGGAAAACATCTAGATATGCTATCTTAAGGTTCTGGATCTCCTTCTTCCAGAAGGTTATCAATGAGTTTACTATCTGGAGATGGGTGCATAAAGCATATTGAAGCTTCTCCATCTTCTTCAAATCTATGCTCAGACCTTTATCATAGGTTATCATAGTGGCATCAATCTCCTTTATATTTTGATTGAGAATATTTAGTGAGGGTGCAAGAGCATTCCTCAACTGAGTCTGTCTAGACCTTATCTTTTTCGTCTCTTTCTCTACCTTCTCAATTTTGTCCAACTGACTTTGGTAGAAATTGTTGCACATGTTTACATTAGTGGATGTGTCTATCATTGAACTCTTAACCTGCTCCATCATAGCTTCCACCTCTTTTATTTTCTTAAGATGGGAATCAGTAAGCTTATCCTGATCCATGTAGTCTGCAATGAATTTCCTTCCTTGGTTAGAAAATTCTTTTAAAGATGCTTGTCCTATCTTGAGTGAATTCAAATCTAGTTCAAATTTTCTCATCAACTCATTCAATCTCTTCTTTAGATACTTTTCTTTTGCAACTTGGGATGTAGATTCTTCAAGGCTTGAAAAATTACTTTTGAACTATTAGATAATTGTACTCACATCATCAACTAAGTGTATCTTAGACACTTTCTTGTCCTCTAGTAATAGACTGTTCAAAATGTTTACTAACTCTACCAGGAGTAGATTCCTCATTGCTTGTTTCTCCTTTGCCTTCTCCATAGCTAAGATGCTGAAATTAATCAGGTCTTCTTCTCTCCATGAGTCCAAACTAGATGTTTCAGGTGTCAAACTTGACAACAATGCTGAGGAGGGAGTGATGGGAGTGTTATCCATCACTTCTAGTTTTACCTTGGCTAGTTCAATAGAAGTTTCATCTTTCTCTTGTTCTTTTTCTTCCATCTTATCTTCTTCTTTCTTTTCTTCATCTTCTTCTTCTTTCTTTTCTTCTTCATTATTATCAGATATATCTTCAATATGTACTTCTTGATGAGTGGGAGGTGAGTTGCTGCATAGATTTTTAGCTTCTTGTGTTCTCACAAAAGCCTCCTCAAACTCATCCAATTTTGTGTCAATGACTGCCATGGCTATCTCCACATTATCAATGATAATGGTGTTGTCCTTGAGTGATTCTGGCATGGGCACATACTTATCTAACTTAGTTTGTACTTCCACTATAGGCACTGAAACCTGAGGACCTATAGAATGTACATTGATGGTCTCTAACCCTTTGGTAACCATTGTGGGTACTTGTGCTATGGGTGTAGTGGGTGGATACATGTGTCTATTCATAAAAACCTTCTCAAAGGGTTTCTCTATTTCCTTTGAAATTAACTCATAATTTCTATCCATTATATTCAAAGTTCTTGTCTTTGTTCTAAGGTGAGGCTTCACTAGATCTAACAGCAATTTCTTCTCTTCTAGCTCACATACAAGAAGGGTATCATCAATAATCTTTTCCCTTATCCACTAATCTTCCTTAATAGCCTATCTCTTTTGGAATTCAAGGATATTCCATACATTGTTAGGGATCATGGTTTTAAGTTCCAAGACTATTTTCTTGAACTTTAGCATGTGCTTGACCAGCATACCATGAATCTCAGATTTTTCTATTTCATTATACTTGTCATATAATTTCCCTACTTGGTCAATTCTTCCCTCATCAACTATTCTAGCACTTAGCACACTGAGACTGGGTTTGAAGCTTACTTCAGGAGGTTCTTGGGTGTTCCTTCTATTTCTTGTCACTCTCAAGGATGGATGACTGGTCCCAACCTCTTTCTTCCTCTTTTCTATGGTCTTATACTCTGAAGGAGTAGTAGGATCATTGGATTTCTTAGGCTCAAAAGGAGTATCATCAGTTATATACTTTTGTTCATCAATTTTCTATATCTTCACCTTCTTCATCTTAGGATCATGTGATTCTTCCTTAATTGTATTTGTGCTCTTCAGTTCCAAAGCAATCTTTTCTTCTTTTTCTTTGTTAACATCTACTTGAGATGCACCATGTATTCTCAAGATCTTTGATGCGACTTTAGCAACCTTTCTTTTTGTTGCTGCATTGTTTAGCCTTGCATCTACTTCTCTTGTCTTTTCCTCATATGTTCCCCATCTAGGTTCATTAGGATCTTTGGGGGCTAATAGTAGTACCTGCACATATGCTTCAAGGACCTATTCCTCTACCTCATACCCAAGTGGATGAATCCACTTAGTTCTTGGCTCAATAGCTTCCATAGAAGTTGTATCAGTTTCAACCATAAAGCATATTGTATCCTTATAATTTTCCACAATGTTCTCTGGAATTATTTATTTCATTTGCCTCTTATCCCTAAAGGTCTTCAATTCCAATGTTACATAATCTCCCAATGTTCTCTCAGTGGATTCTTTGTTGGACATCTATGGCATGGTTGGAATGGACTTGTCCAAATACAAATTTGATACTCTTCCAACTATATGAAGGTACATGTAAATGATTAATGACCCAAACCTAAATATGTTTGTCTTGTCATGCTTGATGACCTTGATGTTATCAATCAACTATGTCCACAAGATCTCACACAAGTTGAACTCCCCATCTTCCTTCACAAGTCTGATGGCTACTAGAATTGTGCCCATAGACACACTATTCACCCTACTAGAGTGATGAAACCTATATCCAACTATCATAGACATCAATTTGATGTTTACTTTCTTAATAGGCTCAATTGTCATCCTGCACCTATCACTCCTTGACTTACATGTTTGCTAAACCATCTTTCTGACATCCTTTCCCACAGGAAGGACAATGCCTATCCTAGAAAGGCTTGTCATCTCATATATCAAGTCATTGGTGATTCTTACTAGCACATCACTAATCAAAAAAAAATCATCATGAATTATGCTCAATAGAATTTTTATCCATTCTGTCTCATAGAATTCATATGCCATAGCATACTCAACAATGGGTTGATCATTCCATTTAACATATTCATCCATGAATGTTTTTTCTAGTTTCAACATGGTATCCATGTGCACCCTTAACCTATCCAACCCTATTTTTTCTTTCTTGCAGTAGATATATGCCCTAATATCCTTGACATGCATGACACCCATGGGCGTGTGGGAGAAAGCTCCCTCTAAATCATCTAGCATTGATTTAAATGGATGCCTCTTGAATACATATCTCTTCTTCTCTGCAACAACAAAAACTATGGGAGTGGCCATGACTTGTTTAATCACTTTCCAACTAATCTCTGAGATAATCTAATGACTTCTAAATTAGCGCAACGAACTAGGGTTCCTGCAACCAACCAAATGCACTACAAATCAGTGATAGATAAATCTTGAAGTCTTCACAAAAAATTCTAATTCTCTTTCCACTCTTCAATCATTTTGAGTTTGAATGAAATGAGTAATTAAATAACTTTCTATGTACTTAAAGTGATAATTCTACCATTAATCCAAGTCGCGTAAACCAGTCTGTCACTTCAAAATTTCCAACTCAAGTTCTATTGACAATCATCATGTGTTCTGTTGCAAAAAGGTACCTTTATACTCCAAAATGCTAATTCCAAAGGTGTATACTCTGAGAATGAGTATACCAGCCACATAGGGATCTAGAGCTAAATTAGCTCCCCCTATGACCCTGAGGGTCATTCATCCAGATGTAGAGGGTGCATCCATTGGGGTGCATCCAATACATACTCATCAATCTTGTCCTTCCATTTCTTTCAAAAAATAAAGCTCACATCCTCTGAGGCTTTCACAAAATTGACTTCTCTTTTGGAATCCAATACTGGTTCTTTATCCTTTTTAGGGCTTTCTTGACCTTGCGTCCTTGATCTACAGAACCTTGATATATGTCCAGCCTTGTTATAAGAGTGACAAATGACTGTAGGTCTTATATTCCTTAGCAAATTGACATGAGTCACCATTTTACATGTTGTGGTTGAGTGACCATTACAGTTACATATCTGACATGTAACATTCTGAGAACTTCTTACATTTTCCTAATTCTAATTTATTTGATCATGCTAAATCCTATTCTTCTTACTAGTCTTGCAATTCATAGCTCTATGACCAAATTTATTGCATAAATAATAGTAACCATTAAAAGGTCTTACCTCTGTACAGTTCCCTACAATGTGTCCATTTTTGTTACATGCAAAAAAAGTGCATTCTACAAGGTTGTGCTCATTCTTAGGTGGTCCACCATTTTCTTTGGTTTGATCTTCAGTCTTCTCAGTACTAGTAGATTCTTTTTATGTATCCTTTCTTGTTCGCATGTTGTCAATCTAGTTTTGTGCTTCATTATATCCAATATAGCTAGTGTCTCCTTTGGCTCTTCTTGCATACAACTAAGATTCTATCAAATTAGAACTAGTGTGCAATTTGTCAATGTGATTCTTTGCTTCTTTCAATTTAGACTCCAATCTTTCTTTGCTATTCCTTAGGTCCAAGATTTCCAAATTGGCTTCCCTTAATTCCTCATTGAGTAGAAGGTTCTCCTTGACTTGTTCAATGTAGACTTCCTGATTATTAATCAACTTATCATCAAACTCTTCAAGTAGTTCCTTCATAGATGTATTTTCATCCTTTAGTTTCTTGACCTTTTCTCCTAGATCACTATTAGAGCTTTCTTTCAGATCCCTTCTTAGGTTTTTGATAACTAATTGAGCATCAATGAATTTCTCTTTTAGTTCTTCAATTTGTCTTTCAGATTTGTCCAAGTATTCAAGAGTAGCTTCATCCATGATCTCCTCAAGTGGTTAAACTTCTTTGTTGAGGACCAGAGCTCTGATACCAATTGTTAGGAATGGGAACACTAAGAGGGGGGGGTGAATTAGTGTTCACTATATTTTAACTTTTCACTTTAATCTTTATATTGAACTTAAATGCTTAAGTACTAAATTAAACATTCACATAAACATGAAACATGAAATCAAAAAATGACACAAATATGGTTACGGGGAAACCCAAATAGGTAAAAACCACAGTGGGAATTGACACCCACTAATATTCTACACTAGTGTTTTGTGATCCTTGTTAGAAGATCCTTAACCTTGTTAGGAGTTTCTTTACAATTCTTTAAGTATAGTAGACCTTGTTAAGGGTCAGACCTTGTTAGGAGTCTTTTACAAAAGTCCCTATTAGGGGAGTGGACACACTATCCTAGAGCTCACTGCTCAAGTGACGAAGGCTACAACCTTCTGATCTCAGATATACACTATATCTGCTGGATGAATTGTCACTGTGACACTGCTTGTTAGATCAGTTCCTTTGATGTGCTGATGCTTTGAACTCTTGCAAATGTCTAATACATCTTCTTGACTCTTTGCATACTTCTTCTCTTCTTATCACAACACTCTATCAACTCCATACCGAATACAATGGGCACATCTTATATTTATACGCTCATACAAAATAAACAACTAGGTCAGCCGTATAACTTATTAAAAACAAAACTTCCAAATGAATTGGATTAAGCATGCTTAAAATTAAATATATAAACATGTTGGCAACCTAAAGACAATGGGTGCATAGCCTTTACAACATTTCATTATAATGACAAACCAAAATACTGACTATTGGCTCCATGCTCTATTCTTTACTGGCACACACTGGCTGTGCAACTTCAACTGATTGTAACTTTCACATCCTTGCATATATGCCTATGCACTCATAGATTAAGCATAAGCATAGTATAACAAACTTAAATTCCAAGGTGCATACCATAATTCTTTTGTAGGCATGTGCCTTAACGCTCTGAGCTATAGGAACTCTATACATTGTCCAATCTTCAACACTTAACTGAATTCTGATCTTTACATGAAGTGTGCTAACTCAAAAATGCTATATGACTTTGTTGCCATAATGACAACACTATATCAAGTCATATACATCAGTATAGCCAACTTTTGAATAGTTACTTGTACCTGGGTGGGATTTAGCCCCAACTTTCATCATTGATCAAATAAGGAGGTAGGATGACATAACATTGTCTTGAGAGACACAAGTGGGGAAATTATTAAAGGATTTGGGTATAGCCCAAAAAATCAAGCATTGGCTATATGGAGCCTATACCCCAAAGATCAAAAGCCCTTAATTTTAAAGGTTAAAGAATAGATGGATGGTGATAAGGTTATGTGGTCCATCCACAACACAAGGGACCTGGAGATATATCAAGTGCTTGTTGGAAATAATCAAGACTATCCAAGTTACTGAGAGGGGAGGGGTGAATTAGTAACCTCAAAATATTTTTAACCAATCAGATCTTAACCATATTCCAAATAACATTTATATCAACAAGCTAACTACATGCATGAATAACTGAAAGAATAAAACATTCACAACATTTTGAACACACAGGTTTGGTAACCCAGAAACCTTCCAAATAGAAAGTAAAATTGGGGTGGGGATGATACCCACAAAACATCAATGTTGCATTATAAAGTTTTCCGATTAAGGCTTACAATGATCACTTCCGATGACCTGCCCTATTAGGAGCAATAAGGACTGCTAGGTCCACCTTGTTAGAGGATTTACAAACATACAATGAAGTATGCACTCGGTAAAGAGATTTTACAAAAGACTGCTAGGTCTACCCTGTTAAAGGATTTGGGGCTGATTCACCTGTTAGGATGAAACAATAGAACTCATACTTGCAACTATACTTTCTGAATGAGATTCTTTGATGTACTGATCACCTTCTCTGATAGATATGTCTCTATTGCTCCTTATATTGTTGTAGCCCTTTGTAATTCACTTATCTCTACCTTTCTATTTGTCTTCGCATGTCACACATTCTGCTCTTCCTTTTTGTCATTTATATATCAATCCAAAACAATTAAAAAAGAATTACAAAGTCCGCTCTTAAACAAACAAACACAAATATTACTGAGTCGGCCCAAATATAGTGACTCGGTTACTGAAAACTAACTCGATGACTTTCTGATACTCAACGTCCACTGCGTTACTCAACATCATCATGCACTTGGTAGAAGTGGGGACTCAGTCCATACTAATCACTTAGTCATAGTTTCAAACTCGGTGTATATTGGAGACTCAGTAGATATAGTGTCACTCAGTAAACACTGCTCGGACTGCTCAGTAAACACTGCCTTGTCTGCTCGGTAAACACTGCCTTGTCTGCTTGATAAACACTGCCTTGTCTGCTCGGTAAATACTACCTTGTCTACTCTATAAACACTACCTGAATAAGTGTTTTCACTAATGAAAAACATACTTAATGCCAACAATCTCCCCCTTTGGCATTAGTGACAAAAACACTTATTGTCCAAAGATTATATACAAAGATCATGCTGAATCTATTTTTGATTTTTCAAAAATTTATCTTTGTCATACTACTGTATATATATTTCATGACTCCCCCATATAGTGTACATATATACAAATATCTAATTTCACCTCATACTCATATTTTCTATTTTTCTCATATACTTTCTCCCCTTTTTCATATCTCACAAATCTTATATACTTTCTCCCCCTTTTTGACAATAATGCCAAAGATGTATATACAAATATTTTACATGGAGATGCCAAAATGTGAAAGAAAATTAGAATGTACCTTTCTAATCAGTGCTAGAGTTCTCTCCCAATTCTCTTGTAGAATCTTGCATGTATAGAGTCCAACTTGGACTTCTGTAGAGAGTTCAATCATATGGTCTGCAATAGAAAACTAATTTTCATGGATCAATGTTTTCAAGTGTGCAACATTCTTCTGCATTGTATCCATGATGGGAAGGATCACATTTTGAATATCTAACAGTGTTGTCCTGATCCTTGCATCTTCTCTCAATAACTCTGACTGCTTATCAGATAGGAGTCTGATTGTCATATGATGTGTAGAGCTTGAACTAGGTTCAAGTTGCAAATTTTGTCCACTGACCTTCAGATCCTCATCAATCTTATTTAATTTGTCCTTTATCTCCTTTGAGAACTCGACAACATTACATACCTTGACAAAAAGTGATGTTACCTTGGAATAGGAGGACTCAATGTTAGTCAAAACTGAATATAACTCTGCCTGATTGATAGCTATTTGCTTAGCAATGTGCTCAAGCACTTTATTTTCAAACTTCTTCTCAGCCTTCTCAAGCAACTTATCTAATCCATAGGAATCCTCATTGAAATTGTTAACTGCTTCTACCAACTGTAACAAAATGTGTTGAGAGGATTCAACCTCAACACCTATAGCTTTTGTCAAAATATTCTTGGCATCCTGAATGATCCTATATTCCTTATTTATTTCTTCTTTTAACTTTTCTTGCTTTGCCTTCTTCTAGAGAAGTTCACCAACCATTTGCATTTGGTCTGCTATGAGGTTTGCAAAGTCTAGTTGGGGAATCTCTATCTTTTCATCTAAGTCTATGTCCTCTTCTACATTCTTACTCAAAAATCTTGTACACAGTCAAGC
The DNA here is from genome assembly GCA_027943335.1 of Chamaecyparis obtusa. Taxonomy (NCBI): domain Eukaryota; kingdom Viridiplantae; phylum Streptophyta; class Pinopsida; order Cupressales; family Cupressaceae; genus Chamaecyparis; species Chamaecyparis obtusa. Next base: position 385,358 of record BSBK01004683.1, read on the forward strand.
CTTGGGTTCAACTATCATTGTACTAAATGCCTTTGTGGTAGAAATTATTGTAGTCATAGTAGGATTTGTAGTGAAAAATGGTAAACTTTCAACTGATTTAACTGGAGTATTTGATGAATTCAAAACTGAAGTATGTACAACTATAGAATTTGGAGTACTTATGGCTAAAAAATTCAAAACTAAAGTAGGTATAGAAGATGATGCTGGAGTTTGCAACTTGGTGGAAGAAGGAGGCTGAAGCTTGGTGGATGAAATGGTAGCCACTTCTGATGTATTGAGATGTACTAGTGATGATTGGACATTTGATGTATCTATAGGAGTTGTCACAATCACACTTGAAGCTATCTCTGAGCTAGATGTAGCAATTTTTGCTGGAGAGTGAGGAAGTGAGGCAATTACCTCTGCAGCTATCCAAACTGGACCATCTTCCTCATCATTTTGTTTTCCTTCCTTGGTAGCTTCTTCCTCTCCTTCTTCTACCTCAACATTATCTATCTGAACTACTTCTTCTTCTTCTTCATCACTGTCATCTTCAATGTTTTTAATTAGAAAAGTTTCAATACTCAGTTTGTGAAGATGATAGATGTTTTTCCAAGTAGTTTTTGCACTTTTCACAACTGACTCTATATCTTTGATTAAGATTAAACAACTGTTGAATTTTAGTGTCATCTTATTCTCATTTTCTATCAATGCCTTATTAATTTCAGCACTTTTCAAACTTGGCATCAACTATCTTAAGTTTTGAGCATATATGTCCTTGACAGTTTGCCTGGCATTGGACCATCTTAACTTGATTTTGTCTAGTAAAAATCCTAGGATTTGAGAAGCCATGTCTTCAGGTGAGTACTTCCATTTTCCCATTTTCTCAATAACAACATCTTCAATTTCCTATTGCTCTACTTCAGATCTTATTTCATATTTGAGAGATTTGAGATTTGCAATTCCAGATCCTTCTCTCAAAATCTTAATCTTTTCTTCTAAAGAGGGAGGAGGCTTTTTGAATACAATATCATCACTAACTTTACCTTCCTTGCCCCTTTTTCTTTTCCTTGACAATACTACAATGGGTTCCTCGGGTACCTTGGTGATAGTTACCTTTCCTTTCTTCTTTACAGGAACTTGTTCTTCTTTACTTTCATTCTTTTCTTCTCCTTCTACAATATCCTCTCCTTTGCCTTCGGTTAACATTAGAGGTGTGCTAGATTGCAGCTGGGCCATCCTCTTTCTACCTTTGTTAACCACCTGTGGGAGCTTTATGCTTAGCTCAATTCTTACCTTAGCTTCATCATATGTTCCAAAGTATGGAACCTTTGGATCAATGGGTTGATTAACTAGGGCTTCAATTATATCCTTTGTCTCATCAATATTTACCTCATAAGGAAGAGGTTTCACCCATACAATCCTAGGCCTTACTACCTGAATATATACTCTATCACAATCAACCATGAAACAAACATCATCTTTATAATCTTCCACCAATTTTTGTGGAATCTAGAATCTGTTATTCATCTTTTCTTTAAAAGATTCAAAATAGTTATCCATTATGCTTTCAAAATTCTCACCCATTTCTGTAATGTACTCATTTATCTGATAAAGAGTAGGAACACCCTTTCTCCATACTACTATGTCTTTCGATGGGAAAAAATTTTGAACATAGAAAAATAAACAAACCAATAGCGAGCCAAACTTACATGGATTGTTCTTTAAGGTTTGAATGCTCTCCATATTCTTGTTGAACTGGTTTAACAAAAAATCTGCTAGATCAAAAGATAGATTGTTCTTCACAATTTTGTAGGTTAGGTCAATTGCTTCACATGGAACACTATTCTACCAACTTGAACTGTATATCTTGTGAGCTATGATATATGTGCCAAATTTTAGTTCTGCATTGGTAATACTACTTATTTTCATACCTCTACCATCCCACTTGGCTAGGGTTTTCTTTTCTAGCTGAAGAGTTTGATTCTAGATTTCATTGTTCTTTCCATCTATTTCATCTTTTATCTTGTTTCTTTGTTCCAAGATTTCACAAAATCTTGTTGATTGAATTTCCTATTCTCTTTTCAATTTTCTTACTTCTTCTTGTAGAGATCCATTCTTTGCTAGAAGTTCTTTGATTTCATTGCTTGCTTCATCGAAGCTGCTTGAAGGGAAAAAATCTTCAATCTTTTCTTCAACACACTAGTGGTCATTCATCTAATTTGCAAGTTCCTTCCTTCTATTTAGGGAATGGGAAAGATGCTATTTTTCTTCCTTGAGTTGAGCTATGGCCATTTCTAGATCTAGCTTTTCATTCTCAATTACTTTGTTAAGTCTAAATATCTCCATTATCCTGGATCTTTACTCAAGCTGTCAAACTTTATCCTGAGAACCACAATGCTCTGATACCAATTGTTAGAAATAATCAGGACTATCCAAGTTACTGAGAGGGGAGGGGTGAATCAGTAACCTCAAAACATTTTTAACCAATTAAGATCTTAACCATATTCCAAATAACATTTATATCAACAAGCTAACTGCATGCATGAATAACTAAAAGAATAAAACATTCACAACATTTTGAACACACAGATTTGGTAACCCAGAAACCTTCCAAATAGAAAGTAAAACTGGGGTGGGGATGATACCCAAAAAATATCAATGCTATAGTATAAAGTTTTTCGGTTAAGGCTTACAATGATCACTTCTGATGACCTGCCCTGTTAGGAGCAATAAGGACTGCTAGGTCCACCTTGTTAGGTGATTTACAAACATACAATGAAGTATGCACTCAGTAAAGAGATATTACAAAAGACTATTAGGTTTACCCTGTTAAAGGATTTGGGGCTGATTCACCTGTTAGGATGAAATAGTAGAACTCTTACTTGCAACTATACTTGCTAAATGAGATTCTTTGATGTACTGATCACCTTCTGTGATAGATATGTCTCTGCTGCTCCTTATATTGTTGTAGGCCTTTGTAATTCACTTATCTCTACCTTTCTTTTTGTCTTCACATGTCACACATTTTGCTCTTCCTTTTTGTCATTTATATATCAATCCAAAACAATTACAAAAGAATTACAAAGTCGGCTCTTAAACAAACAAACACAAATATTACCAAGTCAGCCCAAATATAGTGATTCAATTACTGCAAACTAACTCGGTGACTTTCTGATACTCGGCATCCACTACGTTACTCAACATTGGCATGCACTCGATAGAAGTGGAGACTCGGTCCATACTAATCACTCAGTCATAGTTTCAAACTTGGTGTATACTGGAGACTCAGTAAATATAGTGTCACTCGGTAAACACTGCTTAGACTGCTTGGTAAACACTGCCTTGTCTGCTTGGTAAACACTGCCTTGTCTGCTTGGTAAACACTGCCTTGTCTGCTCGGTAAATACTACCTTGTCTTCTCGATAAACACTGCTTGAATAAGTGTTGTCACTAATGACAAACATACTTAATGCCAATAGTGCTCACTCATTTTGCAAGGCTAAATGAGGATAAATCTAAGAAGCTATTAGAGAGATATGGTAACCTTTTAAATAATTATAGTGCACTTGTGAAAGATAGGGATGTGCACATAATGAAGGAGAAGGCATTAGAAAAACATGTAGAAGACTTAACTCAACAAATACTGAATATGCCTATAGTTACCCCTGCACCACCAGAGTAGCCTACATTATTAGAGAGTAAAGATATAGATGAAGAGGAGGCTACTGCAAATACTGAGAAGAAAAAATTAGAAAAGAATGAGGATGTCTTGCAAGCCCTTTTGAATATCTTGCAGCATAGATTTAATATATTAAAAGATAAGACAGATTTATTTTTTACTACTTACAATAAATTACATGAGTTGTAGGTAGAGGTGAACAATTTTTTTATAGCTTAAGTGCTTATTATACAACTTGGTCAGTAAGGGCACCACTTTTTGAGAGATCAGAAACTATGCAATCTCTGAGAGTAGATATTCTAAAGATTGTCCTACAGGTAGGTGAAGAGATTAATTAGATTAAAGCCATTTTTCCATTATTCAAAGGAAAAGCAAATCAGATTAAGGCCAAGATAGCTATGCTCAACTCAAATTTCAATAGGTTTATTCCCCCAATTAAAGGTGAAGATGGTGTAATAAATAATTTGGATAAGCGGAGATTAGATTTTGATCCCCTATTACCTAAAAATGAGGAATTTATTAATGAGAATAATGAATTAGATATGGAAATGTTTAATGCCACTCTCGATGAAGCCATAAAAACTGAAATGGAATTCACCAAATTCATAACAGATGTCAAGTTGATAATAGATGTCAGGTGGGAAAGACAAAAGGTGCAATTGTAGCATGTTTAGGATTTTAAATGGCTGACAGAGGAGGAGGTGACTATATGGGATGAGATCACAAAGCCCAAGAATATAAAATTTGTTGTAGTTGACTTTGATAACTTGGATGATGAATGATGAAGACTCCTGGATACCTGACACCTGACCTCAGAGCACAGGGATGATAAGCTATCTATTAAGAATTGTGTAAGTTAGCTAGAATCATGATCACCATATCTTGAAATAACTCAAAAAACCTATAATGAATACCTACAGACAAAGGTGTCAGTTATCAATGAGCAATGGGCAGAACAGTCCAAATTTTTTTTGTCTCTCCACCATTTGAAGGCTTTTCTTGTAATCTATCTTTTATGCTTTCTAGGTTTAGGGCTCCAACCATCTGAAGCTTGTTGAATTCTCATTCATAAGAGAATTCCAAGATGGTTGGGCTATATATATGAGCTGTAACCTCATTTTTGAGGATTCTGCTTGAAAGATAATAGAAAAATTGAATACAATTGCTACAGAGCAGACTTCTAAATTTTGTGTCTAAGCTTCTGAGCATGAGATTTGTATGTAAATGACATGCCTATTTTAATACAAATGTACTACAATTTATATCTTATATTATTGTTGTCTCTTCACATTTTTATGTTTTGCTCTTGTATATTTTATTTGTAAAGTATCTAAAATATACTAGTTGTCAAGCAACTTGTTTAATTGATTGTGAGTTTCTTTCAAGGAAGGAATGAAAATTCTCATTATAAATTTCAGAGAATAAATATATTAGTAAATATTTTTATGATAGTAATATTGGATTAATAGAATAGTTTGTAAGAATTTCTATTCAGATTTCAGATAGTTTGTGAAGCATCCTATGGTATTTCTTTTAAGATAGCCCTATGGATTTACATTTAGACTCTTTTGGCCCATTGGATTAGGTACCGGTTTAGTATTTGTTCTTACAAATTATCTTTCAAAGTCTTTAAAACATTAAAATTCATTTCATTACTAGTACTTTTACTTTCAAAAGAATTTTCTATATGTTTTCAAGGAACTGTATCTAGAAGGTATAGTTCATATTGTTGATTCCTTCAAGAGAGAATCAAAAGGTTATCCTTTCTTGAGTTGAACTTAGAAAAAGAAGAAGGATGAATATCCATATCCCACTATTCTATGCTATTACATTTATAGTTTCTATTGTTAGACTTTATATCAGGATAATCTTGGGTTTTTGCAAATCAGTAATGTTTTATTGAAATAATTTGAAGAATAGGTAGCATAGTAGTGAAGAATACAATCCACCATTGAGTTTACTTGCAATATAGTAACTTACATAGGCAATACCTCCCTGGATCTTGTGGAGCTCAAAGAAGAAGGAGGATCTTATCCAATCCGCATCAATTATACTCTTTCTTGCAAACTTGAGAGTTCATAAAACTAAGAATCAAGCCTACATGTTTACCAAGTTTGATCCCACAAGAAAAAGCTCTAACAAACTAGCAACTCTAATGGGTACTATTTTTTCAATTAGACAACTAATGCAAGTTCCAAGTTGAGTTTGACTCCTGGCCTACTTATTTCACACCAGTCAATCACCTTTTGTAGAATAGAGTTATTCCTTTATCTCTCAGTCTTTCCTTTCCTTCTAAGAAATGCATATTTTCTCTCTTAAGGAATTGTATCTCCCGATTCCCAACCTAGTTGGGTGGAAACTCTCTAAAATATTTGTACTAGTGTTGTATAAGAAGTTCATTATTTCACAATGAGCTATAGAAATACAAGATCCTAGAGAAAAGAACATCTAGAAGAAAATTTAGAAGGAGAACTTCCAACCACCTCAAGACATAGCCAAATGAGGAAGGAGAGAAATAACAATGACACGCCCTTCACATGGAAACAAAAAGGAGATGTGAGATCAGAAGACCCAGTTCAAGAAAATCATGAAAATCAAGAAGGAAATGCATCAAAGTATGAGGAGGCAATTGATTTGGGTTTAAATTAGTATGAAGATGATTATTCTCCCTCTGAAAAGGCTAGAGGAAAAGTACAACATCACAAAAGAGTAGCCCTTGGAAATACTAGAAGATCTAGAAGCTAGAGTAGGAATAGACAAGGCTTTGTTCCTCCTTTTTCCATTGGTTCCTTGCCTCAGGGCCATCAAGTGTCTAATGACCACCAAGAAGAAGTCCCTACCCAAAAATCTTCATATGAAACAACCCTCCCAGAGTCCAAAGAAATCTTTGAAGAAGTGTTTGTGTAATGTCCCTGCCAGGGAACCCATAAGGAATTAGGTATTATGGCCAAAAAAATTGCAACTAACAAATTTTTTTCTAACATTACATCAATATTAGTTCACATTTACATTCCTTAAGGTTCCCTTAATGAATTCATTTGCAAACATATTTACATTAATTATCCAAATTTCATTTCATTTCCTTTCTTTACTTTCACATTTAGAACTTAAGAGATAGGGTAAGAAAATAACATTTCATTTACAATTATATTCCTTACGTTATATACTAATTTCATTTCTCCATCCTACACATTGAATAACTATTCATTACAAATTACATTTTAACCTTAGCATAATAAACATTTTCTTTTATTGCAACAAAGGAGAGATAGAAAAGATAATTTCAACATGACATAATATATTTCCAACTTTGATCTTTCAAAAAACAACCCTTGAAACAAAAGCCTAAAACTATCTCTCCCAATGACATGGCTTTGCTTTTTCAATTACATCTTTCTGATAATAGATCTCATTACAATAACAAGTACATGAATGGCCCAAAGACATTACAAACATATTGTTTCATCTTTCCTTTTGAATAAAACATAATACAAAATACAATAGCTGCATCAATACATAAATTTGAACGCATCCAAGTCACAAACCACGAATAGGACCTTGAAAGATTTTTGCCACCCAACCACATAAAACAAGTGAAGTTCCACCCCCCATGCTAGGAGATAGAACCAAAATGCTCACAAGGCCCTAAGAAATCTAAGGCTCAAAAGATAAAGAAATCCAAGACTCAAAAGAACATAGAATATCATCATACTATAACATAGAGGTCAAGGTTCTACGATACCACCTAAGTGAGTGTCATTACACAACCTATATATTGGGATCCTTCCTAGAAACCATGGAACCCCGGTCCCCCCTTTATGAATAGGGATCCATCCTGGTAGTTATCCCTAGTCCCAGTACTTCAATCAAGTAGGTGTGGCCATTATTATATTCTCTTTCATTATCTTTTGAATCCCCCCTTCCTAGGTTAATTTTTAAGGTTATCACTTTTTACAAACCCACCCATAGGATCATCTGGCAACCACTTTAGGGTTCCAACACCTATGGTGAGCCACTCACTTAAGATTCCTATTCCCTTATCCCACACACACACAAGCCATGAAAAGCTTAAGTAATCTCAAAAAGATCCATCTCTTAGGTCTAGGGAACCCTCCGGTGCACTCAGGCCACCCGAACAAGTTTTGACCTTATATTATGGAGTCTACCAAAAGCCAAGTATGATCAAAAGCTTAAAATCAAAACCATGTATAGAAATTCACTAAAAACAACATAAAAATTCCCACATGCATTTACACAACAGTTCATAGCTTATTTCAAAAGTCTAAGGAAATCTCATGTGGCTGAAATTTGGTTAAGTCTGAATTTTTAAGAAATCTCAAAATTAGAAGTTGTATCTTAACTCCTATAAAGCCTGTAACTTATGAGCCCCTAAAATCCTAAAAACTCCGAACAACTTTCCACACATACTTGTATGACAATGTGCATTCCCATATGACATTTGACCAACTGTTGTATGGGTACAACTACACTATTGTACGACAGTGTAAAACACTTACACAAAATTACATTTTAAACCCCCCCCCCCCCCGAAAACACTTAAAATTAATTTTGAACCATACAAATTTGTATGCATTCCCATATGACAATTTCCCAAGTGTCGTATGAGCATGGACACAATGTCGTATGACACTGCAGAACACTTTTATGAAAATAAATTTTAAACTTCCTAAAAACACTAAAAACTAGTTTTGTTATGCATGGAGAGTGCTTGGGAAAGGTTACCTAAGGTCAATGTAATGTAGGGACCTCAGCACCACATCCATAGAACATAGTAAACATTACCTAGGCCTTATAATAAATAAAAATAAAAGAAACCATTCACAAATAAGCCTGCAAGCGGAAAGAGTAGGGAAAAAAGACTGTATCTCAATCCTACACCTTCATGACCCTTCCTGTTTCTTCCTAGACTTCCCTATTTCATTCAGAACTAGATAGATACATCCTCCCACATGACCACAAGTATTCCTAACTTCCCAAGAAGATTTTGAAATACAAAGTAAATAAAAACTATATAATCATACATATCATTTTTGATACATAGTAAAACAATCATATTATAATTTATATCATATCATATACAAACACATTCATACACAATAGAGGAAGAATGGATATTCTTCCCAATTTAGACCCTACCTTGGGTCCTGCGGAGAATCCTCTTCCCTTGGCTAGAGAACCTCTACAAAATTTCAATCCTTGAGTAGATATCCTTCTATAAATCTTCCTCCAAGCAATCCTCACACACTTGACTTCACAAACCCGAGACTCTCAACTCACATAAAAATTTCTAGAGAAATCAATTATAGACAACTCAAACGTAAAATCAATCCTCTAGAATTATTAACAAAAATTATTATCCCCTTCACACAAAAAATCTTCAATTATTTATGCTCCAACTATGTGGTTGGAGGAGTTTCTTTATGGGAAGCAACTTCTCCAACTTCCATAGTTGGTTGGAGGAACAACCAAATAATTCCCGTAAGGACTTAATCAAGGTTTTATTAAATTTAATTAAAATATCCTTCAAATAAAACCATAAAAAGAATAATAGACAAATAGCTTTCAAGAATAACACATAGCATAATAGGAAAACAAGTTGCCTAACTTCTAGGAGGTCTCGAGTTCAACTCCCTCCTAGCTAGTTTTACTACAACGAGAATTTTCCTTTTATTATTATTTTTACTTTTTATTTAATACATTCATTAAATATACTTTATTTAAATCACTTTATTTATTTATTATAAATAACATGTCATTAACACAATTAATGAAAACATACAATTATTATTATTTATATAAGCATGGATATATGTGTGTGCACCCACATATACACACACCTATATAACATACAAATAATTATAACATATTTATAACATAACTATTATACATATAAAACAAATTAATTCTAACTCATAACATAAACTCAGACCAACATCAAATCAAGTCCATAACATAAACTGCATTCTACTTCCCCAACTAGGATAACTTCCTAAACATAATTCTAAGTCCATGGGTAACCTTGAGAGTATCGTGGTTAAATCTCCACACATCAATAATTTGAGGATTTTGAAGGCACGCTCAGACCTATGTAGCTAGGTGGAGATGATGCCTGGTACCTACATCCTGCATCACCAACTAATATGCATATACAAATATATAAATATAACAAATAGTGGCAAACAAGGATGGAGAGTGTGATATCACATGGATCTCTCGTAGGAGTAACTACGACGGCCCCTCCTCATCCTACACTCACATCAACTAGTGAACATCAAACTATAATAGGGTCAGTAGGGTTAGATCATAATATAAACATCATAACACAAATTAATGTAAAACATTTTACTGAAAGTTCATTTCTAGCCATTCATCATTAAAATTATAACTCATCTAATATTTCCAAATAAACTGTAGTAACCAAATATTTATGCTCAAATGTCTCATGAAATGCTAGCTAAATAATAATCATAGTCCATCATAAAATCCAAAGTGCCAAAGCAATAGTCATGTTAGTCTAACATAAGAAGATGCTAGGGTGGGCATTACAGTTTGAACTAGAGAGAAGGATCTGGGAACAAGCTGCAATAAAGAAAAATAGAGAGAGAGAGAGAGAGCGGGGGGGGGGAAGAAAAAATTAGATGTTCTATGATAAGAGATGAACAACTCAAGAAATAGTTGTTGGATTTAGAATCTATAAATTATGTTCCCATATCAAAACAAACAAAGGAACAACCCATTATCCAAGAAATACATGAAATAAGAAATCCTAGGGATAAGGGTAAACAAAAGGATGTAGGAGTTTCAATCAATGAATCCAATCCTACCAAAAACTCTTTAGATCAAGCATCAAGGTTAGATGTTGATCTAGAAAAAGCCAAAAGAGAACAAGAACTATTAGCTAAAGAATTAGAAAAGGTAGAGTTAGAGGCTACTGCAATAGAGATGAAAAAAAAGATTGAATTTCTTAGACAATCTTTAGGACCTACTAATATAGTTTCAACTTCCTTAATGCAAGGTGGAAATGTATTAAATACTGCTAAAACTATCCCTTCATCAGTTGTCCCTGAGGTTTCCACTATTTCAAATATCTAGACTTCTACATCTCAAGGTGTCTGTCCATCCCAAATAGGATCTATCCATGAAAGATATAAGAAATTGGTTTTTCATGGGATCCCTGGATATCCAAACCCCATTCCTAATGAAATTAGGAAAAAACTCCCAAAGTTCACTGGAAGTAATGTTGTCACTTGTGAAGAACATTTGAAGAATTTCATTCATGTGATAGATGACTATAACATAGAGCCTGATGATGTAATCATGAAGCTTTTTGTTCTAACCCTAATTGAGGATTTTAGAGATTAGTTTATGGGATTACCTCATGCTAGTATAGGTTCTTGGGATCAGTTCAAGCATTATTTTAAAGAACATTATGGTGACAAGACTAATGAAAGATTCATATTGAGTGAGTTCAATAACATCAAGAAAAACCAAAATGAACGTGTTGTTGAGTTTAATGTCAGATTTCAGAAAGTCATGCATAAATTGTTACAAGTTATTAGGCTAGATGATAAGATATGGTTGGTCACCTATTTGAATGGTTTTGATGCAAAGATGGGATATCTTCTAAGAGACAAGAGCCCTAGAAACCTTGCAGAGGCCTACAAACTAGCCATTAACATAGAGAGTAGTAGGAGGATATCAGGAAAGTTGGGGAGACAGGATGATTATAAACCTCAATTTTCAAATAGAAATGAAATAGGAAAACCTGATGCAAAACCAAAAGAGGAAGATAGCTTGAAACAAATTTTGAAAGCTATAAAATATTTGAGGCCTGGTGAGAATAAAAAAAACAAAATGGTAGGAAATGATAGACCATCTTTCAACAATTTTAACAAGTTACCAAGGATGCAGAACTATCCTTACAACACTCAATGGAAGGATGGACAACCAATACTTCCTGAAAGAAGGGATAAACCAAGTGATAAAACTCCTGACCCCTTACACAAAAACTCAGCGAACATGATTGATGATGTTCCATGGTGTATTGTTTTCCAATCACCACATGACCCTTATAATTGTGCAGTTTCTCAAAGTGTCTCTACAGATGGAGAACAAGAAAATAATGATGAGGAGTCTTGTGATGATCAAGGATGTTCCATGACCTCTTCATGTATTTATGATGAAATAGACTCCACTAAAAAGGATGACGGTCAAGATTTTTTTAGTTCCAAGTTAGAAAAAAGGTTTACCATTAGCAAGTGTTTTCTCATGAGGAAGATAATTGATTAGATAGTGTCCAATGTAACACTTTGAAAGATGAGGGGTCAGTTGTGTTAAGAAGGTCTTCTAATGAGGAGATTGCACAAATTATAGCAGATATGGTCACCCAAACCAAGAGTAACTATAATTTGAGAAATAGAGTGGTGGGTGATCCAAACCATAAGCCTACAGATATATTCAAAAAGAAATTAGAAAAGGATGTGAAACAGTCTCAAGATAAACAAAAAGCTACTGAGGTAGTCAACAAAACTAAGGTGAAGAAGAATGTCACATTTTCTGCCCCAAATATAAATTACAAAGTAAAGGCTAAACCACTTGAGGAAGTTGTTTCTACTTTATAGAAAGATATTAAAACCCATGGTAAGGATCATCCTAGCCTCTTCGAACATGAAGAAAATAGAGAAGTTATTGTAATTAAGCATGACATAATTGACCCTAAGTACATCCCAGTTGACATGAGTAAGTTGTTATCACAAATCACTATCAAGGTTCCTGTGTTAGAAATGATGAGAATAGAGGAACATAAAGAGAAAGCCTTAAATTTGGTGAATGGAGTTACTCCTACTGATACCCAAAATATCACTAAGACTAATAAATTGATTGCTTCTATGAATGACTCGAATGAAAATCAGTATGGGGAAATTATCTCTGAGATTCCTCAAATTTATTTGGATAAAAATTTTATTAGTACTATGTCAGGGACAATTGATCCTTTCTTTCTATCTTTAGTTATAAATGGGAAGCTCTTAAAGAACTGCATGATTGATTCAGGAGCCTCTAATACTGTTATGCCTGCAGAAGTGATGAAGTCCCTAGGATTCAAAGTTGATACACCTCATGGGAGATGTCAGGCCATGGATTCAAGAGAAGTACTAGTTGTTGGTACTATTAAAGCATTACCTTACAGGTTGGTAGCTTTTCCAAATAGGCTGTAACTATGAGTGTCTTAGTGGTCGACATCCCACCTCAATATGGAATGATGCTATCTAGAAAATGGAGTGCTTCAATGGGAGGTAGTATCGAGTGTGATTTGTCCTTTACAAATTTCAATATTGATGGAAATAATATTAAAGTGTCCAAAGAGAGTAGGACCCCACACATTATTGAATTAAGTGATGTTGATGACTTGAACTACTATGTGCATATTGATATGGAGAATTTTAGAGTGGAAAAACATGTTCCACAAGAAGAAGATACAGATCCACTAGTTGTAGAATTGAAAAAAAGAAAAGATGGATTATGGAAGATGTATTTTGATGGAGCTTGCTCAAAAGAAGGTTTAGAAGCTGGAGTCCTATTCACATCTCCATCAGGTACCACATTTAAGTACTCTTTCCTATTGACTTTTCAATGTAGAAACAACATTGCTAAATATGAAGGCACTGTCTTTAGGATTAAATATTGCTATAAAACATGGAATAAAGTGTTTAAAAGTTTATGGTGATTCTAAGCTTGTAGTAGCACAAGTTAGATCCAAATATGTTGTGAAAAATAATATATTAAAATTGTACAAACATGCTATTTGGGATCAGATTGAACTATTTGATGCCTTCAACATTAGTTGGGTAGAAAGATCTAAGAACATTATGAAAGATTTCTTAGCTAATATTTCTCTAAAGAGAGATGATTTAACTTTAACTGGGGTATCAATAGTGGAGGTCAAAAGTAGACCAGTTGTTCTAGACAACATTTACAACTAGCAGGTTTTTGAAGATGACCATGATATTTTAAAGTTTATTCAATGCCTTGATATTTATGAAGATCATCTCATAGATTGTAATACTTTAGTTGAGGAAGTTGATGGTAAAGATATGGTCTTGGGAAATGAAATAATTCAGTTAAGTATAAATCATATTCCCAAAGGTTTAACTGAACTAAAAGCATTATATAGTAGTCAAAATGATCACATGTTAAAAACTAGTAAGGCTAAGATTGAAGATTTAGAAGAAATAAATTTGGATCACATAATACACCTCAAATGATTTATAATGGAAAAGGGTTAGATCCTCAAATAAGATATAATCTGATAAAGTTATTAAGAAAACACAAGCATGTGTTTGCATGGTCTTATGATGATCTAAAATCCTATAGAGAGGACCTTTTCCAACATGAGATCTCATTGAAGCAAGATGTTAAGCCATTCAGACAAAAACAGAGACCTATTAATCCATTATTGTCTCACAAGATGCAATAAGAACTTGTTAAGTTGAATGATGCAGGAATAATTCAGTCCATAATGCACTCAACTTGGGTATCTAACCTAGTCCCAGTAAGAAAGAAAAATGGTGATATTAGGTTATGTGTGGATTTTAAAAATCTAAATGTTGCATCTATAAAGGACAACTATTCTTTGCCTAATATGGAGGCAATGTTACATAAAGTTACTAGTTGTGAATTACTATCTATGATGGATGGCTTCTTAGGTTATAACCAGGTGCTAGTAAAAGAATCTAAACAATTCAAGACTATGTTCACTACTCCCTAGGGAACTTATGTATATGTCAGAATGCCCTTCGGTCTTAGAAATGTTGGAGCAACATTTCAAAGAGCCATGGATGTTGCATTTAAAGAATATATAGATTTTTTTATGGTTGTTTACCAAGATGATATGACTGCCTATTCAAAGAAAGATGAAGATCATTGTTCTCATCTTGATAATATTTTTAACAAGGATTTGGAGTATGGTGTGTCCTTAAACCCAAAGAAGTGTAACTTTTCAGTCAAAGAAGGAAAATTGTTAGGACAAATTGAATCTAAGGAAGGAGTAAGGATTGATCTAGAAAGGGTAGAAGCCATCTAGAGGGTTAGTGCTCCAAAAAATATCAAGGGTGTATAGTCCTTTTTGGGGAATATTAATTTTGTTAGGAGATTTATTGCCCACTTTGTTGAGATTGTGAAACCAATAGTTAAGTTTCTCAAGAAGGAATTTAAGTTTCAATGGACTATTGAAGCACAACATGCTTTTGACAAAATTAAAAAGGTTGTTCAAGAGGCACCAGTGTTGAAATCTCCTGACTACAACAAGCCTTTCTCATTATTTTCTTTTACATCATTTCATACTATTGTTGTTGTATTATTAAAAAAGGATGAAGAAAATTTTGAACATCCAATTGCATTCTTTAGTAAGTCTTTGCAGGCTGCTGAACTGAATTATGAAATGATGGAGAAGTAGGCATATGCATTAGTAAAAGTTGTGAAATATTTCAGGCCTTATTTGGTATGTGCTAAGGTTATTACATATGTTCCTCATGCAGCAGTAAAATATGTTCTCACACAGTCAGAGGTTAGTGGTAAAAGATGTAAATGGATCACTAGGATCTAGGAATTCAACATGGAAATTCATACTACCAAATTAGTAAGAGGACTAGGTATAGCTAAGTTAATGACTAAAGACAACATGGACCTAGTTCAAGTTAATAATGAAGGAATACTAGACTTGACAATAACAAGCATTTAGAGACAACCATATTAATGCCAGATGTCTAGAATATATGACTAATAATCAGAGAAGAGCTTTAAGATTATAGGCTCATAAATACACATTGATATAAGGGGATTTGTATTGGAAAAATAGACATGGAATATTGTTGTTTTGTCTTGACAAATATCAAGTAGAGAAATTTTTGAATGTTATGCATGCGAGTGTTTGTGGGGGGCATTATTCTACAAAGACCACTGCCCATAAGATTTTAAGAGCTGGTTATTTTTAGCCTACATTATTCAAGGATTCTTTCCAATTTGTTAGAATATGTGAGGCTTGTCAAAAAATTTCTTCAAAGTTAAAATATTCAGGAGCATTTCTGTTGAATCCAATTGTTGCAAAAGCACCATTTTCCATGTGGGGAATGGACTTCATAGGAGAGTTTGCTGAGAAATTTAGTGGAGGAAAAATTTGGATACTTGTTGCAACTAATTATTTCACAAAGTGGATAGAAGCTATCCCCAGCAAAAGAGAAACAAGTAGGATAGTGATTGATTTTCTATTAGATAATATTCTGACTAGATTTAGTGTCCCCATTAAATCAATCACTAATAATGCAATGTGCTTTAGGTCAGATGAGTTTAAGGATTTCTACAAAGAAAATGGAATTATGACATCTTATTCATCTCCTTATCATCCTCAAGAAAATGGACAAGCTAAGTCCAGTAACAAAAGTATCCTAAATTTTTTGAAGAAAACATTGGAAAGAAATAAGAGAGCTTGGCATTCAAATTGGAAGCTTGCTCTGTGGGCAGATAGAATTATAGTAAAGAAAGCTATCCATTTGAGCTTGTGTATCGATTATAGTGAAGGTTACCTATTAATAACTTGCTTCATGTATATAAGTTTATCCAGGATGAAGACTTGGACATTTCAGACCCAATGTAGGACATAATTATGTAGTTGGTTGAGTTGGATGAGATAAGAAGGAATAGTCAAAAGGACAATGTTAATTTACAACAAAAAATGAAATACCTTTTTGAAAAGAGAGATACTACCAGAAAATTCCAACTAGATGATCTAGCGATCCAGTGGAAAGTCAAAGTAGAGGATAAGGGAAAACATAAGATGTTTGAATCACTATGGCCTGGCCCTTACATACCCATCAAAGTTTTGGAAAGGATTCCTACTTATTGAAGAATATGGATGGAGAAATTTTTGAGTTTCCAGTGCATGGGAAATTCTTAAAAAAAAAATTTAGTTGAATTTATGATTCTTATGTTCATGTAGATTCATGTAAATTTTGTACAAGTGTGTTTCCCTTTAGGTTGCATCTTTCTTTCTTGCTTTAGGGTAGTTGGTTTTGGTATGTTGTCCCATAGATTTGTGGTTCTTGCTTAAATTTTCATTTAAACATCCTCAGATAGAGCCAATGTTGGTTGTATTCTCTTCTTTTTTAATTTGCCCCTTCAAATTTTTGATTTTCAGGTCTTCTCTATGCTTCATGAATTGGTCTCCTGCATTTTTCCATCCCAGAGCTCAAAATTGTTTAAAGATGTCAAAAAAACCCTAAGTGCTAGGTCTGAATGCCTTTGAAAACCCAAAAAGCCCTAAAATTTCTCACCCAAGTCTATTTGGCTATTACTTTTTCAAAATCACTTAATGGGCCCTTTAAGCATGTGTGCTTTTATATCTCTAGCTAGTCACTTAGTCCCGTGATAGTTTCAACATATTCCTTTTGGTTTAGAAATTACCCAAAACCTTTGTCATGAGGTCTCCTTAAGATAAAAGAATATTTTACTTCTTAAAATGACTTAGTGATTACCTTCAGTCGCCAAGTCTCCAGACATGAATTTTGAGGCGTTGCAACTACACTGATGAATACTTTCAAATCAACTATACTCCCCCAGTCTCCTAATCAAAATACCTTTAGTCGGGCGATCTCTAAATGAAATTATGAAGTGATGTAATATTTGGAAATTATGAGACTCCTCTTTGGTTGTTGAGTCTCCAAATAAAAGTGGCGGTCTAATCTTCTTTGGTCACTAGATCTCCAAGTTCTCAAGTGATTAGTCCTTTTATTCAGTGACCTAGCAATTTCAATGGTCATGTGTTCTCCTGAATCTGGCAGTTATGTTTCAAGCATTCAACGATCCAGTGACACAGTTATCTCTAAGTCTTATGATGCAGTGGTTAAGTTATAAAATGTATAGTGACTTAGGAAGGATGTAGGATGAAAGATTGATCAATGATTGATATTTAATCTCATTATCTAACCAAGGTTAATAAAATCTTCTAGTGACTTGGAGAATAAAGGTTTTTACACAGTCTCCACATTTAACCTTAGTTAAGAAAAATGTCTAGGGACTAGGACATGTCTTTAGTTACGTGGTCACTAAATGATGGTGAGTTAAGGAAAAGGTTAGCAGTGATAAATTTCTAGTCATTGATGCAATCTTGATTAGGTAGTAGTCGTGTGGTCCCCTAATCAAATAATGATGTAGAAAAGGCTTATACAATGTTGAGTTTTTCTTCATTGCCAAATCTCTGGATCAAACCTAGGTTAAGAAAGTTACTCATCAACTAAGATATGTCCTTAGTTGTGCAATCGCCAAATGGATAAAAGTTACATGTTAACCAAGGAAAAAAAATAAAAAAATGTGAGGATCTAGTTGCCAGATTTAGTGACATGTCCTTCCCTATTTGGTCGACGAACATAAATAAAGTTGGAAGCAATGAATAGACCAGACTATAGTCACTGGGTCACTTGATGAAAAGTGAGAATTTATGAGACTTAGGAAAGATGGTTGTCACCAAGTCTCAAGATGAAATAAATAAGAGATAAATTTGCAGCAACTAAGAGATTGACTATAGTTGCCAAATCTAATAATGAAGAAATTGAAATATTAAAGCTCACTCAATCTCTAGATAAGTTCGCTAGATGTTAAATCATTCGGTGACTATGATTTCTAACTTTAGTCACTAGGTCTCAAGATAAAATAAAATCATTCAATGACTAAGGTTTTCCCTTCAGTCACCAGGTCTCTAAAACTATTTTAAAAGTGCTAAATCTTTCAATGATTATGAGGAACTGTTTAGTCACTAGGTCTCTATAAAATTAAATCCTAATTACCTATCATTTTCTCAGCTTACAGCTAGTGAATTGAGCTTAGAGAGTGCCAAGTAATGGAAAAAGTGACATGATTTCCAGCCTTTGAGTCTCAAATGGGCCACTGCATTCAATTCTTTAGA
The DNA here is from genome assembly GCA_027943335.1 of Chamaecyparis obtusa. NCBI lineage: Eukaryota > Viridiplantae > Streptophyta > Pinopsida > Cupressales > Cupressaceae > Chamaecyparis > Chamaecyparis obtusa. The sequence continues at coordinate 403,993 of BSBK01004683.1, forward strand.
ATAAATATAGTTAACTATCACTCATTCTAAATTAACAAGCATTCTCAGGAGCAAATGAGATAGAATTAGGAGAGTTCTTGTGAATTTCAAAGTATTTTCAAGGTTCAGTAAGTTCAAAATTTTTAGAAGAATTTGAATTTTTAGTAAAAATGAGTCAAGCAACAACTAGTGGAGCTTCTTCTAGTAGGGGTGCCAAGGAAAGAACCAAGGAGATTTTTTTAATGAGTTCCTTACATTTCTGCTAGGGTCCTCATAGAATAATAAGCTTAGTGATGAATTCTTTATTGATGTTCTTTCATATTGTAGAGATGCTAAGACTCTTCATGTCACCAGAATGCGTTTATTTTGATATTTTTACATGAACTCTGATAGCTCAGTTCACATCTAAAACCCTTGGACTTCAAGCTTAGATAAGTTGATTGTTCTAGATGTCTTCCTAGATGTATACCTATTAATTGTGTTGGCTCATAGATATGACCCCCTCTCTAAGACAATTAGGAAGGAAGATGGTTCACCTCTAGTTACACTAGATAGAAATTATTTCATGAGGGCCTTCAGCATTCAAGTTTATATGGCTACATAAATAAACCTATAGGCTCAAGCCAATAGATATATTAGAGAGTCTATCTTGGTGTCCAAAGAAATTTAGAATCATGTCCCCTGAGAAAATAGGAACTACATTGTAGTAGTGGCTGGGTCAGCCCCATTCTTTTATAAAAACCTTTGCTTCTATGTAAAATACATTGCATATGGATTATGCAGAGTTTTGTGGATTGATGGTGGGGCAGATAGGATCACTTATGATATCTTGATCATGGTGTTAGATTCACAGAGCCCTCATGTGACCAAGGGGTATGATTACATTGGTTATATCATCAAAAAAATGCATGAAGAATTAGAGTCATTAAAAAATCATGAATCCATCTCTACACCAAGGTTTATGCATTATTCCCTTCTAATGCATCTTATTTTATTTTTCAACTATGATATCATGAACCTATAGGGCCTTAGGTGACAAATGATGTGGAATAGACAGCCAAATCTAGTAAACGTTTCGATAGGGGCTTGAAGTAATACCACCACTAATTATGATTTTTGTGTATTCCAAAATTGGATAGTGCAGCCTATTCTCCTTAGTTTAGTGTTGAATCTCTCTAGGTTTTCAAAAAAAGTTCTAAAGTTAATAAGACCTCAACAATTTGCTGATAAATGGACCAAAGGTCACAAATGGGAATATTTTTATTATCAGAAGACTTATACTTTGATTAGAGTCTATGGGTGACCCCAGCCACCCCACATTCTACCATTTTTTGTCCCACCTAGAATTGCATTTTTAGAGTTCATCTAGCAGCTCACACTGACTGATAAAGAGCACTTGGCCCCTCACAGAAAGGGGACATTCACCCCAAGGCAATTCAGAGTACATAATTTCACAATTGGAAAGAATGCTTTCAGTCAACTAAATGATTGGTTAGGGTAGTTTAAAATGCATGTTGTTGTATATAGATATGCTGACTTAGAGGATTTTATTGTCTCGACTAGGAAGTATTATACTCCTAGCATTCCAATCAGTAAAAGGCATGAAGAATGTCCTAAAGAGGATGTTATAAGAAATATTGTAGATAATGATGAAGTAGTAAGAAGAGCCCAAAAACTCATTGATTTGTTTTCCAAGGAGTAGTTAATAAAAAGAAAAGGATTTACTTTTGGAAGATTCTTCCCTACACTCCCCTATCTCCAAAGATTTGAGCAAATGATGTCAAATTTTAATACATTTATGAGATTCTCTTGAGGACCAGATTGATGATGAGGAAGGGGAGAAAGAGAGATACTCTAAATCAGATTATGATGATGATAGTGATGGTGGTTATCTAGTGTATAGCCCCCCTAGATTGGAGCAACCATTGATTACTAAATAGGGGGCTGATGAGAATGAAATCATATATCTGACAGAGTTACCTAGTTCTCAAGATACAAATGAGCCTCCATAAAAAAGTAGAAATTATTGGTTGGAGAGCCTTTTCAAGTGAGAACTATGGAGAAGAAAAAAGATAGGGTGGGAGCCCTCTTCAATTGAACTAAGGTTCATGACCACCAATTGAGGAAGAAAATAAGAGAAGAGAAGAGAAAGCAAAAAGTGGTGGCAGAAAATATAGAATTTCCTTTGGCTCTTTGCCAGGATGAGAGGATATTGGAACAAGATGCATTCTTGAAGGATGATGATTTTATCAAGTCAAATGAATTCAGGAACTTCTTGTTATCTCATAAGTAGCAACACGTTGCATAAAATGTCTAGATTACATAAGAAGGTCAAGTGCCTGATGAGGCTATCCAAGTACTAAGAGATTATGACCCTGAATTTGAGACCATTACCCCAGAGGAAGCTAGACAATTGGTTAAGTATAGAAACATGTTACTTGTACCTAGGTGGGATTTAGCCCCAGCTTTCATCATTGATAAAATAAGGATACCGGTAGGATGACATAACATTGTCTTTAGAGACACAAGTGGGGGAAATTATTAAAGGATTTGGGTATAGCCCAAAAAATCAAGCATTGGCTATATGGAGCCTATACCCCAAAGATCAAAAGCCCTCAATTTTGAATGTTAAAGAATAGATGGATGATGATAAGGTTGTGTGGTCCATCCACAACACAAGGGACCTAGAGATATCTCAAGTGCTCACTCATTTTGCGAGGCTAAATGAGGATAAAACTAAGGAGCTATCAGTAAGATATGGTACCCTCCTAAATGATTATAGTGCACTTATGAAAGATGGGGATGTGCACATAATGAAGGAGAAGGCATTAGAAAAACATGTAGAAGACTTAACTTAGAAAATACTGAATATGCCTGAAGTTACCCCTGCACCACTAGAGTGGCCTATATTACTAGAGAATAAAGATATAGATGAAGAGGAGGCTATTGCAAATATTGAGAAGACAAAATTATAAAAGAATGAGGCTATCTTGCAAGCCCTTTTGAATATCTTGCAGCATATGATTAATATATTAAAAGATAAGGTAGATTTAGTTTTTATTACTTACAATAAATTACCTAAGTTGTAGGTAGAGGTGAAGAATTTTGTTACAAATTTAAGTGCTTATTATACAACTTGGTCAGTAAGGGCACCACTTTTTGAGAGATTGGAAGTTGTCCAATCTCTTAGAGTAGATAATCAAGAGATTGTCTTACAGGTAGGTGAAGAGATTAATTAGATTTAAGCCATTTTTCCATTATTCAAAGGAAAAGAAAATCAGATTGAGGCCAAGATAGCTATGTTCAACTTAGATTTCAATAGGTTTATTTCCCCATTTAAAGGTGAAGATGGTGTAATAAATAATTTGAATAAGTGGAGATTATATTTTGATCTCCTATTACCTAAAAAAGAGTAATTTATTAATGAGAATAATGAATCAGATATTGAAAGGTTTAATGCCACTTTGGATGAAGCCATAAAACATGAGATGGAATTCACCAAATTCATAATAGATGTCAAGTTGATAATAGATGCCAGGTGGGAAAGAAAAAAGGCACAATTGCAGCATGTTTATATTTTTAAATGGTAGATAGAGGAGGAGGTGACTATGTGGGATGAGCTCACAAATCCCAAGAATATTTAAATTTGATGCAATTGACTTTGATATCTTGGATGACAAATCATGAGGACAACTACATACATAACACCTGACCTCAGAGTAAAAGAATTATAAGCTATCTATTAATAATGGTGTAAGTTAGCTAGAATGGTGGTCAGCATATCTTGCAATAACTCAATGAAGCTATCATGAATACCTATAGACAAAGGTGTCAGTTATCAATGAACAAGGGGCAGAACAGTCCAAAATTTTTTTGTCTCCCCACCGTTTGAAGGCTTTTCTTGTAATATTTCTTTTATGCTTTCTAGGTTTAGGGCTCCAACCATCTGAAGCTTGTTGCATTCTCATTCATAAGATATTTCCAAGATGGTTGGGCTATATATATGAGCTGTAACCTCAATTTTGAGGATTCTAGTTGAAAGATAATAGAAAAATTGAATACAATTGCTATAGAGCAGACTTCTAAATTTTGTGTCTAAGCTTCTAAGCATGAGATTTTGTATGTAATTGATAGGCCTATTTTAATAAAAATACACTACAATTTCTATCTTATATTATTGTTGTCTCTTTACTTTTTTATGTTTTACTCTTGTATGTTTTATTTGTAAAGCATCTAAAATATACCAGTTGTCAAGCAACTTGTTTAATTGATTGTGAGTTTCTTTCAAGGAAGGAATTAAAATTCTCATTATCAAGTTTAGAGAATAAATATATTTGTAAAGATTTTGATGATAGTAATATTGGATTGACAAAATAGTTTGTAAGGCATTCTATTCAGATTGCAGATAGTTTGTAAGGCATTCTATTCAGATTAATCTAGAACATAATAAGAAAACTAATTAGTATGAAAGTGAAATTAAACTAGAATGAGGATTACTCTAATTATGTAAATAAAAAGCTTTAAAAAGTATGAAAATTGAGACAAAAATTCACTATAATTTTGGTACTCTCACAATTGCTTCCCCAAAATGAAGAAAAGAAGGTTCATAAAATAGAAGAGCCTAGGAGAAGGATGAAGAGTTTCTTGAAAAGAAACGGCTGACTCTTCATCTCCATGGAGGAAGGTGAGACAAATTGAAGGAATAATTTAATTAAATGAATGAATAGTGCCTCATGGGTGGCTTTTTAAGTTATTTTGAATAATTAAATCCAAATAAAGATGTCCATTAAAATAACCAAATATTATTTAATTCCTTTGATGTGTATTAGCTAAAGGGGGTAGAATTAATTTAATTTAAAAGCACTAGGACTTTAGAATTAAATTAATTAATCATAGGGATTTTTAGCCAATAAATGTTGAAAATTTATGAATTAAATATAGAGTATGATTAATGCAAATTTAGGGTTTTTTGCATTTGACACCAAGTCAAATAAAGTCAAGTAGGAGACAGAATTTCCTAGTACAATAGGACTTTAATGATATAGAAATTGAAGAAACGCACCAAAATTGATTAAAATAGTAAGGTGCTAATTTTTGGGTATTACATTTTTCCCCTCTTTGAATTGATGTGTGAGCAACGCATTGATTCAAAGAATAGTTTGATGTGACAATTCATGAGGTTTTAGGATTATCCCTAGAACAAAGCTTAACCCTTGGAAGTCAAGGTTAGGATGCCAAGACACCGATAAGATCAAGTTACAGAACCATCTCTAGAATGAAGCATGATTCTCTAAAGCCTAAGTTAGATTGTGAAGACTTCGGTTGGAGAGAAGACTGAAATTAGGGTTAGATTGCCCCAATGCCCATTGATAGATGATAACTGATGTAGATTTAGGACTATCTTTAGAATGAAGCTTAGCCCTCTGTGACTTAGGTTAGATTTCCTAGATAACGGTCCAAAAGAGATTTTGAGAGCCATTCCAGAATGAAGCTTGATTTTTAGGAATTGGGGTTAGATTGCCCCAATACCTAATGAGATTTGAAGAACCATCTCAAGAATGGAGCTTGATCCTTGAGGATCCGAGTTAGATTTCTCAAATACCTAAAAGATAGATGACAAGATGATAAGATGTGAGGCCCAAAGATGCCCCTAGTGATGAGAACTTTTGATTCAAATCAGACTGATTCGAGAATTGATTTGACAAGATTCAATGATGCAATCATCTTGCCCCCTTAGGAGTGAAATTGAAAGATAACACATCAGAAAGATGATTGACAACAAAAGGTTATACATATAGATAAGATCAAAGATCCAGAGGAACTCAGAACATATTATAGAAGAATTGAGAAGTTGCAGGAGCAATTCAGAGCAATTTGGAGGTCCTGTTGACCAAGTTTGACCAAATTTGGATAGGGATGACTAGAGTTGAGTAGAGTTAAATTTTGATGAAAACATTGAAGATCTCAAGAAAATGATGATGAGACAAGATTCTAGCAAGAAAGTGATGCCAGAAGGTCGACTGCACAAGCGTCTGATCCTAATGGTCCCTAGAATTTTAAAATGCAATTTTGAGCTATCTAGAGATGTCATATTTTGATTTTGATCCCAAAAATGGATTCAGAGCTGTTGATTTAGCCAAGGGGTGAATTTTTCACACAAAACAGAGCACTTTTAAAAATTAGGTCAAAAGCTATATAAGGCCCAGAGGGGTCATTTTCAAATCATTATTCACTTTCTCTTCTAGCGATTTGAGAGCTTTGAGAGAGATGGAGAACATGCCAGTGCATACACATTAATTTGGGTGCTCCTGACAATATAGTCGACCGCTAGAGTATGACGCACCTGTAAGTAGTTGATAAACCATCATGTATTTCAAGTTTTAATGATTTTTAGGTCATTTAGGTTAGATTTTTAAGTGTTTTAAGCCTTGTTCATCAATCTTCACACGAGGAAATAGTTTCCTTGATCTGGCCCAGTCGCCCCTCGTGCGAGAAAATAGTCTCCTCATGAGGGTTAGGGCTTCCTTGCCCAAGGAATCTATGTGAGCTCACACGAGATGCTTTGCGGTGCCACACAAAATTCCATCCCCAATGATGAATTCTCACACAAAAAAAGATCCTGTCTCGCATGATAGAGAAAATCTCGCACGAGAAGCTGCTGCAACTTTGTAGAGTCTTCACCTAATTTTGCATAAAATTAGCTAAGTAGAATGTCCCAGAGTCATGATTAGGATAGATGCATAGCCTCACTTGTTGTTATTGCTTTCAAAAATCACAATGATTGAGATACTAATCAAATGTCATCGCTTTCTTTGTAGGTTGACTTCCTAGATGTCACATTCTAGTCTCACCACCTAGTTATTGGTGAGCTGATACATAGATTGACTAATGCTAAGGGTGCCCATATTTATGGGATAGGATTGACTTACTTGTGTGATATACCTAAAATTTGGGTAAATCATAGTCTATTAGGTGCATTGGTCGAGCCTTTCCATTCAAGGACAAACACTTTCCACTTGTCGATGGGGGAGATGATAGTCACTATCTAGGACATATAAATGATATTATTCCACAGGGCTTGCATGGAGTATGAAATCTAGCTGAGAGTGGGTACACTGGCACTGAGGGCCATATTTCAAGATGAGCTAGTGATGGGTCAGGCCATCTCATGGGAGGAGCTGATCAGCAGATATGGATCTTATCACAGACTAGCAGTTGTCTTAGCCATATTCTTGAGCTATTACTTGGTTCTAGATCGAGGACAACATGGATTGGAGTGCGGTTGGGGTCGCATGTTGTAGTGGATGCTGGATAGGCCAGTTGTGAGGTTTAGATGGGGTGAGTGCATTCTTGTGTAGATGTACCATGAGACACATAAGATCATGTATCAGAGTGTGTAGACCATGGCTGCATGAGTCTTTGTTTTGTAGATATGGGCCTAGGCGCATCTCCCTATATGTAGGCCGATCTTATATGATACTCAGCAGCCCCTAGAGCCATATATATATAGATATGAATGCCCCATGACTCATGCAATGCTGGGTAAGATAGAGCAGTGGCACGGGAAGTTGTATGACATGGCAATGGTCATATGGAGACCATGGGTGGCTATAGAGGTTTGGGATGATGCTTGACACAAGCTCCCACATATGTTCATCTCGCATCCACTGATCGGATTAACCATTTCTATTATTGAGCACTTCCTACTAACATGGGTCTTATGACAGTTTGGGAGACCATAGGATGTCTCCCAGGAGTACTGCACTTATGCCTGATTTGTCGATGAGATGAAGAAGGGTTGGCAGGCTAGGTTGGATCAGGGTAGATGCATGATCAAGGTATGAGTACCACCAGCCTAATGGGAGTACATGGAAGATGCTACCAATGCAAGGGTGACACCTACATACATAGATCACATCTTGGCTCACCCATACCCAAGGTTCACAGATCCTATTGGCATGGGCTAGAGAGCATAATAGGTAGTACAACCTGCACAACTATAACAAGCATAGAAGCAATAATAGTCACAAGAGAAGCATGGATAATAGTAGGCTTCTCAGTAGCAGTAGTAGAGAGTATTGAGATCAAGGAGTGGGAAGACTCCCATCCCCCCTAAGACTATGGGTTTAGATGCAGGTGTTGGTAGTAGTGGGACCTAAACAAGGTCCATGAGATAGAGGATAGGTGACACATTGCAATAGCCTCCTAACAAGGAGGTGCAGGGTGAGGATATTAACATGTAGGATCAGGCTACATAGGGGCCACCTTAGGTTATACAGCTATAGGAGGCTCTCAAGAAGAGCTAAGAGAGGATCAGGTAGGTGTAGAGGGAGAGGGATGACTTCCATACATAGGTCATCATCCAAGAGACCTGGGTATTAGAACAAGATCAAGAGATCAAAGGGCTCTAGGACACATTGGCTAGGGTATAGATGGAGGCTAGATATGAGGCTCCGTAATCAGCCTATTATTATGTAGCATACATGGGCATAGTGTGAGACTTAGTGGAGTGGGTTCCACCATTTGCAGAGTATGTTGGGGAACAAGCCATTCCATAGGGACCACCTCCTCAGGCACCACCACAGGGTCCACCTCCTCAAGGTCCACCACCTTAGGGACCTCCTCCTCCACCTATGATAGGTGGTTAGGGTCAGAGATAGATACATCTTGATATACATTATAGCCCTATTTTTGATAGACTATGCTCGAGTAGCACCATTTTTTTATTGTACTGACATCAATATCGATATATATATATATATATACATATATATATATATATATATATATATATATATATATATATATATATATATATATATATATATATATATATATATATATATGTATATATATATATATATATATACACATATATATATATATATATATATATATATATATATATATATATATATATATATATATATATATATATATATATATATATATATATATATATATGAGCTTGACTTTTGATATCATCATACTTGTGTATATATTGCTTTTATGTTGATGTTTATGAGATATTTCCTATATGATTAGATGTATGGATTATATATGAGATGCACATGATGTTTTATGTAAATGTCAATGAATATGCACATATATGCAATGTGAAATACAATAATAGATGATAGATATATGAATGTGATGTATGATTTAATTTATGCTTATAATGGATGCACATGCTCATGAATATGTAGATGTAAAATGTATGCATGTCAGTTTATGGATGCAAATGGAAATGCAATGTACATGCAATGTATGTGGTACTAATCATCTCATGTAGGATTTTGCAATATATAATAGGTACTAACCAAAAGATGTTTGAAGATCGAGAATGGGGACCAGACACTTGGGCAGCCAAGATGAACCCGGGGTGAAAGATGAGAACCTTTGATGAATAGATCTAGAATGGAACAATAAAGAGAGCACCAAAACACTATCTCAATGCAAGCCTAAGCTAAATGAAAATCTTAGGACTTGGTTGTTGGACCCATTTTATTTTCATCATAGAGTTTTTAGCAATGGATGTTCGTAGGATGCCATACAACCATCACTAACATTGCAACCATGAGAATATGAATATGACATTAGTCTTACATTTGTTAGAATGAGGTGTAAGCATTAAGACAAAAGAAGCCAAAATGACCTGAACACCTATTCCTTTTGATTTAGCAAGTTAACATAAGCATCAAACCACAATTGCTAGAATGACCTGAATGTTGTTTGCATACAAACATGCTAGACACATGAGAGTTTCTTCCTTTGCTAAGTGAATGATTAAGCATATGAAGGTGCTCAAAGTGACCCTTATGTTCACTTCATAGGATGAGTGTTTGCAATTTCACTTGTATAAAAAAGAAGTCACTCAAACAAACAAGGAAAATAACCAACCTCACCAAAGTGTCCACATAAAAGGAGTCGAGGTACACATGGCCATCCAACATGAGATGAAGGCTCTCATAGTGGACACCCCTCTTAGATAGATTCATTGGATCACTGGGACTAAACTAGCAAAAAGAAAGCAAAGAAAAGATCATGCCCCAAGTCTTCATGTCTCTCAATTAAGACAAACATCTTGGATTTTCTTGAGGGGAAATGATAAAGAAACAAAACAAGTACTCGAAGGAAAAGCTCAACGTGCTTCAGAAAGATACATATCTAGTTTTCAGTTTTAGTTTAAGTGGATTGAAGTCAAATCAGAAGTATACCATGTTCAAAGTCTCAATAGGATAGCAACAATAGGTAGACACAATGAGAACCACTGGTGACTGACATGAGAGATAGAGTCTCAAATAGATATCAAAGCACTAACCAAGTATGAGTAGGTAGATGCAATGAGAACCACTGGTGGCTGATACAAGGAAGATTCTCAAAAGAGAAAATTGAAAGTGAACAAAACATTAGCAGGAAGGCACAGTGAGAACCACTAGTGACTGATGTACATGAGATCCCAAAAGAGAGGGATTTGAATGAGAGCCAGGTAGTAGTAGGCAAGCACATGGAGAACCACTGGCAACTGATACATGAGAGATCCAAAAGGAGAGAAATCTCAAAAGTAGCTAGGCATAAATAGGAAAATGTAGTGAGAACCATTGGTGACTGACATACAGGAGATCCTAAAAGAGAGGAATTTGAATGAGAGCTAGGTATTAGTAGGTAGGCATAGGGAGAACCACTGGTGACTGATACATGAGATAAATCTCAAAAGTAGCTAGGCATTAGTAGATAAACGTAGTGAGAATCACTGGTGACTGATGCATGAACAAAACCTCTGAAAGTGATAGGACAATGCCCCCTAGACTAGGAAGGTGCCTCCAAGTGTGAACAATTTCAATCCATGAAGATTCAAGTATAATCTTGAAAGTAACTCAAAGAAAGTGCATGAGCTAGCAAACTAAAGCAAGAAATAGACTAAAGCAGGAAAGCGAGAAAGCAAATTAATGTAGGAAAGCAAGAGCCAAGCAGTGCTGCAATAGGTATAGCACTGGGGAACAAGAGGTGCCTATTTAATAGGTTTTCACCAACTTTATAGAGATTCTATTTTTGCTACCATGATGCCTGTTTACCAAGTTTTCATCAATGGCACATTTTTTCTTTTTCAATTTTTTTGTTCTTTTCTCTTTTTTGATTTTTTTTTGTATTTTTCAATTTTCCTTTTTTCTTTTTTGTATCTTTTCAAACTTTCTATTTTTTTGGTATTTTCAAGGTGTCTGTTACTAGGTTTTCACCAAGATAATAGATACATCAAAGTGCCTCTTTACTAGGTTTTCACTAAGATGATCATTTTTTTCAGTTAATTTTTTAGTTTTTAGGATTTTTTTAGAATAGAGTATGTACATGAGCACACAAGAAATGTCTCAACTATAGAATATTTTTAGGTGCAGAGCATTGATTGACTCTTTGAGCTATTCTCCTTCATTAGTAGATAGTTGATAAGCACTAGACCCAAATGCTACAGTGATAATATATAGACCAAGCCAGTTTGGTTCAAACTTTCCTTTTTGTATCCACTAATGTTGATTCTTGGGGTTTTCTCTCAGGAAAAGATCACCCACTTGGAATTCCCTTGGTCTAAATTTCTTATTGTATCTCTTAGAAATCCTTTTCTGGTATGCTCTTAGATGATCGGATGCCACTTGCCGACATTCATCTAGTAACTCTAGCTCTTTTAGCTGAGATATTCTAATGTCTTCATTAGTAATGAGGTTCTTTAGAGAGACTTGCAATGTAGGAATCTTGACCTCAATAGGCAAAAAAACATCCACACCATAGACTAACGCATAGGGCATGGCCCCTATTGGAGTTTGAATTCTTTTTCTGTAGGCCCATAAAGTTGGATTAATCTGGAGATGCTAATCCCTACCAAATTTATGAACTATTCTGTGCAAAATCTTGAGAATTGTCTTGTTAGAAGCTTATGCCTATCCATTACCCTAGGGATAATAGATCGAGGAGAAATCCTAGATGATTCTAAATTTAATACATAACTCCTTTAGGTCCTTGTTCTTGAACAACCCCTCATTGTCAGTAATTATTGAGGAGGGTACACCATATCTAGAGATGATGTAATTTAGTATGAATCTTGCTATAGATTTTCCATTACCTATAGCTAGACCAACTTAGTAAAATATTATGTAGCTGTGATAATGAATTTGTGTCTTGTTGAAGAAGATGAATGTATCTGACCCACCAAATCAAAGCCCCATTGTTGAAATGGCTAGAAACTGATGAATGGAATGGGCTCCTTGGTAGGAGCATGGATCAAATTTCCATGAAGCTAACATTGTTTACAAGATTTTGCATATTGTATAGCTTCTTTTTCCATATCCAACTAGTAGTAACCAGCTCTAATAAGTTTATGATCTAATGTTAGACCACTCGAATGAGAACCACAGATGCCTTCATGCACCTCAGCTAACACACGTTTGGACTTGTTAGGCTCTAGACACCTAAGGAGGGTACCATCCAGACCTCACCTATACAAGTCATTAGCTACAATGACATAACGTGAAGCACTACAGATTAGGTGGCATTTTTCATTCTAGATATAAGTGTCTAGAATAATTTGGTCCTAGAGGTAGGAGTAAATATGAAGGTAGCGGGATGAATCATGTCCAATGATTGAACAAATCATCCTAGATTCAGGATTATTGTAGGCTAGGTAGCATAATGTTTCCACCACAAACTCATGTCGAAAGTCATTTTCTGACATTTGTAATAGAGAGGTGAGAGTAGCCATGGCATCCGCTACTTTATTATCTGCACTTGGGATCTGCTATAAAGTAATGTTTGCAAATAATTTTCTTAGGTCATCAACCATTCATTTATAAGGCACCATTTTTTCATCTTTGGTTTGATAGATATCATTAACTTGATTGATGACCAATTTTGAGTCTCCAAAGACCTTAAGTTCATCCACACACCATTCAATAGCTATCTTCATGCCATTGACCAAAGCTTCATACTCAATGGTGTTGTTTGTGCAAGGAAACAACATTTTGTAAGCTTTTGGTAGAGAGTATCCTTCTAGTGTAATGAATAATATTCTCGCTCCTGACCCCTATTGGGTAAATGAGCCATCAAATAACATAGTCCATGTCTGATGTGTAAGAAGCATTATGGACTCATCTGGAAACTCAATGCTCAATGGTTGATAATTTGTTATAGGTTCTTTAGCCAGTTGATCTACAATAGATTTCCCTTTAATAGATTTCCTCTCTACATACTCAATGTCAAACTCACTCAGTATCACATGACCCATTTTGCTAATCTACTTGTAAGGTCAACTTTGCTGAGTAAGTAATTTAATGGATCAATTTTAGCAATAAGTCTTGTAGTGTGAGAAAGCATATAGTGTCATAGTTTTTGTGAAGAAAACACCACTACCAGACAAGCCTTTTCAATGAATGAATAGTTCATCTCATAAGAGACCAAAGTTCTACTGATATAGTATATAGCTCTTTCTATGTTATTCTGATCGTCTTGAGCTAGTAGTGCACCTAAAGATGTGTCTGCAGCTAAAATGTTGAGGATGAGTGGCTTCCCATGAATAGGAGGTATCAAGATTTGTGGATTAGCAAGATATTGTTTGATTTGCTGAAATCCTTTCTTACATTCTTCATTCCATTCATAGCTCACACCTTTATGCAAAGTCTTGGTGAATGGTTGTGACTTATCGACCAGTTGTGAAATGAAGCGTCGAATAGATTGTAGTCTACCTTGAAGTCCTCTCATTTGACTGATGTTATTTGGTGGAGGAATGTCCATGATAGCTTGAACTTTCTTAGGATCCACCTCTATGCCTTTAGTAGATATGATATACCCCAAGAGTTTACCAGAAGTTACCCCAAATGCACATTTTTTGGGACTGAGTCTCAAATTGAATTATTCCATCTGATCTAGTATAGGACCTAGATCTACAAGATGTGTTTTCCGCTACATGCTTTTAGCCAAAGTGTCATCTACATAATCTTCCATTGTTTTGTGCATCATGTCATGAAAGATGGTTTTAATAGCTCTTTGATATGTAGATTCGGTATTTTTTAGTCCAAAGGGCATGAAATTCCAATAGAATGCTCCCCAAGCGCATGTGAAGGCTGTCTTTTCTTGGTCTTCTGGCATGATCTTTATCTGATTATAACCAAAAAATCCATCCATTAGAGAGCACATTTGGTAGCCAGCTGTCATGTCCACTATCATGTCAATATTAGGCAATGGGAAATCATCTTTAGGACATGCTTTTTTTTAGGTCTTTGAAGTCTATGCACACAAAAATTGATTTATCATGCTTTGTAACTGGAACAATATTAGAGATCCATTCTACATAGTCAATAGCTCTAATGAAACCAGTCTTGAGAAGTTTTTCTAATTCAACTTTAACCAAAAGTGCCACATGTGGATGCATCTTTTGAAGCTTTTATTTGACAGGCTTAATGCCTGGTACAATAGATAGATGATGCATGATTAGATTGGGATCCAATCCAGGCATATCAGAGTAAGTCCATGCAAAGTTGATTTTATTGCTTTGAAATAAATTGATGAACTCTTCTTTTTCCTTTGTAGATAGTGATTGTGCTAGATGAATAATCTAAGGTGTAACTTCTATACCCAAGTTCACTGGTTGGGTGGCTCAATCAGCACTGATGATCTCTCATGGAAATTACTAGGAAGTGTATCAATTATCTCATCCTTGGGCACCTGAGAGAGGTTTTCACCCTTGGATACATCTTTTATTTTTACTTTTTTCAGCTCTGACATTGCCATAATGTGGTTTTCACCATTAGAGAGCCTATTCTTTTTTATTTTAATTTGATGACTAAGATACTTGATATCAGCTTTGGTCATGTTGAAACTGCTTTCACTGGTGAAAAATGTTATAGGTTTGATATCATTAAGATAATAGGCCAAAGTGTAGTCATTCTGGAACATAAGGACTTCACTAGATAGAGAGGGAGAGTTTCAATTGATAAGTTCAGGATGGCAGAGTGAAAGAGTAGTGGTGTGTTCAAGTGCATTCATAGTATAGTCATCAAAAGTGTGGATGAGCAAGTTGAGACCTAAAGCAATCAGATCCAAAGGTGTGTTTGAATCCTCTTGAGACCTCACATCGAAAGTAGAGGGTATGTCAGTGTTAGTAGATTCACACTCGATCGTCTTAACACTAGACCCTTCACCTACTTTGAGAAGGTTTTCATACACATGAACAACATCTATATCTACATCAAAAGTGGTATCAGATAGAGAGTCAAACTCATATTCATGTCAGTCAGTGATGCTTGATATGGGAATTCCATCCACACTAGCTGTACTATTTGACTCATCTTCATTTCTTGTAGTATTAATGGTTTGCTGAAGTTGATCTTGTTCAAAACAATTTTGGAAAGATGGTGGTATGTATTGTTGACCCTGAAAACTAGCATTGTTAATTTTCATTTCTCTCCATTGGTCATATGTGAGTATATGTAGTGAAGTAGTATCATCAGAATCACTATCAATTCCTACCAGATTGACAAGTCTTATAGGATTATCTCATTCTATAAAGAGTGCAGAAAATTTTGGAGGAATAGGATATGGAGAGATATCCTCATCAGAGCTGGTCTCTGATTTATCAGTTGAAGCAATGTTTTTAGGTTCTAGTTGGCATTCTAGTTCTGGCACAAATTCATTAATCCCTAAATGAAATAGGATCTTATTAAAGCCAAGACCTAAGGTGTCATTGGTCCTATGACTTGTGGCTTTAATTGGTTCAAGCAAGCCATTATCATTCACTCCTATAGTACCACTTCCTTTGTAACCAAAGCGCTTCATGATTTTGAAGGCTTCACTATATGGTTCTTGTTCTAAGTCATGAGCAATAGTGATTTGTTTAGATGTTTCCTTTCCTTTTTAAAGCCAAGCTATAATAGCTCTTTCCTCTTCCTCATCCTCTAGTGGTGTTGTGGCCTTGAAAAAGGCACCATCAAAGACTATTTGGGGAAAATAAGAAGAAGGTTTCTTGTTCTTAGAAGGTCTCCCGTAGGAACATAGAGATGGAGGTAGAGAATCTAATGATAACACATGTTCAATTTGATACCCTCCCATGCCTGTATCCTTGAGTTTTAGTCTATTACATTTCTTTGAGTTTGGCATCATAGAATTTAGTGGACTCTCTATTAGCTGGGACAAAACTATCTGCAAACTATGTGAGTGTGTTGCAAGAATAGTTTGTCTTGGAAGCCATAGTTACCTCTACTCCATGGAATAAAAACTTGATGCATTGATGATATGTAGATGGAACTGGCTGCACTTCATGGATCCATGGTCTACCCATTAAGATGTTGTACGCAAGAGGAATATCTAGGACATGGCAAATAACATCTCTTTCGATAGGTCTGAGTCAGATGGGCAGCACAACTAGGCCTTTGGATTTGTGTTCTTCTTCATCATATGCTTTGATAGTAATCTTCTTGTGGGAATCTATGCAATCCTCATCATAACCTAGCTAGGTGAGAAACTTAGCATAATAGATATTGAGGCCAGCACCATTGTCAATGAGAACACGACGGACATGTTTGGGACCTATCATGACTTCTATGTGAAAAGGAGCATTATGATGATGGCTTAGAGAGTGGTTATCTTCTTCACAAAAGAACAAATAGTGATTTTAGGTTAGGGGACCCACCATGGATTGAAACCAATCTAGATCCAAATCTTTTGGGACATTTCCTTGGTGAGGGCTTTATCAAGAATCTCCCTATGAACAGGCGAGATCTTCAACAACTCAAAGATGGTTATTTGAGCGTTGGTATGTTTTAGCTAGTCTAGAATGCTATAATTAGTTGTGCTAGGCATAGAGACTAATTTTGAATTCTTGTTGGTAGGTCCAACAATAGCTTTATCCATAGGTTTCTTCAAAGTAGATGTAGAAGGGTCAGGACCCTTAATGGTGATTTTTTCATGAGAGCGAGTAACAACGTTTGCACAATCCTGAGATGATTTAGGTTTAGAAGAACAATACCCTAGGCCTCATAAGACAAACATGGTCTTTGGCTTAGGAGCATCCCTGCTCCCCTTAATAGTAATCACATCACAATACTCAACCTCAATAGGTTCAATCATGTTGATGACATTATCATTAGTAGTGTACGTGTAGTTGACTTTGGCATTAGTATTCTGAGTCTTGGAAGATTCACCTTTCTTGTGAGGAGGAAAGGGATCTTTAAATGCCAGATGATCTAAATTCTTGTTATGGTTGTCCACAACAATGTCACTATTGTCTATCAGATCTTGGATCTTATGACATAGTTGGAGACAAGTAGATGTCTTATGACCATTGTTTTGGTGATAATCACAGTATGCGTTGTCATTCCACCAATGAGGCCATAGTTGTGGATCATAGAGATGCTTTTCCAAAGGAGTGAGTATCTGATTCTGCATGAGAGTCTTATAAACCACATCAAGTGGTTCTCCTAAGGAAGTGAACTCATGCTTGGGTTGAGAGGCCCAAGGCTTATTTTTAGCAAATCTTGATGGTTGTTGAGTGTTTGTTGCAGCCTTTTCAATATCTTTGACTTCCTGTATACTAGAGGAAAGATTGAAAATAGATTTCACAAGCTTTAGGATCACATTGTCAACCACTCCATCATTCACAACATCTCTATTCTTGTTGACAAACTTCCCTCTATCTTTGTTCGAGGAGGAAGCCCTCTTTTATTATCTTTGTTCAAAGTCAACTCTCCTTTCTTGATCATAAATGCCTCTATTTGCACAGCTTTCTTAATCATGCTATCAAAGATTAGGGGACCTTGTAATTGTACTTGATATTTAAAATTTGGGACAAGATTGTCCAAAAATATGTCGAATATCTCAGACTTTGGTAGTTTGCAGGGATACTTTGTTCATAGTTGTCTCCATCTCTAAAGAAATGTTAGGAAAGGTTCCCCTTGTCACTATTTCAAATTGAAAAGATCTCAGATGTTGACCAAATGCTGAATATTATGTGAATAATGTTGGAGAAACATATTAGCAATTTCATCAAAAGTCTTACTGCCAGTGGGTAATTGAGAAAACCACTCCATAGATGGTCCACCCAAGCTACGAGGAAGGAGATGCATAAGGTATGTTTGATCATGTATGAATTCCATAGATAGAGCACTTAACTCTCTCAAGTAATCTTGGGGATCAGTAGTACCCAAGTATTTGTCATATTTAGGTAGCTCTAAACCTTTGGGAAAAAGCAGCATGTGAAGACTCTTATTAAAGGGGAAATGACATATGCTTTCCATTGTGAATTGTTGTATGGGTTTATCCTTATCCTTCGCAAGTTGGCTAATTTGATCTTGCATGTCTTAGATCATATTTTGCAACTCAACAGTCTCAATTTATTCCTCTTTGGCCACAAGCATCTCAACTTGGTAGTTTGAGGGTAATTTGGCCTCTTGTTTGGCCAACTCAAGAAAGTATTTCTCCTTCTCTTCTATAAGGAGGATCTTCATCATCTTAATAAGACTCTTGTTGGCTTTCACTGCATCTATGTCATTTTGGGTTGTCACCTCATCGTCATTAACAATAATCTTATAGATGCTTGGGGCTTGATCTTGACTTTGGTCATGTGGAGGAGGATGATAGTGATATGCTTTTTGACCACCTTGAGATTTGTTTCAAGATTAATCATTTTGGGATTGACCATACAACTGATCATTTTGAGATTGACCATGATGCTAGTTATTTTGATATTGATCATGACTTTGGCTATATTTTCCTAGTTGGAAGTCGAATGGATCTCCCATCTTGTCAATGTGGGATTGTGCAGCGAGTGAAGACTCAGTAAAATGATGTGAATGATGCTAAAAGGGTGCAACTAAGGTAACTTTTGGCACTTTAACAGGATTAAAAGGGTTGATAGGTTCAAACAAGTCAATAGCTTTGGTAGGGTTGATAGGTTCAATTATAGGACTGGTCTGAGGAAGTGGCCTTCCAAAGTTATGAAAGAATGAGTTATTTTGGAAGAATGAGTTGTCCTATTCTTGAAATGATAAGTCAGGTTGCACTTGAAACAATAGATTATAACACTCCTAGAACACTAGAGGTGATGATTGAGATGGGTTGTCTTTCAATGTAATCAATGAAGAGGAACTTGAGGACCCCTCACAATATTCAGATTACATGATAGGTTCAGGATGACCTATTTCTTGTTTACAAGATCTACCTATACCTTGTCTAGTACCATGAATGGGGAAAGTGTTGACACTTCTAGTTGTAACAGTCATAGATGAAGATTAAGTAACAAGAGAGGACTTGGGATTATGCTAGAACTCTATCTCTAGGAATAGCAAAAAGGAGATAAAGGCTAGAATAACAAAGATGTGAGATGTACCCAACATGAATCATCAAGAGAATGGCTAGAATAGCTGAGATGTGACTATCGCATCTCAAGGTACAAAAGCATAATGAGATAAGACAAATAATAGAGAGACAATATGATTTTTAAGCAATAATTGGTTGGTTCATAGCTTGAGACAATCAGTTTTAGATAGTGGACAATAGGAAAATAGGCAAATAGACCTCATAAAAAAATTAGGTTAGGCAAAAAGTTGACCAGTCAATGGGAAATAACTCACTATTTTGGAAATTAGGGTACAGGTTCATGTGAGAAAGTGTTGGTTCACGCAAGAAAATTCCAAGTTTCATGTGAGAAAATGCTCAGATTCTAAAATTTCACATGGGAAAAGATCAAAGTTCAACTGTTTGACACATTTTTTGAGGTAAAGATCAATTTTTTAGACATAGCCTAAACTACTCTCTGATAGTATTTCTAGTTTTCACATAGTTTGGAATCAACAAACTCAGTTTGAATATTGCAAGCAATTGTTTACAAGCTGAAGTTTTAGATCAAGCAATAGTGACGCAAGAAGTAGTCACAAACAATTCAACCAAGGAAAAAGCAACTTGGCAGAATCATGGGAGGTTTTGTTTAATCATGATGGATAGTTCAAGACTTGAAAAAAACACTTAGTTATTCCTACAAAGAAAATGGTAGAGAAGATAAAATTTGTGCCTTACAACTTATGTGCATGTGTTCACCTCACACAACCATGTCACCCCCTAGAGGGCGCTCACATTTTTGGTTTCTCCAAGGACTCAGTAATATATGTTCAAAGGTTACCCTTGAAGTAGGGGCCAGTTTCATCTACCACCTTCAAATGTCGAGGTGAATGCCTATGGTGATAATCTAGGGGAGGGATTCTTCCCCCTCCCTGTGCAAAGATTATGTCTCCTTTTAGAGGTGATCTGGGTAGGAAACTACGTAAGAAAGTTTTTAGTGGGCTTCCATTCAAACTAACCTCTATTGCCCCCGATAAAGGGCTAGGGCCTCATAGCCACATTGACACATGAAATTCATACACCCCCGCAAGCAGGGCTAGGAGTGGAACCACTCAGTACAACAGATAAAACTTTCTCAAGATGATAGTCAAAATCATGATAAAGAAGTTAACATGGCTTGGAGTCTTTAGACTAAATAAAGATTTCTTTATTATAGTAAGGTGGAATCACCAGAAATAAGTGTGTACTCATTGGGTCATTCCTAGAGGTTCAACTTCTGGCAAGTGCTCTAAAGGTGACACAAACTTGGCGTGGATTCAAGGGTCAGATTTTCTAATTCTCTCAAAGAGAGAAGAGCATACTTTTCCACCTCTTCACCTTACCCAAACACACAAAACATATTCATCACCGAGCTAGTTCCTCCTTAACCAATCCACAAGCTTTTGAGTTTTTGGTTCTCTCAAAGAGAGAAGAGCATAATCCCCTAACAAGTAGACATGCCAAAGATTCACTACCTTTCCTTTCTTACCCAGGTATCTATCATGCTAGCAAGATCTGGGTCTTGGATTCATCCATGGGAATCACTTCCATGTAATGAAGATCCTACTACCATATCCCACTATCAAGACCCTTAAGAAATTTTAACAAGGCCCTAGTTATACTATGTGATCAAAGAAATAAACAAGAAAAGTGTTTTTGAGTGTCTTTGACAATCATCCTGCAAGCAAAGTGTTAGTGAGTTTATGTGTCTTTGACAAGCGTCCTGCAGCCCACTATTATGATGTGAAAAAAAATAGACATATGAAAATCAATATAAAATAATAATTTTTAGAAATCTACAATAGAAAATATAGAAACTCAAAATTTTAAAAAACTGATGCCCAAAACTCGCATGAGGAAGTGTAGTGTTGTGTGCAAGAAAGTGCAGGGTCTGGTGCAAGAAAGTGCCCTTTCATGCAAGAGAATGCTAATGAAAAAAAATCTTCATACAACACACTCAAAAATATCGTGCGAGATTCCATACATAGTGAAGTATGAATGTACGACAGAGTGGAGGATTTTTATCAGAAATTTTTTGAGAGTAAGGCCAAAAATCAATTTTCTGCCCCATAGTGGCTGCCAAAATGTTTATAGCTAAACATGGACCTCTAATCCAGCCATAGACACAACATAGTCATTGCTCAATCATTGTATACAAAAATGAATATGAATTGTCCACTTCGCACACTCAATTGAATCGACCTGTTGCCTCCTATTTAGACTCAATGTTTGAATTACTCCCAGAATGAGAGCCAACAACCATTAGACCAATTCTAAAATAGAGAGTTTGAAATCTTGAAAGATGATCAAATTGCAATTATTCTAAGATGAAGATGCAATTATAATCGAAGAATGAAAGTGAAAATTTAATCTATGAAGCTTGAAAGAAAGTGAGAATTAATATAGAACATAATAAGAAAACTAATTAGTATGAAAATGCAATTAAACTAGAATGAGGATTACTCTAATTATGTAAATAAAAAGCTTTAAAAAGTATGAAAATTGAGACAAAAATTGACTATAATTTTGGTACTCTCACAATTGCTTCCACAAAATGAAGAAAAGAAGGTTCATAAAATAGAGAGCCTAGGAGAAGGATGAAGAGTTTCTTGAAAAGAAACTACTGACTCTTCATCTCCATGGAGGAAGGTGAGACAAATTGAAGGAATTATTTAATTAAATGAATGAATATTGCCACATGGGTGGCTTTTTAAGTTATTTTGAATAATTAAATCCAAATAAAGATGTCCATTAAAATAACCAAATATTATTTAATTCCTTTGATGTGTATTAGCTAAAGGGGGTAGAATTAATTTAATTTAAAAGCACTAGGATGTTAGAATTAATTTAATTAATCATAGGGATTTTTATCCAATAAATGTCAAAAATTTAGGAAATAAATATAGAGTATGATTAATGCAAATTTAGGGTTTTTTGTATTTGACACAAAGTCAAATAAAGTCAAGTAGGAGACATAATTGCCAAGAAAAATAGGACTTTAATGATATAGAAATTGAAGAAATGCACCAAAATTGATTAAAATTGTAAGGTGCCAATTTTGGGGTATTACAATAGCTAGGAAAATGTTATTAGAAGGAAATATATCTCTTGCAAAATGGATAGAAGTTGTTGGGACAACAATATACACATTGAACAAAATTCAAATCAGAGAAGGTTCAAGTAAGACTCCTTATGAATTATGGTTTAATCATACTCCTACTATAAAATACTTCAGAATGTTTCGAAGTAAATGCCATATGGAAAGAAATGATGAAATAAGGAAATTTGATGCTAGAAGTGATGAAGGAATTTTTCTTGGTTATTCAACTAAAAGAAAATCTTACAAATGTTTTAACTTGATATTGAGAAAGATGATAGAAGTTAATAATGTGAAGATAGATGAAAAGTTTCAGATACAAGAGAGAATGTATTATTGTAATCAAAATACAAAAATCATGGAAGTTTATACTATAGAAGAAGAAGAAGATGTTGAGACTAACTATGAGAACTAGATTTGTGATGATGACACAAATGAAGTTACGAGACTCCTAAGACTCCAAGGTATGCTAAGAAAAACTATCCTGAAAATCAAATTATTGGTAATGGAAGTCAAGGAATAATGACTAGATCAAAAATAAGGGAAGAAATTTGTTTGATTTCTCAAGTTGAACAAAAGAATATTAATGAAGATTGTAAATACGAATCTTTGATCAAATCCATACATGAAGAGTTAGAATAGATAAAGAAAAATAACACTTGGGAATTGGTTCCTATACCTGAAGACAAAAATGTAATTGGAACTAAGTGGGTTTTTAGAAACAAAATGAATGAAGAAGGAATTGTTTTAAGAAACAAAGAAAAACTACATTGAAAATGATATTCACAACAAGAAGGCATACAGGGAGACATTTTCTCCTATTACTAGGTTTGAAGCTATGAGACTTTTCTGGATCATTCTACACATAAAGACTTCAAGGTATATCAGATGGATGTAAAATTTGCATTTTTGAATGGAGATATTGAAGAGGAAGTATACATAGAACAACTTGATGGATTTCCTCTGACAAAAGATGAAGACATGGTTTGCAAGCTGAAGAAGGAACTTTATGGATCGAAGCAAGCACCAAGGGCTTGGTATGAAAGGTTAGACAAGTACTTACCTCACCTTGGATTCAAAAAAGGTAATGTTGACAACAATTTGTAATTAAGAACTAATCAAGATGAAATTTTGATAATAGAAGTTTTTGTTGATCATATTATTTTTTGAGGTAATGATGAGATGTATAAGATGTTTTCGAAAGAAATAGAGAATGAATTTGAGATTTACATGATTGGAAAGATGAAATTATTTCTTGGACTATAAGTAAATCAGAGAAAGTATGGAATTTTCATTTCTCAAACCAAGTATCTTAAAGAAAGGCTAAAAAAGTTTTAAATGGAAGATTGTAAACCTATTAGTACACCAATGGTGACTCATTTTAAACACACAAATACTAATGAGACCAATAGTTTTCCTCAAACCAAGTATAGATGAATGATTGGAGGATTTCAATATCTGACTCACTCCAGACCATATATTTATAATGTTGTTGTAATTGTGGCTAGATATCAGGTAGATCCTAAAGAGACACACATGGATGCTGTGAAAAGGAACATTGGAATATGGCTTATGGTATGGTAAAAATGATGACTTTTAATTTTATGCTTATACTGATGTGATTGAGAGGAAACATTGATGACAAAAAGAGTACTAGTGGAGGTGCAATTTTCATTGGGAAAAGGTTGGTTTCATGGTTCAAAAAAATTAGGATTACATAGGTTAATGTACTGTTGAATCTAAGTATGTTGGTTATGTTATTAACTGCACTCAGATTGTTTGGATGAAACAAATGCTGAAAGAAGTTGGAATAAATTTTTTTCAACATGTGGTTATCCATTGTGATAACACCAGTACAATGAATATGTCAAATAATCATGTGGTGCATTATAAATTTAAGCATATTTCTATTAAGTATCACTTCTTGAGAGACAAGGTAGTAGAGAGAGAAATAAGGTTGGAATACATTATCATAATGGAATAGATAGCAGAAATCTTTACAAAGTCCTTGCCAAAATATGCCTTTGAGTATCTCAGAGGTATGCTTGCAGTGCAAGCCCCTCTTAGTGAGAATTAAATGATGCAAGGATGCACCAGTCTAGAGGTTTTCAAAGCTCTATCATGTTCTGGACTTGATGCATGGATCTACTCCTCAGGGGGAGTGATCGTTGGAAACTTATAAAATACATTTGGGTGATTCAACACATGGTTGATAAAGACTAAACAGAAGATAGTTGATGACTTATGGAACCCTTTTCCATTGTTGTCAAAGGGAGAGAGATACTATGACAAAATTCTTACTTTATGTGAAGATACTATGGAGAAGAGGTCATTGCAAGAGTTCATTGTTTGAGGATATTGAGAAAGTTGTATTAAGAGAGTATTTTTGAAAGTGATAGATTTGGGTTGATGTATTTTCCCATATGTTTCCCTCAATGCCAAAAGGGGGAGATCGTTGGATTTTTTTGATGCATTAAATATTTTTAATCACTACATTATCTTATTGAGTGTTGTTGGAATTAATACTGTTATCATTCATGGTTTTTCACTGATGTCAACATATGTTTCTATAAAGAGAACAAACTAGTTATTATAGTGTATAGATACTATATGGATGATTCAGAATAAGCGAACATAGAGTTGCATATAGAGAGGTGTTGTGATCTTATATCTAAGATCACATGTTGTAATATTTCATATTGGTTGAGAAATAGAAGATTTGGTGAAGACTAGTTTCTGGACTTTGAGAATGGAATCTAATAGAGTAATTCTCTCTATTTTGAGTATATGTTAAAAGTGATGTGGACTTAGTGTATGCGAGCTTAAAGGATGACAGATAGCATACTGAGTAATGTTCTATGATCTTAGCAAGTCATGGGAAGCATGATGATGTCATCTATGGCGTGTGTTTTGGAGGAGACCTATTTGGGGCTGACTTCAAATTTGTAGTGTGTATTATGGATAGTGAGCATGGATTATAGATGTTGGACCTTAATTGCTGAATTATAATTATTGTATACTTATTTAGATATTGTGTGTATCTTAGCAAGAGGTTATGTAATTATTTTTATATTTGAAAAGCCTAATTGGTTGACTTGGTCATTTAATTATAGTAAGGTATATATGTAAGATCTTTTCTTCTAAAAATACATGTAATATGGATAGAATGTAAAAGAGGAATATGGAAGCTGTGAGCTTGTATCTATAGGATGTAGAGTAGAGGATAGTTTCTATACTTCATTGGAACTAATCAAGAAAAGATAGTTTCTATTAGACAGTTCACAAGGATTGTGTATTTCCTTTATATACACTTGTGTTGAAAACAACGAGTTCTTGAGGTGGACATAACCGTCTTTGGGCAGCGAGCCTAGTTAGTGAGCCTACACTTTTCTTTGACTCCTAATAGGGTCTCTCCTTTAATAGGGACTATGTACTATAATGTTTTAATAAGCTCCTAACAAGGATAGATCTTTTAACAGGGATACTATACTCTCAATACATAATTTTTGGGTGCTAATTCCCACCGGGGTTTTTACCTTTGACAAGGTTTCCTCAACAAAAAAATATTATGTTATTTGTGTTGGAATTTACTATGTTATCATTTGAGTTGTGTAGCTGCTATTTAAAGCTTAAAGTTTAATAATATTTCATACAACTAATTCACCCCCCTCTTAGTTGTATTCATAGACTATAATTCCTAACAAAAAAAGCAACAACCATAACCATCATATTAGTTGATGAAATAGATAGAAATGCTAAATCTTTTGGGAATTATGAGGAATATAAGTCTAAGATAACTATGGGGTTTAAAACTACAATCATGGAGAGAAAAATGAAGCAGTTAGCTAAGAACCTAGAGAAGATGCTAGGAGAAGGGGAAGAGGAAAAATGCACCTCTTGAAATAACACAAGGGTTAGGAGAGGATAAGCCTAGTGAATCAGAAGGAAGTGAAGAGGAGGATACTTAAATCACAAAGAAAGGAAAGAAGGCATCATTTGTCGAGCCTAGTAAGAAAAAATTGCAAAAACCAAAGCCCACATGAACTGTTGAGCCACAAAAAAAGACCCCAACATCAGGAAAGAGGAAACCAGTTTAGACTAAGGCTATGCCAAGCAATATAAGGAAGAAACCAAGAAGAAAGCTAATCTTGGAGAAAGATGATGATGATGATGATGAGGAAATAGATATTGATGATAATACAAGAAAGAAGGCACCATCACAAAGAAGATAATTGACTATGGATGAAATATGCCACAATATCAAGAGCATTGTTGGATTAGCATGTGTTAAACAAATAAAGTTTGAAAATTTGAACAATGAGGATAAAGAGAAAGTGGAAGAGGTTGTGCCTAAAATGTTGTGCACATTCAAAATAACACCTCTATACATGGGGAATCTTATCCCTAAAATATTATTCAAAATAATAGATTAGAAATGGAAATATGCCATGATAACTGAGAAACAAATAAGAGAGAGTACTCTAGCTCAAGTTATGCTAGATCTATCCCCTGAGTACATAAAGAAATATATGGAGAAATATAGAAACATGTTTGTTCCAAAGCTTTTGGTATGTTCTATTTTGCAGCATAAAGTTGAAGATGTTGTGCAATAGAGCACAAGGTTATGGAAGTCAATTTTTGGCCTAATCACTAACAAGAGTTCACAACCGAGTACATCCAGTAGAGTGGAGTTAGGTAATAAGGAATACATTGGAGAACCAAAAAATGTAGAGCATAAAGTAGGATGAAAGCTAGAAGTGAGTGAATCACATAATGTGATCACAATTATGGATATCACTGAGGATACTCCAATAAAAATAAATGTATTGACTAAGGAGGAAATTCAAAAACAAATACTTTCCGAGGAAGCCTCAGATAAGTTTTTATCGAGCATGAATCTAGTACTAACTCATGTACAAGATTATCCAATTATTAAGAGTACATCAACTATGGATAGTACACCACTAAGCCCTCATATAGTCATAGTTGAACATATAGCCTCGTAGAGTACCAGTGCCGAGAAACAAGACAAGTCAGCAATCACAAATACAAATGCACATGTCGAGGAGGAAAAGAAAAAACAAGGAGAGGAAAACTTAAAAGAGAAAGCAGATAAATATGCATTAGTATTAAAAAGTCCTCATGTGGAAGAAAAGAAGAAGGCCAAAGAAGAGATAGTAAAGGAAAAACCTAAGCCTAAGGAATAAGAGGCCATAAAATCACTTATACAAATGTTGAGTGCGAATACACCAAGGATGAAATCACAGAAGAATAAGGAGAAATCTCCTAGAATAGAGGTGACACTTGATGAAGTTATAGTGATGCCTAAGTGGGACAGTAATAACTTAACCTATAAGAAAATGTAGATATTTCTAGATATTTTGAAGAAGAAGAGAAAACAAGAAGAGCTAAGAAGAGAGCATCAACAAAAGCAAGTCTTACATGAGATTAAAGGTAGTTTTATTGAATCTTTTGAAATGGATGATGTGAGTGAGTTTGCATCTATCTTGGATCAACTAGGACAAATTTTTAAGAAGATGAATAGTGATGATAGTGAGTCAAATGATAGACTTATTCAGTCGAAGAGAAATTTTGAGACCAAGGTACTAGAAAAGGTTTCTACTAAAATTTTAGTAAAATAGGTAGAACTTTATACCTTAGTGAAAAAATTAGAGGAAGTTGTGCAGAATACTCATTCTCTATACAAGAAGTTATGTAATGTGGAGGAGTTCACTAAGGACAATCAGGAGTTGATTGACAAACTGCAATTAGGCTTAATGTCTATAGGTAATTTACTGAGCTTGGATGCAAGTTCCATCTCTATCTGCTTCACTAGATTGCTATATACACAAGGAAGATTAGCTGAGTTGATGGCTAATGATGGATGAATAAGGGAAAGTTTAATTTCCATCCAAATAATGTTAACACCACATTTGGAGGTTATGGAGAATGAATTATCAATGAAAAAGGAATGAATACAAAGAGACCCTCATCTCTCTATTGCTGAGAGCCTAGTTGATCTATCTGTTGAGCTAAAAATTAAGACACAGGTTTTGGAGTCTATAAGGTCTGGATGGGACAATGCGTTAGGTATGATAATGTAGCTTTATAAACCATTTTTTGATAAATATTTCAAAACCCCTACACCCCAGGAACTTCAAGTAACAAAAAAAAGGGGTAAATGACATGACATAGAATATAAAAGGGGAAATGATATGGGAAATGATATCCCATGATAGGTTTCAAAGAACAAATAGGGAAATGACATAGAGGAAATGCCAAAAAAGAATAAGTGAACTAAAATTTTACATATAGAAGAACACATGAAGGAATGTATATCATGGTATGACATACTATTTTGAAATGTATATATTTAGTTGTATGTCAAAAGAGTCATATGTATGAGTATGTGCAGGATCATGGTATGCCAAACTAGGCCCTTAAGTGGAAATGAAAAATTCAAAAATAAGGTTTAGGCAAGTTGACATAAAAATTTGAACCAAGTTATAAATATTATATCAAAAATATGTAAGAAGAGAATTTGTAGAAAATTGAATTTAGTTTCTAAGATACTAGGATTTTTTGGAAACACAATTATTCTATATCTTGAAAATTTTAAATTTCAATGTAGTAATACAAAAATTTGAGGAAAACATATGCAGGTGTATGTCTGACTACCTTAAACACAATCAATTGATAAATTTTTTTAACAAGATTCTAGATATAAGTAATAGACTCATGTCCAGATGTGACACATGTTTTTTTGTAATTTATTTCCAAGTAAATAATTAATTATGATTTTTCTTCTACAACTTTTTTAGAATACAAAAACTCTTGTGTCTAACCACGTTAACTTAGTCTAAACTTTATCAAATTGATTTTTATTTTTATTTTTCTTGTAGTAGGAAAATCATAGAATATGACACATGTTTTTTATTTTAGAAATGTTATACAGTCTGAAAGATATAGCTATTTTTCAATAAGTCTATCAATTAGGACTAGAAAGATAACAAGTAGGTGTATGTCTGACCACATTAAACAAAATCAAATGATAATATTTTTTTATAAGATTCTAGATAAAAGTAGTAGACTCATGCCCAGATGTGATGTATATTTTTTTGTAATTTTTTTCCATGTAAATAATTAATTATGATTTTTCTGCTATAAATTTTCCTGAATATAAAAACTCTCATGTTTGACCACAGTAACTTAGTCTAAACTTCATCAAATTGAAATAATTGTTTATTATTATTGTATTAGGTGAAGCATAGAATGTGATGAATATTTCAGATTTCAAAAATGTTATATTGCTTGAAAGTTATAGTTATTTTTCAAAGAGTCTATCAAGCAAGGACTTCTTTTTCACATTGCCACTTTTTGGCATACCACTATCATGCACATACCCATATATATATATATATATATATATATATATATATATATATATATATATATATATATATATATATATATATATATATATATATATATATATATATATATATATATATATATATATATATATATATATATATATATATATATATATATATATATATATATAATCTTTTGAAGACTGAGTCAAAGTTTTAGGGGGAGTATTCATATCATATTTTTTCATATTACTAAGTACTCTTGTTGTAATGTAAATGTCATGACAAAGTGTTTTTGCCACTAATGTCAAAGGAGGAGATTGTCTCTAGTTAAACAATCACATAATACCTCAAGAGAGGGCATAAAAAATCTAGGTCCCAAAGCATCCATTGTAGAATGGAAATTAGAAAATATGAAATTTTCCTTGAAGCTTAAAAAGAATCATGTAAATAGATTCTATATCAGTCTTGATCTTGCCACAACCCTGTAAAATAGTTCTGATGGATTTGAATTTCATCAAGTAATCTTGAATAGAGGGAAAGGAATCAAGTACCATGGAGGTGAATTTTGCATCAATCTAAAGTGCCCCCTAAACTCATTAATTGTGCAAAAGAGATTTTGAAATCATGTCCACATAGCCCTATGAGTAAGATAATAATAAAGATGAAAAAGAAGGTTATCTAAAACATACAGAGATAACACATCCATAGCCTCATCCATTTTGTTCCTATGCTACATAATCTCATTGGGGAGAGTTAGATGAGGTTGTTCCTCATCCATAAAGGTCCATAATCCTCATGATTTGAGAA
This sequence comes from Chamaecyparis obtusa, assembly GCA_027943335.1. NCBI lineage: Eukaryota > Viridiplantae > Streptophyta > Pinopsida > Cupressales > Cupressaceae > Chamaecyparis > Chamaecyparis obtusa. The sequence goes on from BSBK01004683.1 coordinate 434,602, forward strand.
GCCTCATCATCCAAGTTTTCCAGATGTGATAATTGTGCATACTGAGCAGCTCAACTGAAGTTGAATCATCCATGCTGATAACTCATCTGATCACCTATTTATTTATTTTTTATTATTATTCATTTTCTTTTAGAATTAGACAAAAGTTGAGAAGGGTTTTTTTTTTTTGGTGTTTTTGTTTTCTAAAATAAATGAAAAAAAGAAAGAGAAAAAATACCCCCCACAAATAGAGAACCCAAACAATAGTACAATCTGAATGCCAAAAAGAAAAAAATAATTGTTCTAGAAAAAAATTCTATGTAACTGAGAAATTTTCTAAAAATAAAAGTCATATCTGGAAAGATCTCTAAAATAGCTTTCCATTAATATTTTGTTTTTCAAAAATGGAGGTTGAATGCAAAATTCCTGGCTCCGAGAGTGCAAAGAGGTACCTCAAACTTGGACAGAAAAAATGAGTAGAAAAGTGATGAAATAAAAATTTCAAACCTTCAAATATGGATCAATCTTAGAATGATCTTTCCATCAATATCTTTTTTGTCTAAAATAGATCCCAGATTTAAGAGTTATTGATCCCAGAGTGTAGGAGATCTAAAACCCAAGAGAACAAAGAAACTTCTATCTTTGATAGAAAACAAATGAAGAAAAATGGAGAAATTAGGAAACCAAACTAGAAAATTTGGATCACACTCGGAATGAGCTTTCCATTGGTATTATTAAGAATAATAGTCTACCAATACAACTGAGAGGGCGGGGGGGTGAATCAGTTGTATGAAAAAATATTAAACTTTAAACTTTGAATAGTAGCAATACCAAATCAAATGAACCCAATGAATGCCAACACAATAAAACAATATTTTTTGTTGAGGAAACCCTCTTAAAGGTAAAACCCCAGTGGGAATTAACACCCACTAATGATTTACTAAGAGTATAGTATCCCTGTTAAAAGATGTAGCCATGTTAGGAGCTGATTAAAACATTACAGTACATAGTCATTGTTAGAGGACATACCCTGTTAGGATTCAAATAAAAGAGTAGGCTCACTTCCTAAGCACACTTCCCAAAGAAGGTTAGGTCCACCTTCATAACTCACTATTCACAACACAAGTATATATGAGGAAATATGAAATCCTTGTGAACTATTGATAGAAACTATCTTTGCTTGATCAGTTCCAATGAAGTATATGTATCAACCTATGCTCTACATCAAATAGATACTAGCTCACATCTTTTACAATCCTCTTTCAAAATCCAACCATGCTACACACAACTTTTCAAAAAAAAGATCTTACATATATACCTTGTTACATTTTACATGATCAGGTCAGCCAATTAGGATTTTGTAATATAAAAATGATTACACAAATCCTTGCTAAGATACACATGGTATCTAAAACAAGTATACAACATTAATATTACATCAATTAAGGACCGACATCAGTAATCCATGTTCACCATTCATAATACATGTGACATCTCTGAAGTCACCTTCCAAATAAGTCTTCTCTAGAACACACACCACACCTTAGATCATCCTTCTTTATGTACCTTGCTAAGATCAAAAAACATTCTTCAGTACACTATCTGTCATCCCTTAAGCTCACATATGCTGAATCTATATCACTTGTAAGATATACCCAAAATACATAAACTTACTCTCTCGACTTCCACTGTCACAGTCCACTATCTAGTCTTCAAAAAATATTCTATAGATTAACCAATATACAATATTAATTCATGTGATATTAGATATAAGACCACAACATCTTCATGTAGCTTCAACTAACTTCACACATTCTAAAAAATCCATATAGTATCCATACACTGTAATAGCCAATATGTTTTCCTCAAAGAGACATATGTTGACATCAGTGACAAAAAATGAATGACAATAGCATTGATAATGTAGTGATTAAACATATTAAATGTATCCAACAATCCCCCAATGCATTAGCAATATCCAATAATCTTCGCCTTTGGCATTGATGGAAACATATGGGAAAATCCATCAACCCAAGATCTGTTAGCCAAAATACTTTCTCATTCCAACTTGTCATAATATCTCTTCATACATTCTCCCCATATAGTAGGGATTTTCTCATAGTATCTCTCCCCCTTTGACAATAATAACAAAGTGTGCCATAAGTCATTAACTATTCTTCTTTCCCTTCATCAACCAGGTGTTGAATCACCCAAATGCATTCGGTAAGCTTTTAACGATCACTCCCCCTGAGAGTAGATATATTCATCAATTGTAGAATAAGATAGAGCTCTGAATACCTCTAAACTGATGCATCCCTGCATCATTATAGTTCTCACTAGGAGGGGCCTAAACCCAAAGCATATCTCTGAGATACTCAAAGGCATCTTTTGGCAATGTCTTTGTAAATATGTCTTCTATCTGTTCTTTTGTACTAATGTATTCCAATTTGATTTCTTTCTCTTAGCTTGTCTCTCAAAAATTTATAATTAATAGAAATATGCTTAGTTTTAGAATGCATCACAGGGTTCTTTGACATATTTATTGTACTGGTGTTATCACAATGAATAGCCACTAGTTCAGCAAAAGTTATCCCAATATCTTTCAGCATTTGTTTTATCTAAACAATTTGAGTGCAGTTAATAGGAGCAGCAACATACTTTGATTTAGTATTAGATTGAGCTATATGATCTTTCTTTTTACTTAACCATGAAACTAACCTTTTCCTAAGGAAAAATGCACCTCCGCTAGTACATTTTATGTCATCAATAGTCCCTACCCAATCAGCATCAATATAAGCGTGTAGTTCAAAATCATCATTTCTGTGATACCATAATCCATAGACCATTTTTCCTTTTAGATATCTGAATATCATTTTTACAATAGCCATGTGTGTCTCTTTAGAATTTTCTTGATATCTAGCCACAATTCCAACAACATTAACAATATCTAGTCTAGAGTGAGTCAGATATTGTAACCCTCCAATCATTGATATGTACTTGGTCTAAAAAATACTCTTGGTCCTATCAATATTTATCAATTTATGACTAGTCACCATTGGTGTGCCAATGGGTTTACAATCTTCTATTCCAAAAAATTTCAACATCTCTTTAAAATACTTAGCTTGAGAAATGAAAGTACCATTCTTCCTCTAATTTATTTGCAGTCCTAGAAAGAATTTCATTTCACCTATCATGGACATCTCAAATTCATTCTCCATTTATTTATAAAACTTCTTACACATCTCATCGGTGCCTCTAAAAATAATATCATCAAAAAATACTTCTATTATCAAAACTCCATCTTGACTAGTTTCAAATATACGTTACTATCAACATTACCTTTTATGAATCCAAGGTGAAGTAAGTACTTGTCTAGCCTTGCATACCAAGACCTTGGTGCTTTCTTTATTTCATATAGTGCTTTCTTCAACTTGCATACCATGTCTTCATCTTCTCATAGAGGAAATCCATCAGGTTGTCCTATGTATACCTCCTCTTCAAGATCCACATTAAAAAATGCAGATTTTACATCCATCTGATATACCTTAAAGTCTTTATGTGTAGCATAAGCCAATAATATTATCACATCCTCTATCCTAGCAAGAAGAGAAAATGTCTCTTCAAAATCTATGTCTTCTTTTTGTGAATAGCCTTTGCATACCAATCTTGCCTTGTTCCTTACAACAATTCCTTCTTCATTCATTTTGTTTCTGAATACCCACTTAGTTCCTATCACATTTTTTTCTTTAGGTATAGGAACCAATTCCCAAGTGTTATTTTTATTTATCTAATCTAAGTCTTCTTGCATGGATTTGATCCATGATTCATGTCTACAAGCTTCATCAGTAGTCTTTGGTTCAACTTGAGAAATTAAACAAATTTCTTCCCTTGTCTTCATCTAGTCCTTATTCCTTTACTTGCATTACCAATAATCTGATTTTTCAGGATGATCTTTCTTAACATACCTCAGAGTCATTTGTAGCCTCATTTGTGTCATCATCACAAATCTCATTTTCACATTTATTTTTAGTATGTTCTTCTTCTTCTGTAGTAGAAACCTCCTTGATCTTTGTATTCTAATTACAATCATACATTCTCTCTTGTATTTGAAACTTTTCATCTATCCCCACATTATTACTTTCAATCATCTTTCTCAATCTCTTACTAAAACATTTTTAAGCCTTTCTTTTAGTGGAATTACCAAGAAAGATTCCTTCATCACTTCTAGCATCAAATTTGTCTATTTCATCATCTCTTTTGATATAGCATTTACTGCCAAATATTCTAAAATATTTCACAGTAGGAGTATTATTAAACCATAGTTCATAAGAAGTTTTACTTGTACCTTCTCTATTTTGAATTATGTTCAAAGTATATACTATTGTCCCAACAACTTATCTCCAATTCACATGAGATATTTGTCCTTCAAGTAAGATTGTCCTAGAAGCATCCAGTATTGTTATGTTCCTTCACTCTATTATCCCATTTTTCTATGGAGTCCTAGGAGAAGATGTTTTCCTTTGTATTCCATGATCTTCACAATATGAATTGAATAGATCTGAAGTAAACTCTCCACCTCTATTTGATCTCAAATATTTTACCTATAGAACTTGATTCATTCTCTAATTTTTCTTTGAATATCTTGAATTTATCAAATGCTTCTGATTTCTCTTTCAAGTGATCCACATCATTCTAGAAAAGTCATCAATAAAAAGTATAAAATACCTTTCACCATAGTATGATCTTGTCCTTTTAGGTCCACATAGGTTTGTATGTACCAGAATTAAATTTCCTTTTGTTGTATATGATTTACTTTTATAACTTCTTCTAGTCTGTGTTTTCATAACACATTCTCTGCACATAGTGTTAGATGGTTTTACAATTTTTGGTAGGTCTATTATTGCATTAGTTAAGTTTTCCTTCACAATATTATCAAAATTGACATGAAAAAACCTTCTATTCCATAACCAGCTATCATCTACCTTCGTAACAAAATAAGAGGCTCCAGATGTATTTAACTAAAATACATTACATCTAGATTTAGTACCAGTTGCAATCAGTTTTCCTATCTTACTTCTGATAAAAAACTTTCCATGAATGAATTTTAATTGAAATTCTTTGTCCATCAGCTCTCCAACACTCAACAAGCAATACATTTTTAGTATTAGGCCTTCCATCCAAAGTAATAGACCCTACTCCTGTGATGGGTTTAGGAACATTGTCTTTGAATCTTACAGAATCACCATCATACTTGTTTAGTTTAACAAAATTGTTTCTATCTCCAGTCATATGATGTGAGCAACCAGTGTCTATAACACATTCATATTTCTTATCAACATACTAAATCTTTTTCCTCATGTACTAGTTTTTCATCTTTAATAGCAATAAATCGAATCTCCTCATAATCACAATCATCATCATCAGAGGTACCTTCACTAGCATAATAATATTCCTTTTATTTTGAATACTTAGGCTTTAAAAACTTAGGTTTGTGCTTAGGAACTCTTGTAGGACATCTAGATGCAAAGTGACCTATCTTATTGCATGAAAAACATTTTAAAGGTAACTTTCGTTCAAATTTACCCTTACCTCTCTTTTCTCTTCTATCGATCAGTTCAACAAGTTCATCTAGCTTTCTTTCTTCTTATTGTATCTATTTCCATTCATTAGCATATTCACCAAGCTCTTCTTTTATATTCTCACTGTTGTTGCTTGGCAATGCAGACACTATCCTTCTATGTGTAGATGCTTTAAATGTTGTCTCAACTTTAGACCTATAGAATCTCCCATTTGTGTAGCTTCAAAGGTAGTTAGCTTTGTAATCAACATTTCTCCACTAAATTTTGGTGTCAAAGGTATAATTTCTTCTATAACCTAAACCTTGGTCTTGTAAATAGGTGTCAATGATCTAAGGATCTTCGTAATGACTTCTTCTTCTTCATAAGTGCCTCTGAATTTTTTGATTCCAATCACAACCTCTGTAACCCTTTGTACATAAGCCTTAATAATTTATTCATCCTTCATTTGTAGATTTTCCATCCTTTTTTTCCAATTCTATAACTTTGCTTGTTTGGTAAACTTGTCTGCATCATACAATGCTTCTAATATTGTCCAAATCTTCTGTGCCAAATCTAAATCTTTAACTTTAGTAAATTATCCTTTAGAGAGTGCGCTGATCAGTGGATACTTTGTGACCATGTTATATGAAAATGTCTTCTTCTCATCATCAATAGCCTTATCCAATTCATCTTCATCTATCATGGTAACTTCATTCTTTGTAATCATCTAGTAGTTAGTGCCTAAACATAGAAAATGAGTTTGCATCTTGTTCTTCAAACTGTCAAAGTTTTTAGGATCAAATTTTGGACTATCCTTCCTATAGAATGCCATCTCTAGGATAGCCTCAAGTTGCTAATATTTCTCTCTAAGGACCAATAGCTCTGATACCAATTGTTAGAAATAATAGTCCACCTATACAACTATGATGGGGTGGTGAATCATTTTATGAAAAAATATTAAACTTTAAACTTTGAATAGGAGCAATACCAAATCAAATGAACACAATGAATGCCACCACAATAAAACAATATTTTTTTTCAAGGAAACCTTGTTAAAAGTAAAACCCTAGTGGGAATTAACACCCACTAATGACGTAATAAGAGTATAGTATCCTTGTTCAAAGATCTATCCCTATTAGGAGATGATTAAAACATTACAGTGCATAGTCCTTGTTAGAGGACAAACCCTGTTAGGAGTCAGAGGAAAGAGTATGCTCACTACCTAGGCACACTACTCAAAGAAGGTTAAGTCCATCTTTAGAAGTCACTATTCAAAACACAAGTGTATAATGGGAAATACATAATCCTTGTGAACTGTTGATACTAACTATCTTTTCTTGATCATTTCTAATGAAGTATATGTATCAACCTATGCTCTACATATATATCCTATTACATTTTACACGATCAGTTCAGCCAATTAGGTTTTCCTAATATACAAATGATTACATAACTCCTTGCTAAGATACACAAGGTATCTAAAAAAAGTATACAACATTAATATTACATCAATTAAGGACCGACATATGTAATCCATGTTCATCATTCATAATACATGCTACATCTCTGAAGTCTGATTCCAAATAAGTATTCTCCAAAACACATATCATTGGTGACATCATCCTACATTTTGTACCTTGCTAAGATCAGTGAAAATTCTTTAGTGCACTATCTATCATCCCTTAAGCTCACATATGCTAAATCCATATCACCTATAAGATACACCCAAAACATAGAGACTTACTCTATCAACTTCCACTATCACAGTCCAGTAACCAGTCTTCACCAAATATTTTATAACTTAACCAATATACAATATTACATCATGCAATCTTAGATATCCGATCAGAACACCTTATTTTACTTTCAACTAACTTCACACATTTTGAAACATCCATACAGTATCTGTACACTATAATAACAAGTTTGTTTTCCTCACAGAGACATATATTGACATCAGTGACAAAATACAAATGATAACAATATTGATAATGTAGTGATTAAAAATATTAAATATATCTAACAATTTCCCCAATGCATTAGCAATATCCAAAAGGTATATCGTATGCCCAATTTTGATGGTAGATAGCGAAGATATGTGAAAAAAACCAATTGTCTGTCTGAAAAGGAACTGAATAAGGCATTCAAGAAGCCCTTAACTTGTTGATCACATAGCAGTAACTACTCCTTGTGGTCCGCAATGGTTCATGGGGTTGTAGTCAATGGTGACTTCTAGGTGGTGTGCCCCACAACACCTCTATACATTTTTTTCTTGGAAGTGTGCCAAGTCGTACAGTCTGGAGGCAAAAAAATATTGCCTCAAAGATCAACGTAGGCCAAAATTGATATTCTTTATATGGAAATGGGGGTTTTTGGGCACTACGAGCTCAATGAAAAGGTCTATTTAAGCCTAAAGTACTTGAAACAACTAGTGAATTCCTCGAGACCCATGTCAACGTTGGTTACAAAAACAATTTGCCACAGATTCCAACTTTGTCAAAATTAGAGAAATTTTGTAAGGATCTAGGAGTACTTGGATGCTTTGAATGCAACCGTGAGGTCAGTTTGAACCTAAGATGACCAGAAAGAGAGGTCCCCCTAGATTCAATAGAAAACCCCTAAAGCTCCATAAAAATTCAATAAATGAAGAACAAGAAGCAACAAATTTGAGCTCTGATACCATGAAAGATTTGAGAATATAAATTTTCACAAGCCATGAGTATCTATAAACTGGAATAACCTATTACAAGAGAATATTGGAGACAAACTACAATAGTTTTCAAAAGTAAAATTGCATTAGAGAAATTAAAAACAAAAAATACAAGACTCATCCTTATAAAAGGAGAATGAGAAACCCTAGGAGAATCTTTAGAGAGGAATAAAAGGTAAAAATAACTTATTACTCTAACATTTTTGTGCATGAATCGAGTGAACTCATTGAATATTTTTCACTATGGATTTATGTGAAGGGGAATAGTCCTTAGGGGGAGAAGTCAAGGGTAAAGAAATATGATGTAGTAGTAGGTGACCTATGTGGAACCTTTGACATTTTTTCAAAGAGGGAGAAGAGAAGAGAAGTTAGGTATTGAGGAGAAGACTAGAAGAAGAACTAGATGAAAGAAGAGGGAGAGAAGAACAAAGAATAATTTGAAGGAGAAAGCAAGGAAGATCAATGTGGTGTTGATGTGTTGTTTCCAAAAATGCCACAAGGGGAGATTGTTGGCATAACCAATGGAGAGATGTTGATGTAGAAGCATCTAAGCATGGCAGGAGGTTGATGAAGAGAAAAGATCAAACCAAAGGCATGGAGATGTCTAAAAAAATAAAATGGAATGTCTGAGAGCCTATCATGTCTTTTGAAGGTTTGAAATGTAATTAATTAGCAATAAATCCTAAAGGTCCTATTAAGGACCTTAGGATCCTTAATGATGTTTAATTGAAAAAATGATTTAATGATGTAATATGGATCCTTATTGGTCTTAGGAGAGTTTAGGAATGGTTAAAATATTATTAGGGATCTATTTGACAAGTTTATGAACTTGTTTTGATGTTTGAAACAATAAAATGTAAGTTACAAATTTAAATTTTTGAATGCCAATGACTAGGGACATTTTGGAGGCAAAGTTGGTTAAGGGTGTTAGGAATAGTCTCAAGAGATAACTGGGGGGGTGGGGGGGGGGGGTGAATCAGTTATCTACAAGTTTCAATTTTTTATCCAATTAAGTATACTTAAACTTTAAGCATAAAAACAATGAAAGAACACTTGAACACAACACAACAATTTTTGTTATGGGGAAATCGAAATAGGTAAAAACCCTAGTGGGAATTGACACCCACTAATAATTTGCACTAGTGTTTTATGATCCCTATTAGAGATCTTATAGCTGTGTTAGGAGTTTATCTTTACAATGCATTTAGTATAGTGACCTGGTCAAGGTTCGGACCCTGTTAGCACTCTTTTACAATTAACCCTATTAGGGGTGAGGATGCACTATCCGAGACCTCACTGCTCAAAGGGGTGAAGGCTGCAACCTTCTTAATAATAGATACACACTATGTTTGGATCTTCATGAACTATGCTTATACCTAGTGTCTAGCTCAGTTCCAATGAATATCATATACTCTTTACTTGGTCACATGGACCTTCTTCTAATGGCTCAACACTTTGCACTCTCTGCTCTACTCTTCACATTCAACAATGAACCACCCTTAGCAATCACAAATGACTTCCAATAAATATCTTTCCTCTAAATGATATAATCAAGTTGGCCTATTAGAACCATCTTGAAATCATACTATAGAAACAATAACACTATCCAATCATATCTCAGTCAGCTCTACTAAGCACGCAACACAAACAGGGACCTGTCCAAATCAATAAGTGTACATGTATGCTACACACTGTCGGCTCTACCAAATCAACTGAAACATTCTCATCAAGTAGAATTGCATCATGCACTCTTATCCAAACATTCTTAACTCTTCTTTGATAAATAATCCAAGTTTACATACCGAAATGATAGGTGCAACTCCTATACCAATATAATCTTTTTCAGCTCTTCTGGATAAACATAAGAAATTGCAACTGGTGAATAGAGACTTCATAACTTCACTTATACTAATCATCAACCTCTGTGTCTATGAATGAAACATCACTAACATGTCTCCATCACATATCTGAATGCACAAGGCTCCATCATAACTATATAGACAATCACTCATAGAACACTGCCTATAACTCTATCATGAATCCTGCTAACACAAGTTGTTGTATAACTGTCTGTACTAATATTTAACTTATGTATCCATGATATCATGTTGATAACATGTCCATGCTACATGTACTAAAATCTCACTACATAAGACTTCCACACATGCTACTTACCATATGTTGTCATCAATGACAAACATATAGTCAGCACTGGCTTGCTGACAAATCTCCAACAATCTCCCCCTTTGGCATTGATGGAAACATATGGAATGAAAAAAACCACCAATCCAAATGAGAAATTCTTTTATAACATTCTCTATTTCCTCAACTAAATAGCTTCCATGAATGAATATTACTCCCCCTTTCATACTATTTTCATGACTTTATACTACTCCCCCTTTGACATCAATGGAAAAGGGCACCAAGTATTTTAATCTTTGGTACTACTCCTAAAGTAGAGTAGTCAACCATCCATTAGTCCCTGAGGACTGATGCACTTTCTACTTTCTCTAACCAGAATCAGGGAAGGGAATTACTCCTAGCTTCTCCCTAAGATACTCAAATGTATCCTTTGGCAAAGGCTTTGTGAATATGTCTGCTAACTAATCTTTAGTACTCACATAGTCTAACTTGACTTCTTTCTCTGACACTTTCTCTCTTAGGAAGTGATACTTAATTTCTATGTGTTTTGACTTTTCTTGCATCCCAGGGTTCTTTGACATGTTGATAGGGCTAGTGTTATCAAAATGAATAACAATAGGATAATCAATCTGAATTCCAAAATCCTTTATCATCTGCTTGATCCAAACAATTGTAGAACAATTCAATATTTCTACAACATACTCCACTTCTGTTGTTGACTAAGAAATAATAGTTTTCTTCTTTCTTGTCCAAGTGACATGTCTATCACCAAGAAAAACTACTCCACCTGATGTACTTCTTCTATCATCAATGCATCCTTCCCAATCTACATCTGTATAAACATGAAGCTCAACATTCTCTAAGTTAGGATACCATAGACCATAATCTATAGTGCCTTGCAAATATCTAAATATTCTCTTTATTTCCATGAGGTGACTTTGTTTAAGCTCTGTTGCAAATCTTCCAACAATACCAACTACATTAGAAATGTATGGTCTTGTTTGATTAAAATATATGAGTTTACCAATCATAGATTTGTACAATGTTATATCTACTATTAGTGAATCATCTTCTTTTGTAAGCTTCCATCCTGTTATCATAGGTATACCCACTGGCTTGCAATCACCCATCTTTTATTTCTTCAATATCTCTTTCACATACTTGGATTGATTTATGAAAATACCTTTCTCTGTCTGATGCACATTTAATCCCAAGAAGTATTTGATAGGTCTAATCATGCTCATCTAAAATTTTCTCTGCATCTCCTTATAAAATTATGCACTAAGTTTGTCATTACCTCTAAAGATAATGTCAACAAAAAATATGGCTACAAGTAGTAGTCCTTCAAATGTCTCTCTTATGAATAGATTAAAATCTATTGCTCCTTTTTTTAATCCAATTTTTGTTAGGTATCCATCAAGTCTCTCATACCATGCTCTAGGGGCTTGCTTAAGTCCATAGAGGGCTTTCTTCAATCTGCATACCATATTAGGTCTATCTGATAGGGTGAATCCTTCTAGCTACTCAATATATACTTCATCCTTTAACTCTCCATTCAAGAATGCTGACTTAACATCCATCTAATAGACTTTGAAGCTTTTTACTATTGCATAAGCTAGAAACAACTTAATGGATTCCAATCTTCTCACAGGTGCAAATGTGTCTGAATAATCAATACCTTATCTTTCCACATATCCTTTACATACTAATATTGCTTTCTTCCTTACTACTGTAACATCTTCATTCATCTTGTTTTTGAATATCCATTTGGTTCCTATCACATTCTTATCACTAGGTCTTGGGACCTATTAGCACCTAGAAAATTTCCATGGCTTTAGCCTTTTTCCTCTAGTCTCTGTAATGTTTTTCCTGGTCTCTGGCTTGGTACCCTTGGCAAAAATTTAAAAAATCTAGCCGTTGGGTCCTTAAAATTTAAAATTTCCCTGGCCCTGCTCTATTTTTTGCATTTCTTTTTCCACCTACTTAAAACCTTATATTTTGCATGTGTCATTTAAAATGACTAGCTTTACCATGTTCACGATTAGGTTTCATGTGTCGGCGGGATCCCTTTTGATTTTTCCTAAATCCCTACCCTTTAATCTTTCCTAAGTTCCCAGTGCCTTGCAAGTTTTAATTTTTCCTAAGTCATGAGCTTTAATATTTCCTATGTTTCAACTACATATTTTCCTAGGCCTAGTCTCTCTAAAACCATCTCAATCTGATGGTTGTCGCTAAAGCGCAAGGGATTTGTCAGAGCTACATGAAATCACACCGGCTGTTGATTCTTCTTTACGGTGTAGTGTTTCAAGCTGTGGGTCCAAGATGACATGTATGCACAAATGACGATTTCTCAATGGTCCATGTATTAATATAGTGGTAGTTGTCAATGAGGCCTGCTTTGTGCACGTGGTAGTTTATGATTCGATGAGATGGCTTATGCGGAATGGTGGGGTCAAGGGGTCAGTCACCTTTTGATCCTACAATTGTTGCATGATGGAAAGGAATATTCCTCCCCCATGCGATCATGTGATGACTGTTGATTTGGAATCAAACATAGAGGAAGGTCAGTGGGTCCACATGTTAGGTGTGCTTAGTCAGCACTTTATCATTGGTCCATGTGGTGATGAGTCAAAGCATATCAGTGGGGCCAGATTCAATGACCGGGAGTAAGATTTTGATCAACGGTCAATGTATGATCGCATGGAATATTCTCATCCCATGCGATCATCTGCCTACCATCTGATTAGATGCCAATGGGTTTGTTTGCAGTGGGGCCACATGGTGATTCATCACTGAGGTGTCAGATTGTGATTGGCTAAGTTGGAAAGTAAAAGAGGACACGTCGGTGGGCCAAAATTTTTAGTTGGGTCACATCATGGATGATCTAACGGATGATGTATCTTCACATGAGATGTGTCAGGCCCATGTGATCTTGCACTGGCTATTGATGTTCTCTTTTCTCAAATGGTTGATGTAGGTGGGGTCCTCTGACATTTGGAGCTAACGTGAATGATTTTCATTGGAGGAAAGGATGATGATGCAGTGGGACTATTTGTCAAGTGTTGTGGATTTGTCTTGTTTTAATTGGTCGACGTGGACTTGTTAGTGGGACCGTTGTCAGAGGGGCTTGCAGAGTTGTCAGTGCAAAAGAGAGGATCTATGGTAGGCATATGTTCACAAGGAATATTATCACCCCTTGCAAACATACGCCTGTCATTTGATTAGATGCTAGGAGCTTGTGGGTCCGTCGTGTTACATGTCACTGGTATGCACATTTCTCATTGGTTGCAGGGTGTTGACATGGCCAAGGACTTTTCAAAGCATTTATGACTATTATGGGATTAAATGTAAACTACCTAATCTTCTAGGAAATGAACAAAATCAATGGTCACATTTTAAAATTTGTCAAGGTAACCATTGTAATTCAAATTTGAATTTTTTGGAGGTCTGCAGTGATAGGAAGGACTAGAATTTATGGTTTTAGTGGCCGATTTTGATTGGTTTGGTAGCGCTGGTTGTTGCAAACTGATTTGAGGGTCTCTGTGGTCAGTGGCATGATGTTTTTGTACCAAGAGAAGTGTGGTTTTGTGCTCGAGGTGTGTTTGTAGGTGGCTGATTTGACTGGTTTTCATGGAAATTCCTTGTTGTTTTGTACTGTTCTCACAGATTTTGATGATTTCCAGATCTTTCTGAGATTCATTTTCTTTGGGTTGCCCAAGTTTCTTCCCCTACAATAACTTTTGTTGTATTTTTTTAGTTGGTTGAGTTGTTGAAGCCCTAACCCTAGTCAGCCGAAGCTTGATGCATCCTCTTTGAGGATTCCAAGGTGACTAGGGGTGTAAGTAGTGAAGTGTTTTACTTTGTAGGGGTTCCTTCTTCTACAAATTTTTGAGGAGAATTAGTTCCGTGAAGGGTTTTTTTCCTATAGATATTTTTCCTTTTCTCTGCATATAGGGTGTTCCCTCTTTCCTCTTTGGTTAGGAGAATACAATACATATTGTAATGGTTTGTCTTATGTATGAGGATTTAATATATTCTTACTATTATCAAGCTATCTCCATTTGAATTCTGAATTCATTAATCATACATCAAGGGTGTTTGATTTTTCTATTTGCACTACCTATTTGTTTGTAAGTGGAGTTGTCTTCACAGGGATAACTGATTCAGAGTTAGTGTTCATGTATGTATGAGCTGAGGTGTCAAAGATATGTTATGCTTGTCTTCCAGTGGATGTTGGTTAATGTATTATCTATTTATAGGTCTCTTCTAAGGGGAGGGTTAAAAATCCTTTGAATGGGTGATAACATACTTGAATACATAGGTGGATTGTCAAAGTGAGGTTTGGTCATGGTGTGTGATTGATGTCAGGCATCAACACATTGAATATATTGTTTTCTTGTTTCATAGCTTTCTCTTGCAATAGGGTATTTGACTTTGTGGCCCATTAGATAAGGTACTAGTCTATGAGGGAGTTAGGGCATCTCAGGGGTTCCGTCAATCCATCTAAAATCATTTACATTTAGTTCCACCCTTTCCCTTTCATGTTGTTAGTGTAGGCCTCTAGTTTTCATACTCACTCCATGCAAGTAGGGCTATTGCATGAGATATTGGTTTCATTTGAGGTACATGATACCTAAAAGGGTTTGAGAACCATTCCATAGTCAATTATGTGCAGGCCTGTAGTGTGACACAAGTTGTATGTGTGTGCAGATGAGGTATACCCACCTAAGTCATGTGGAGCTCAAAGTGTAGAAGGATTTCTCTTTGATCCTTGTCAGTTGGCCTTTTTCCTTGTCAGATTTGGAGTGTTGAGTGAATGTGACACTAGCCCTATCAATCCTAATGCCAATATGACCTTTGGGGAAAAAGAAAACCAATAGGACCAGTTCCCAAGTATCATTCTTAATAATCTGATCTAGTTCTTCTTTCATAGCATCATGCCAATCTGAATCATTACACGCACCTTCAACTCTTAAAGGTTCAATCTGAGATAATAAACATACTGCTTCATTACTTGCTTAATTATTTTCTTTTGATCTTGTTGTGACTTTTCCACTCTAATATCCAATGATTTCATCCTTAGAGTCATATGCATATGTGAATTTTGGGACTTTACCTAATACTATCTCATCTACCTTATGATTTTCTTCTTCACTTGGCTTAGGGTCATTGAATAATACATCATGATATCTTTCTTGAATCATAAATTTTTCATCAATCTTATCATGAGAACTTTCAATGATCTTCTTCAATCTCAAATTAAACTATCTATAAGCTTTTCTTTTAGTAGAATAACCAAGGAAAATACCTTCATCACTTCTTGCATCAAACTTGCCTATTGCTTCATCCCTCTTGATATAGCACTTTCTTCCAAAGATTCTGAAGTATTTCACTATGGGAACATTACCAAACCATAGCTCATAGGGTTTCTTGTCCATGACAGACCTGAATTGTATTCTATTGATGGTATATATTGTTGTATTGACTGCATCTCTCCAATAGGTGTGTGCAACTTTTCCATCAATCATGATGGTGCACGTTGTATCAAGGATGATCCTATTCCTTCTCCTTGCAATCCCATTTTGCTTAGGGGTTCTAGGTGCACTCAATTATCTCTTTATGCCATGTTCTTTGCATTACTCATAGAATCTGTTAGAGGTGAATTCTCCTCCTCTATTCAATCTTAGATATTTTATCTTTAGTGCAGATTCATTATCAACCTTAGCTTTGAATATTTTTAACTTCTCAAATGCTTCTAACTTATCTTTCAAGAATGCAACCCACATCATTCTAGAATGATCATCTACAAACAAAATGAAATAGCTTTCACCATAGTAAGACCTTTTTTGAGTTGGTCCACATAGGTCTATATGAATCAGATCCAACTTGTTCTCTCCTAAATTGTGCTTGCTCCTGAATGAGTTCCTCACATGCTTTCCCATTACACATTCCCTACAAATGGCATCAACTGGCTTTTCTATGATAAGTAGATCTCTCACTTCCTTCACATTCTTATCTTTACTATGTTATCAAAATTGATATGACGTAGTCTTTTGTGCCATAGCTAATTGTCATATACTTTAGCAACAAAACAACTTGCTTCTAAATTAAGGTGAAAAACATTACCTTTAGTCTTTGAACCTGATGCAATCATAAAATCATCCTTGTTGTTAATGATGCAGTTATTGTCTTTAAACTCTAACTAATAACCTTTTTTAAGAAACTGCCTGACACTAAGAAGGTTATCCTGTAAACCATCTACATAGAGAACATCATCAATGATGTTCTTTCCATCCAATGTGATAGATCCTCTACCAATGACAGGTTTAGGACTGTTATCTCCAAATATAACCATGCCACCTTTGTATTTGTCTAGATGAAAAAATCTATCTTTATCACCTATCACATGATGTGAACAACCGCTATCTATGATCCAATCTATCCTTATATTTGCTTGTGAAATCAATGCTAGCTCTTGTTCATTTTTCTCCTCTTCATGATCCATCTCATTATATATCTTCTCCATGATAGAAATGAATCCAATTTCATCTTCAATTGAATCATCATCTAATACTCCATCTCCAACATAGTAACATTCCTTTGAATACATAGGCTTGTAGTTATTTTGGAACTTTTTAACTCTTGAAGGACACTTGGATGCAAAGTGACCAATCTTATTACATGAAAAGAATTTGAATGGCAATTAACCTTCATATTTTCATTTTCCTTTCTTTTATCTTTTAGCAATCATAGCAATGAAATCATCTAGTGCTTTCTCTTCATCATCATCATCAAAATTACCAGACACGTTTACAGATTTCTTACCATGGACTGATGCTTTGAAGTCTATCTCACTTTTAGGTTCTGTCTTCAATCTTGAAATCTCAAAAGCTAAGATTTTGCTGATCAAGGTCTCTCTCTTGAAGTTTTTTGTAAGATGCATGGTCTCATCAAGGATGTTGATCATGTTTTCATACTTAGTTGTAAGAGTATTCATTAACTTATCCATAATGTCTTCCTCTGAGATCTCTCCACCATTGTTCCCAATTCCAGCAACTGCTTCATTGATCCTTTCATTGTAAGCTATGATGTCTTCTTCAGGTAAAATCTCTAAAGCATTGTATCTTTTCTTACATGTTTTTCTATGCACATTCTTTTCTTGTGTATCTCCTTCAAACATGTCTTCTCGATGCTTCTATATCTTGTAGGCTGTGTCTAGTTTCTTTATTTATAAAAATTCACTATCAGATCAAGCAATGATAAGGGCTTCTTTTGCTATTGCATTTTGATGGAGCAATTTCTTATGCTCATCAGTACCATCATCCTTTGCAAGATCTTCTAAAGAGGGAATCTTAACTTCTTTGATAGCCACTTGAAAAACTTCAAAAGCAATGCATTGTAAATGTGTCACCATCTTGTTCTTCCATTCAAGATAATTCTCTCTATCAAACTTAGGACTTTCTTTTCTAAAGAATGCCATCTAATCAACCTCAATCTATGAAACTTTCTCTTTGATGCACTTGGCTCTGATACCAATTGTTAGGAATAGTCTCAAGAGATAACTAAAGAGGGGGGGGGGGGGGGGGGCGTGAATTAGTTATCTACAAGTTTCAATTCTTTATCCAATTAAGTAGACTTAAACTTTAAGCATAAACACAATGAAAGAACACTTGAACACAACACAACAATTTTGGTTACGGGGAAACCCAAATAGGTAAAAACCGCAATGGGAATTGACACCCATTAATAATTTTCACTATTGTTTTATGATCCATGTTAGGAGTTGATCTTTACAATGCATTTAGTATAGTGACCTAGTCAAGGGTCAAACCCTATTAGGATTCTTTTACAATTAACCCTGTTAGGGGTGAGGATGCATTATCTGAGAGCTCATTGCACAAAGGGGTGAAGGATGCAACCTTCTGAATAATAGATACACAAGTTATATCTGGATCCTGATGAATTGTGCTTAGACCTATTTTCTGGATCAGTTTCAATGAATAGCATATACTCTTTACTTGATCACATAGACCTTCTTCTGATGGCTCAACACTTCACACTCTCTACTCTGCTCTTCAAATTAAAAAATGAACTACCCTTAGAAATCACAAATGAGTGCCTATAAAAATCTTTCCTCTAAGTGATATAATCAATTCAACCTATTAGAACCATCTTGAAATCATATTAGAGAAAAAATAACACTATCTAATCATATCTTAGTTGGCTCTACTAAGAACGCAACACAAACAGGGACCTATCCAAATCAATAAGTGTAGACGCACGCTACACACTATCAGCTCTAACAAATCAATTGAAACATTCTCCTCAAGCTGAATTACATCACGTTCTCTTAGCCAAACATTCTTAACTCTTCTTTGAGTACTAATCCAAGTGCGCATACTGAAATGATAGGTACAACTCCTATTCAAATTTAATCTCTATCGACTCTTCTAGATAAACATAGGAAACTACAACTGGTGAATAGAAACTTCATAACTTCACTTCTACTAATTATCAGACTTTGTATCTATGAATGAAACATCACTAACATGTCTCCATCACATATCCAAACATGCAAGGCTCCATGATAACTATATAGACAATCACTCACAGAACACTGCCTATAACTTTGTCAGGAATCCTGCTGACACAAGCTGATGTATAATTGTTTGTATTGATATTTAACATCAGCATCCTTGATATCATGCTGATAACATGTCCATGCTACATGTATTGAAATATCACTCCCTAAGACTTCCACACATGCTACTTACCATATGTTGTCTTAAATGACAAACATACAGTCAACATTAGCTTGCTGACAAATATCCAATAGTTTAATGATTAACTAATCAAGTTAATCAACCTGAATGAGTTGGTATAGTTGAAGGAAAGTTTATAAACCATGTTTGGGGACTTGGTATGGAAAATAATTGTCTAGAGTAATTACTGGTGTACACCATAGCCATCAAGTCACTAATAAATCTCATATTTTGCAATCTTTCATGTGTTGAAGAGAATTATTTGATTCCATTGTCTTTGATTGTGATTTTAAATGTAGTAGAATTACTTACTTCCTCATTTAAATAATTTTAATACTCTAACAAAACATTTGATTCAAGTTATCATTTCTTATTCTAACTAATTTCTTGAAGATTACTGATTTCTAAGGGACATTTTGTGTTTTAATCCATGAATGAAATATCTTGATTCTCATGGAATGATCTCATTGTAACATGTAACATAAATTCATAACATGATTTATGTAGATGAGTAAGATTAAAGGGCAGTTGATCATCAGATAAGTGCATTGAAGTGTATGAAGTTGCTTGCTAGAGAGTAGCAGTAAAAGATCTAGTTGAAGGACATAGTATTGGAAAGTTGGCTATACTAATGTATATGACTTAATATAGTGTTGTAATTATGGAAACAAAGTCATATAGTAGTTTGGAGTTAATGCACTTGATGTAAACATCAAAATTTGGTTAAGTCTTGAAGACTGGACAATGTAAAATTTCTTGTAGCTCAAAGCATCAGCACATGTGTGTACGAAAGAATTATGGTATGTGCCCTAGAAGTTAATTTTGTTAGACTATACTTATGCTTAGTCTATGAGCATATAAGAAGATGTACAAGGATGAGAAAGTTACAGTAAGTTGAAGTTGCATAGCTAGTGTGTGTTAGTGAAGAACAGAGCATGGACCTCATAGTTAGTATTTTGGTTTGCAGATATAATGTAACATTGTAAAGGCTATTCACCTATTGTATTTAGGTTTACAACATGTATACTTGTTTTTTTGTAAGCATTCTTAATCCAATTCATTTGGAAGCATTGTTTGTAATAGGTTTAAGGGCCGACCTAGTTGTTTATTTTGTATGTGTGTATAAATATAAGATGCGCCCATTGCATTCAATATGGAAGTTGATATAGATTTGTGATAAGAAGATCAAAAGTATGCAAAGATACCCTAAGATGTATTAGAGATTTGCTAGAGGTTAAAGCAATATCACATCAAAGAAACTGATCTGACAAGCAGTGTCACAGTGACAATTCATCCAGCAAATATAGTGTGTATCTGAGATCAGAAGGTTGTAGCATTCACTAATTGAGTAGTGAGCTCTTGGATAGTGCATCCTATCCCCTAATAGGGACTATTGTAAAAGATTCCTAATAGGATCTGACCCTTAACAAGGGCTATTGTACTTAAAGCATTGTAATGAAACTCCTAACAGGGTTAAGGATCTTCTAACAAGGATCACAAAACACTAGTGCAGAATATTAGTGGGTGTCAATTCCCACTGGGGTTTTTACCTATTTGGGTTTCCCCATAACCATATTGGTGTCATGTGTTGATTTCATGTTTCATGTTTATGTGAATGTTTAATTCAATACTTAAGCATTTAAGTTCAGTATAAAGGTTAAAGTGAAAAGTTAAAATATAGTGAACATTGATTCAACCCCCCCCCCTCTCAGTGTTTCCATTCCTAACAATTGGTATCAGACCTCTTGTCCTTAGCAAAGAAGTTTAACCACTTGAGGAGAACATGGAAAAAGAAGAAATGAAACATCTAAAGAAAAATCTTAAAGTCACTCTTGAAGACCTGGACAAATCTGAAAGAGAAATTGAAGAACTAAAAGAGAAATTTAGTGATGCTCAATTAGTTATAAAAAAGATAAGAAGGGATCTGAAAGAATGCTCTAATAGTGATCTAGGAGAAAAGTTCAAGAAGCTGAATGAAGAAAATGAATCTATGAAAGAACTACTTAAAGAGTTCGATGATAAGCTGATCAACAATCAAGAAGTCTACGATGAACAAGTCAAAGAGAACCTTCAACTCAATGAAGAACTAAAGCAAGAAAACATGGAAATCTTGGAGCTAAGAAATAGAAAAGAAATCTTGGAGTCTCAATTGAAAGAAGAAGAGAATCATATTGACAAGTTTCACAACAGTTATGATTTGATAGAATCTCAGTTGTATGCAAGAAGAGCCAAAGGAGACACTAGCTATATTGGATATAATGAAGCACAAAATTAGATTGACAACATGAAAGCAAGAAAGGAGACACATAAAGACTCTACTGATACTGAGAAGACTAAAGATCAAACCAAAGATAATGGTGGACCACCTAAGAATGAGTGCAAGCCTATAGTATGTAATTGTTTTGCATGTAACAAGCATGGACACATTGTAAGGAACTATACAGAAGTAAGACCATTTAATGGTTACTATTATTCATGCAATAAATTTTGTCATAGAGCTATGAATTACAAGACTAGTAAGAAGAATAGGATTCAACATGATCAGAGAAATCAAAATCAGACAAATGCAAGAAGTTCTTAGAATGTTACATGTTAGATATGTAACTATAATGGTCACTCAGCTAGACAGTGTAAAATGGTGACTCATGTTAATGTGCCAAGGAATATAAGGCCTCCACTCATTTGTCATTCTTGTAACAAGATTGGACATATCTCAAAATTCTATAGATCAAGGACACAAGGTCAGGAAATCCCTAAAAATGCCAAACAACCAGTATTGGATCTCGAAGGAGAACTCAATTTTGTCAAAGCCTCAAAGGATGTGAGCTTGATCTGGTTAGAAGGAAAGAAGGAAAAAGTGGATGAGAATGTATTGGATTCATCCATAGTGGACACACCCTCTACATCTAGATGAATAGCCCTCAGGGTCATAGGGGTAGCTAATTTAGCTCTAGACTCTTGCATGCTTGGTATACTCATTCTCAGAGTATGTGCCTTTGGAATTAAGATTTTGGAGTATAAAGGAACCTTCGTGCAAGAGCACATATGCTGATTGTTAGCAGAACTTGAGTTGGAAATTTTGAAGTGACAACCAGGTTTACATGACAAGTATTAATGGAAAAATTCTCACTTTAAGTACACATAAAGTTGTTTAATTACTCATTGCATTCAAACTCAGAGTGATTGAAGAGCAGAAAGAGCCTTGGAACTTATTGTGAAGACTTGGAGATTGATCTATCAGTTATTATTAGTGCATTTGGTCAGTTGTAGAAAACCTATTTCATCATGCCAATCCAGAAGTCATCAGATTATCTCAGAGATCAATTGGAAAGCAATTAAAAAAGTAAGTCATGGCCACTCCCATAGTTTATGATGTTTCTGAAAAGAAGATATATGTATTCAAGAAGCATCCATTTAAGTCAACCCTAGATTATTTAGAGGGAGCTTTCTCCTGCATGCCTATGGGCATCATGCATGTCGAGGATAATAGGGTATATATCTACTACAAGAAAGAACCAGTAGGGTTGGGTAGGTTAAGGGAGCACATGGATACCATGTTGAAACCAAAAAAAACATTCATGGATGAATATGTTAAATGGAATTATCACCCTATTGTTGAGTATTCTATGGCATATGAATTTTATGAGACTAAATGGATTAATATATTATTGAGTAGAATCCATGATGACCTATTTTGGATAGGTGATGTGCTAGTAAGAATCACTAGTGACTTGATATATGAGATGACATGCCTTTCTAGGATAGGCATCATCCTTCCTGTGGGCAAGGATGTTAGAAAGATGGTTGAGAAGACATGTAAGTCAAGGATCAATAGGTGTGGGATGAAAATTGAACCTACTAACCAAGTAGACATCAAATTGATGTCTATGATACTGGGATACATGTTTCATCACACTAGCAAGGTGAATAGTGTGTTTGCAGGCACTATTCTAGTAGCCATTAGACTTATGAAGGAAGATGGAGAGTTCAACTTGTGTGAGATCTTGCATGGATAGTTGATTGATAAAATTAAGGCCATCAAGCATGATAAGACCAAAATATTCAGGTTTGGTTCCTTAATCATTTACATGTACCTTCATATTGTTGGGAGAGTATCATATTTGTATTTGGACAAATCCATTCCAACCATGCCACATATATCTAACAAGGCATCCACTAAGAGCACATTCAAAGATTAAATCACATTAGAATTGAAGACCTTCAGGGCTAAGATGCAAATGAGGTACCGGATACCATAGAGCATTGTGGAAAAGTACAAGGATACAATTTGTTTTATGGTGGATACAGACACAACTTGTATGGAATCTATTGAGCCAAGAACTAAGTGGATTCATCCACTTGGTTATGAGGTAGAGGAATAGGTCCTTGAAGCATATGTGCAAGTACTTCTATCAGCCCCAAAAGATCCTAATGAACCTAAATGGGGAACATATGAGGAGAAAAATAGAGAAGTAGATGCTAAACTTAACAGTGCAACAACAAAAAGAAAGGTTTCTAAAGTCACATTAGAGATCTTGAGGATTCACGGTGTGTCTCAAGGAGACCTTGAAAAAGCAAGGGATGAAAAGATTTCTTTGGAAATTAAGAGTGCATCCATAGTGGAAGCTAAGTCTAATGATCCCAAGATGAAGAAGGTGAAAATTGAAAAAGATGATAGTCAGAAGGGTAAAGAAGATGATACTCCTTCTACACCCAAGGTAACCATTGACCTTACTGCTCCTCCCGAGTATAAGGCAATACCTAAAAGGAAGAAAGAGGTTGGCACTATTCACAAGTTGTCTATACTGAAGTATATGACTTGACATAGTGTTGTGATTATGGAAACAAAGTCATATAGCAGTTTGGAGTTAGTGCACCTAATGAGAATATAAAAAATCAGCTAAGTGTTGAAGACTAGACAATGTACAGAGTTCCTACAACTTAGAGCATCAACACATGTGTGTATGGATGAATTATGGTATGCACCTTGGAAGTTACATTTTTTAGACTATACTTGTGCTTAGTCTATGAGTGAATAAGTAGATATGCAAAAATGTGAAAGTTACAATCAGTTGAAGTTGCACAGCCAGTATGTGCCAACAGAGAACAAAGCATGGAGCCGACAGTTAGCATTTTGGTTTGTGATTATAATATAATATTTTAAAGGCTATGCACCCATTGTATTTAGGTTTTTGACATGTTTATATGTATAATTGTAAGCATGCTTAAGGTAATTCATTTGGAAGCATTGTTTGACATTAGTTATAGGGCCGACCTAATTGTTTTGTTTGTATGAGTGTATAAATATAAGTTGTGCCCATTGTATTTAGTATGCAATTTGTAATAGAGTTATGATAAGAAGAGAAGAAGTATGTGAAGAGAGCATAATATGTATTATATATTTGTAAGAGGTCAAAGCATCTATGCATCAAAGTAACTGATCTGAAAAGCAGCATCATAGTGACAGTTCACCTATAGATATAGTGTGTATCTAAAATCAGAAGGTTGTAGCCTTCACCATTTGAGTAGTGAGCTCTAGGATAGTGAGTCCACTCCCCTAATAGGGATCATTGTAAAAGACTCCTAATAGGGTTTGACCCTTAACAAGGTGTATTGTACTTAAAGCATTGTAAAGCTACTCCTAACAGGGTAAAGGATCTTCTAACAAGGATCACAAAACACTAGTGCAGAATATTAGTGGGTGCCAATTCCCACCAAGGTTTTTACCTATTTGTGTTTCCCCCTAACTATATTGGTGTCATGTGTTAATTTCATGTTTCATATTTATGTGATTGTTTAATTTAGTACTTAAGCATTTAAGTTCAGTATAAATATTAAAGTGAAAAGTTAAAATATAGTGAACATTGATTCACCCCCCCTCTCAGTGTTCCCATTCCTAACAATTGGTATCAGAGCTCTAGTCCTTAGAAAATAAGTTTAAGCACTTGAGGAGATCATGGAAAAAGAAGAAATGAAACATCTAAAGAAAAATCTTGAAGCTTCTCTTGAAGACCTGGACAAATCTGAAAGATAAATTGAGGAACTAAAAGAGAAATTCAGTGATGCTCAATTAGTTATCAAAAAGCTAAGAAGAGATCTAAAAGAATGTTCTAACAATGATCTAGGAGAAAATGTTAAGAAGCTGAATGAAGACAATGCATCTATGAAAGAACTACTTGAAGAATTTTATGATAAGTTGATCAACAATCAATAAGTCTACAATGAACAAGTCAAGGAGAACCTTCAACTCAATGAGGAATTAAGGGAAGCCAATCTGGAAATCTTGGATCTAAGGAATTGCAAAGAAAGATTGGAGTCTGAGTTGAAAGAAGCAAAGAATCACATTGACAAATTTCACACTAGTTTTGATTTGATAGAATCTTAGTTGTATTCAAGAAGAGTCAAAGGAGACATTAGCTGTATTGGATACAATGAAGCACAAAACCAGATTGATAATATGCGAGCAAGAAAGCAGACCCAAAAGACTCTACCGATACTGAAAAGACTGAAGATCAATCCAAAGACAATGATGGACCATCTAAGAATGAGCGCAAGCCTATAGAACGCACTTGTTTTGCATGTAACAAGCATGGACACATTGCAAGGAACTATACTAAGGTAAGACCTTTTAATGGTCATTGTCATTCATGCAATAGATTTGGTCATAAAGCTATGAATTGCAAGATGAGTAAGAAGAACGTGATTCAACATGACCAGAGAAATTAGAATCAGACAAATGTAAGAAATTATTAGAATGTTACATGTTAGATATGTAACTATAATGGTCACTCAGCTAGAACATGTAAAATGGTGACTCATGTCAATGCGTCGAGGAATATAAGACCTCCAGTCATTTGTCACTCTTATAACAAGGCTAGACATATCTTGAGATTCTGTAGATCAAGGACGGAAGGTCAGGAAAGCCCTAAAAGGGTCTAAGAACCAATACTGGATCCCAAAGGAGAAGTCAATTTTGTGAAAGCCTCAGAAGATGTGAGCTTGATTTGGTCAGAAGGAAAGAAGGAAAATGCTGATGAGAATGTATTGGATGCATCTATAGTGGATGCACCCTCTACATCTGGATGAATTGCCCTCAGGGTCATAGGTGGAGCTAATTTAGCTCTAGACCCCTGTGTGGCTGGTATACTCATCCTTAGAGTATGCACCTTTGGACTTAAGCTTTTGGAGTGTTAAAGAACCTTCATGCAAGAGCACACATGCTGATTGTTAGCAGAACTTGAGTTTAAAATTTTGAAGTGATATCCTATTTTATACGACTTGCATTAATGGTAGAATTATCACTTTAAGTACACAAAAAGTTATTTCATTACTCATTGAATTCAAATTAAGAGAAATTGAAGAGCAGATTGAGCCTTGGAAGTTGTTGTGAAGACTTGGAGATTGATCTATCAGTATTTATAGTGCATTTGGTCAGTTGCAGAAACCCTAGCTCATTGCACCAATTCAGAAGCCATCAGATTATCTCAAAGTTTAGTTGGAAAGCATTTATCAAGTATTTCATGGCCACTCCAATTGTTTATGATGTTGCTCAAAAGAAAAGATATGTTTTCAAGAGGCATCCATTTAAATCAACCCTAGATGATTTAGAGGGAGCCTTCTCCCACATGCCTATGGGCGGCATGCATGTCGAAGACATTAGGGATTTACATTTACTGTAAGAAGGAACCAGTTGGATTGGATAGGTTAAGGGTGCACATGGATACCATGCTGAAACGTGAAAAAACATTCATGGATGAATATGTCAAATGGAATGATCACCCTATTGTTGAGTATGCTACAGCATATGAATTCTATGAGATAGAATGGATTAAGATCTTATTAAGCAGAATTCATGATGATCATTTTGGATTGGTGATGTGCCAGTAAGGATCACTAGTGACCTATTACATGAGATGACATGCCTTTCTAGAATAGGCGCCATCCTTCTCATGGGCAAGGATGTCAGAAAGATGGTTGAGCAAACTTGTAAGTGAAGGAGCGATAGGCATGGCATGACAATCGAGCCTATTGAGAAAGCAGACATCAAATTGATGTTAATGATATTGGGATACAGGTTTCATCACACCAGCATGGTGAATAGTGTGTTTCCAGGCACTATTCTAGTAGCCATCAGACTTGTAAAGGAAGATGGAGAGTTCAACTTGTGTGAGCTCTTGCACACACAATTGATTGATAACATCAAGGCTATCAAACTTGTCAAGACAAATATTTTCAGGTTTGGGTCCTTAATCATCTATATGTACCTTCATATAGTTGGAAGAGTTTCAGATTTGTATTTGGACAAGTCCATTCTCACCATGCCATAGATATCCAACAAGGCATCCATAGAAAGCACATTGAGAGATTATGTCACATTGGAATTGAAGACTTTTAGAGCTAAGATGCAAATGAGGTACAAGATTCCTGAAAACATTGTGGAAAAGTATAAGGATTCAATATTCTTTATGGTGGAGACAAACACTACATGTACGGAAGCTATTGAGCCAAGAAATAAGTGGATTCATCCACTTGGGTATGAGGTAGGGGAACAGGTCCTTGAAGCATATGCACAGGTACTTCTATCAGCCCCCAAAGATCCTAATGAACCTAGGTGGGGAACTGATAAAGAAAAGAATAGACAAGTTTATGCAAAAATTAACAGCACAACAACTAAAAGAAAGATTGCTAAGGTCACATCTAAGATCTTAAAAATGCATGGTGTGTCTCAAGAAGACCTTGATAAAGCAAGGGATGAAAAGATTTCCTTAGAATGGAAAGGCACTGCAATAGAGGAAGAACAAGAACTTTCTAAATTGAAGAAGATAAAAATTGAATTAGATGACAATTAGAAGGGTAAAGAAGATCATACTCCTTCTGTGCCCAAAGATACTATTGACCTTACCACTCCTTTGGATTATAAGCCAATAGTTAAGAGGAAGAAAGAAGCTAGCACTAGTCATCCATGCTCACAAGCAACAAGGAGCAAGAAAAAAATTCAAGCACCTCCCAAGGTAGGATTCAGACCAAGCCTTAAAGTTTTGAATACGAGAATTGTTGATGAGGGTAGAATTGATCAAGTAGGGAAGTATTATGGAACATACAGTGAAATAGACAAATCAGAAATACATAGTATGATTATCAAACATATGATCAAGTTTAAGAAGATAGTCATTGAATTGAAGACCTCTATTCTAGATAAAGTATGGGATATTTTAGAATTCCAAAAGAGACAAGAAAATGAAGATGATCTAAGGATCAAATAAAAGATATTAGAAGATATTATGTTAGTATGTTTTAATGAAGAAAAGATACTAATATTAAATTTAGTGAAGCCACATTTAAGGACAAAGATGAGGACTCTACACATTATGAACAAAGACTATGAGCTAATAACAAAGGAAATAGAGAAGGCTTTTGAGTAAGTTCTCTTAGAACAACACATGAAACCTCCTTTTGTGTCCATCACTCATGCACCTAGTATGCAAGACAAAGAAGCATAGACCTCCAATGTACTAGTGACAGGTCCACATGACTCAATGCCCATAGATGGAACTTGATTAGAGGTAGATAAGTCTATTCCCATGTCAGACTCACTCAAGGACAACACCATTATCATTGATTATGTAGAGATAGCCATGGAAGCCACTGACATAGAGTTGGATAAGTTTGAGGAAGCTTTTGTGAGCACACAATAAGCTAAAATTTTATGCAGCAACACACCTCCCACTTGTCAAGAAGAAATACACATTGAAGACATATCTGATGAGAAAAAAGAAGAAAATAAAGAAGAAGTAGAGGAAGAAAAGAAAGAAGAAGAGGAAAAATAAAATGAACATAAGGATGAAACATCAGATAAGTTGGTCAAGGTGAAACAAGAAGTGATGGATAGCACTCCCATCACTCCTTCCTCAGCATTGTTGTCAAGTTTGACACTTGACACAAGCAGTTTGGACTCCTGGAAAGAAGAAGACCTAATTAAGTTCACCATCCTAGCCAGGGAGAAGGAAAAGGAGAAGCAAGTCATGAGAAATCTTCTCCTTATGGAATCAGTAAACAGTTTGTTGCCCGTAGATAAGAAAGTGCTAAAAATACACTTGGTTGATGATGTCAGTATAGTCATCTCACAGTTCAAAAGCAATTTTTCTAGCCTAGAAGAATCTACATCCATAGTGGTAGAAGAGAAGTACTTAAAGAAGAGACTCTCTGAACTGATGAGCAATTTTGCACTAGACTTAAATTCACTTAAGACTAGTCAAGAATCCTTGAAAGAATTTACAGATGACATAAGGAAAATCATTGTAGAATGCATGGAACAAGATAAGCTTACTAATGCTCATTTCAAAATAAAAGAGGAAAAAGTTATGATTGAGAAAGTGAAGAGCTCAGTGAAAGAAAAATCTACTGATGTGAACATGTGCAACAATATCTACCAAGGTCAAAAGGACAAGATTGAAAAGGTAGAGAAAGAGATGGAAAAGATAAGGTCTAGACAAAATCAGTTGAGGAATGCTCTTGCACCCTCACTAGAATTTCTAAATCAGAACATAAAGGAGATTGATGCCATCATGATAACCTATGATCAAGGTCTACGCACAGATTTGGAGAAGATGGAGAAGATATAGTTTTCTTTATGCGCCCATCTCCAGATAATTAACTCTCTAATAACTTTTTGGAAGAAGGAGATCCAAAACCTCAAGATTGCATATCTGGATGTTTTCCCTTAGTGAGTATGTGTAGATATAGTTTTTTGTAACACCTTTATATTTATGTCAAAGGGGGAGTTGTATATAGAATATGGAGTATGATATGTATAGGGAGATATAAGCTTATGTATAAAGAATGTATAAAAGACAAAAGTTTTTGTGTTAAGGGATAGTTAGCAACTTGGCCATATTCCTTTGTTGCCATCAATGAAAAATGGGAAGATTATTGGAAATTTGTCTATACTGAAGTATATGACTTAATATAGTGTTGTCATTATGGAAAAAAAGTCACATAGTAGTTTGGAGTCAGCGCACCTAATGAGAAGATAAAAAATTAGATAAGTGTTGAAGACTAGATAGTTTACAGAGTTCCTGTAGCTCAGAGCATCAGTGCACATGTGTATGGATGAATTATGGTATTAATTTTGTTAGACTATACTTATGCTTAGTCTATGAGTGCATAAGTAGATATGAAAAGATGTGAAAGTTATAGTCAGTTGAAGTTGCACAGCAAGTATGTGCCAGTAGAGAATAGAGCATGGAACCAATAGTTAGCATTTTGGTTTGTGATTATAATATAATGTTGTAAAGGCTATGCGCCCATTGTATTTAGGTTTCCAACATGTTTATATGTATAATTATAAGCACACTTAAGCCAATTCATTTGTAAACATTGATTTTAATTAGTTATAGGGCCAACCTAATTGTTTTGTTTGTATGAGTGTATAAATATAAGTTGCACCCATTGTATTCGGTATGCAAGTTGTAATAGAGTTATGATAAGAATATAAAAAGTATGTGAAGAGAGCATAAGATGTATTAGATCTTTGTAAGAGTTCAAAGCATCTACACATCAAAGGAATTGATTTGACAAGCAGTGTCACAGTGACAGTTCACCTACAGATATAGTGTGTATCGTAAACTAGAAGGTTGTAGCCTTCACCATTTGAGTAGTGAGCTCTAGGATAGTGAGTCCACTCCCCTAATAGGGATCATTGTAAAAGACTCCTAATAGGGTTTGACCCTTAACAAGGTCTAATGTACTTAAAACATTGTAAAGCTACTCCTAATAGGGTAAAGGATCTTCTAACAAGGATCACAAAACACTAGTGCATCATATTAATGGGTGTCAATTCCCACCAGGGTTTCTACCAAGGTTAAAAGGACAAGATTGAAAAGGTAGAGAAAGAGATGGAAAAGATAAGGTCTAGAAAAACTCAGTTGAGGAATACTCTTGCACCCTCACTAGACTTTCTAAATCAGAACATAAAGGAGATTGATGCCACCATGATAACCTATGATCAAGGTCCACGCATAGATTTGGAGAAGATGGAGAAGATATAGTTTTCTTTATGCGCCCATCTCCAGATAATTAACTCTCTAATAACTTTTTGGAAGAAGGAGATCCAGAACCTCAAGATTGCATATCTAGATGTTTTCCCTTAGTGAGTATGTGTAGATATAGTTTTTTGTAACACTTTTGTCATTTATGTCAAAGGGGGAGTTGTGTATAGAATATAAAGTATGATATGTATAGGGAGATATAAGTTTATGTTTAAAGAATGTATAAAAGACAAAAGTTTTTGTGTTAAGGGATAGTTAGCAACTTGGCCATATTCCTTTGTTGCCATCAATGAAAAATGGGAAGATTATTGGAAAGTTGTCTATAGTGAAGTATATGACTTAATATAGTGTTGTCATTATGGAAACAAAGTCATATAGCAGTTTGGAGTTAGCGCACCTAATGAGAAGATCAGAAATCAGCTAAGTGTTGAAGACTAGATAGTTTACAAAGTTCCTATAGCTTAGAGCATCAGTGTACATGTGTATGGATGAATTATGGTATTAATTTTGTTAGACTATACTTATGCTTAGTCTATGAGTGCATAAGTAGATATGAAAAGATGTGAAAGTTACAGTCAGTTGAAGTTTCATAGCTAGTATGTGCTAGTAGAGAATAGAGCATGGAGTTGACAGTTAGCATTTTGGTTTGCGATTATAATATAATGTTGTAAAGGCTATGCGCCCATTGTATTTAGGTTTTTGACATGTTTATATGTATAATTGTAAGCACGCTTAAGCCACTTCATTTGTAAGCATTGCTTTTAATTAGTTATAGGGCCAACCTAATTGTTTTGTTTGTATGAGTGTATAAATATAAGTTGCACCCATTGTATTCGGTATGCAAGTTGTAATAGAGTTATTGTAAGCATATAAAAAGTATGTGAAGAGAGCATAAGATGTATTAGATCTTTTTAAGAGTTCAAAGCATCTACACATCAAAGGAACTGATTTGACAAGTAGTGTCACAGTGATAGTTCACCTGCAGATATAGTGTGTATCGTAAACCAGAAGGTTGTAGCCTTCACCATTTGAGTAGTGAGCTCTAGGATAGTGAGTCCACTCCCCTAATAGGGATCATTGTAAAAGACTCCTAACAGGGTCTAACCCTTAACAAGGTCTAATGTACTTAAAACATTGTAAAGCTACTCCTAATAGGGTAAAGGATCTTCTAACAAGGATCACAAAACACTAGTGCATAATATTAATGGGTGTCAATTCCCACCAGGGTTTTTACCTATTTGGGTTTCCCCATAACTGTATTGGTGTCATGTGTTGATTTCATGTTTCTTATTTATGTGAATTTTTAATTCATTACTTAAGCATTTAAGTTGAGTATAAAGATTAAAGTGAAAAGTTAAAATATAGTGAACATTGATTCACCCCCCCTCTCACTATTCCCATTCCTAACAGGCACCAATCATCCATCCTCATGAGTCACAAGAAATAGAAGGAACACTCAAGCATCTCCTAAAGTAAGATTCAAAACTAGTCTCAGTGTGTTAAGTGCCAGAATAGTTGATGAAGGAAGAATTGATCAAGTAGGGAAGTTTTATGATAATTATAGTGAAATTGACAAGTCAGAGATTCATAACATGATCATAAAGCACGTGATCAAGTTTAGAAGGATAGTTTTGGAACTAAAAAGAATGATTCCTAACAATGTATGGAATATCCTTGAATTCCAAAAGAGGTGGGCTATTAAGGAAGATCAACATATAAGGGAAAATATTCTTGATGATACCCTTCCTATGTGAACTAGAAGAAAAGAAATTGTTGTTAGATTTGGTGAAGCCTCACCTCAGAACAAAGAGAAGAACTCTAAATATAAAGGATAAAAATTATGAGTTAGATGCCAAAGAAATAGATAAATCCTTTGAGAAGGTATTTATGAATAAAAACATGTATCCACCTACTGTACCCACAATGGTTACCAAAGGGTTAGAGACCATCAAGGTACAATCTATAGGTCCTCAGGATTCAACGCCTATAGTATAATCAGAGATAGACAAGTCTGTGCCCATGTTAGAACCACTCAAGGACAACACCATTATCATTGATAATGTTGAGATTGCCATGGCGGCCACTGACACAAAATTGGACAAGTTTGAGGAATATTTTGTGAGCACACAAGAAGCTGATATTTTATGTAGCAACACACATCCCACTCATCAGGAAGAGGTATTGATTAAAAATATAACAGATGAGAAAGAAGAAGAGAAGATGGAAGAGGAAGAAAAGAAAGAAGAAGAAGAAGAAAATGAACAAGAGAAAGATGAAACTTCTATTGAACTAGCCAAGGTAGAACTAGAAGTGATGGATAGCACTCCTATCACTCCCTCCTCTGCATTGTTGTCAAGTTTGACACCTAACACATCCAGTTTGGACTCATGGAAAGAAGAAGACCTAATCAAGTTTAGCATCTTAGATTTGGAGAAAGCCAAAGAAAAGCAAGTGATGAGGAATCCCCTCCTAGTAGAATCAGTAAACATTTTGAATAGTTTATTGCTAGAGGCCAAGAAAGTGTCTAAGATACACTCGGTTGATGATGTGAGTACAATCATCTCACATTTCAAAGGTAATTTTTCAAGCCTTGAAGAGTCTACATCCTTAGTTGCAGAAGAGAAGTATCTGAAGAAGAGATTGAATGAGTTGATGAGAAACTTTGCACTAGATTTGAATTCACTCAAGATAGGTCAAGTATCCCTAAAAGAGTTTGTTGATCAAGGGAGAAAAATCATTGTAGAATGCATGGAACAAGATAAGCTTATTCATGCTTATTTCAAAATAAAAGAGGTAAAAGCTATGATTGAGCAAGTAAAGAGTTCAGTGAAAGACAAATCCACAGATGTGAACATGTGCAATAATGTCTACCAAGGACAAATAGACAAAATTGAGAAGGCAAAGAAAGAGATGGCAACGATAAGGTCTAGACAGACTCAGTTGAGGAATGCTCTTGCACTCTCATTAGACATCCTTAATCAGAACATCAAGGAGATTGATGCCACAATGGTGACATATGATCAGGGTCCTACCATAGATTTGAAGATGATGGAGAAGCTTCAGTATGCATTATGTGCCCATCTCCAGATAGTTAATTCATTGATCACTTTTGGGAAGAAGGAGATCTAGAACCTTAAGATAGCATATCCAGATGTTTTCCCTTAGTAAGTATGTGTAGATATAGTTATTTGGTACTCCTTTTTCATTAATGTCAAAGGGGGAGTTGTTTATAGAATATGGATTATAATATGTATAGGGAGATATAAGATTATGTATTAGAAATGTATAGGAGACAAAAAAATTTTGTCTTAAGAGACAGTTTGCAACTTGGCCATATTCCTTTGTTGCCATCAATGAAAAAGGGGAAGATTGTTGGAAAGGTTTCTATAGTAATGTATATAACTTAATATAGTGTCTTCATTATGGAAACAAAGTCATATAGCAATTTGGAGTCAGCGCACTTGATGTAAAGATCAAAATTCATTTCAGTGTTGAAGATTGGACAATGTATAGAGTTTCTGTAGCTCAGAGCATTAGCACATGTGTGTATAGAAGAATTATGGTATGCACCCTAGAAGTTAAGTTTGTTAGATGATAATTATGCTTATTGTATGATTGCATAAGGAGATTTGCAAGGATGAGAAAGTTACATTAAGTTGAAGTTGCACAGCCAGTGTGTGCTAGTGAAGAACAAAGAAAGGAGCTGACAGTTAGTATTTTGGTTTATGGATATAATATAATATTCTAAAGGATATACACCTATTGTATTCATGTTTTTGACATGTATACTTGTTTTCTTGTAAGCATGCTTAAGCCAATTCATTTGGAAGCGTTGTTTGTAATAGGTCTAAGGATCATCCTAGTTGTTTATTTTGTATGTGCGTATAAATATAAGATGTGCCCATTGTACTCTATA
This sequence comes from Chamaecyparis obtusa, assembly GCA_027943335.1. Taxonomy (NCBI): domain Eukaryota; kingdom Viridiplantae; phylum Streptophyta; class Pinopsida; order Cupressales; family Cupressaceae; genus Chamaecyparis; species Chamaecyparis obtusa. The sequence continues at coordinate 469,716 of BSBK01004683.1, forward strand.
TGGAAGTTGATATAGAGTTGTGATAAGAATAGTAGAAGTATGAAAAGACAACATAAGATGTATTAGATCTTTTCTAGAGGTCAAAGCATCAGCGCATCAAAGGAACTGGTCTAACAAGTAGTGTCACAGTGACAGTTCATTTAGAAGATATAATGTGTATCTGAGATCATAAGGTTGTAGCCTTCACCACTTGAGTAGTGAGCTCTTGGAAAGTGCATCCTCTCCCCTAAAAAAGACTATTGTAAAAGACTCCTAACAAGGTCTGAACCTTAACAAGGTCTACTATATTTAAAGCATTGTAATGCAACTCCTAACAAGGTTAAGGATCTTCTAACAAGGATCACAAAACACTAGTGTAGAATATTAGTGGGTGTCAATTCCCACTGGGATTTTTATGTATTTGGGTTTCCCTATAACCATATTGGTGTCATGTGTTTATTTCATGTTTCATGTTTATGTGAATGTTTAATTCATTACTTAAGCATTTAATTTCAATATAAAGATTAAAGTGAAAAGTTAAAATACAATGAACACTGATTCATCCCCCCCCCCTCCCCTCTCAGTGTTCCTATTCCTAACACATAGGAGTTTAAGAGTTTGGATGACCTTTTTATATCAATCTAAAGGTGAATCAACTCTTGTTTGAGTTTGGAAGTGAGTGGAAGTGTGAGATTTGAGAATCCTTGGTGTAAAGGCTTGTTTATGAGAAAATTTGGGATTTTGTATTTCTATAGATCTAAAGATGAAACTAAGTTATTTTTCCTTTCATTTGAGTTATTTGAAGAGACTGTTAAAATTCTTGAGGGATAGGTGTTTATAAAACTATAACTTTCTTTGTTAATTGGCCAAGATTCATGCTTGTTTTGGAGGCACAGTCAAGATACATGGTACACTGTCCAAAACACTTCATATTGATTTTTACATATATTATTAAATGGTGAAAAGGGTGTCTAAAACCACTCTTAGTTTGTTTATTATTTTGGGAAATGTGTGAGAAAAGTTTCATTTTATACCGCTAGAGACCTAGTTAAGGACAATTAGGCATGTTTGAGGATTTGGTAACATTTGAGTGTTGGGTATTTCTTGGGGACACAAAACTAGTTGAATCAACTTGAATCCATCTTAAATCCATCAAATATATTTAGGTTTCCCACTAGGAAGGTTTGTGCAAAGTTGCAAGTCACTTGAGGCTTGTATGGTTTTGGGGTATGGGCTTAAACTTACTTAATCTTGAACCTTTGAAGTGTGTTTCTCATTCAACCACCCAACCCTCTGCATCAGATATAAAAAATATTTTTGAGAGTGTTTTGGTATAGGTTTTATGATGAGGAGGTCAGTCATGATATTTTCATTGATGTCAATTAGGTACTATGTTGGTTAACAATGTGATTATAAGTGTTCAATGTTGTTGAGTCCAATGTGGAGTGATTTTAGATGGAATTGGATTTGTGTGGTTCTTATTGGAGACTTATAAATGTCTCTAAACAATGTATGTTGAATTACAAAGGTTGGGAATACATATGGAAATAGTTATGATCAATTGCATGGTGACAAAGGAATTGGAAGAATGAATAATTACAAAGGATGAATGCTTTGATTGTTCTATCAAATTGATATGGATCCAAGTGTTTTTTCCATGATATGTTTATCTTCAATATGGTATGTTATTCATGTTATGATCGTAGGGTGATTGGAGTACCTCAACAAATAATTTCAGTTCACATAAGATTATTTTGTGAAATGTTTGAGCAGTGATGATGTAATTAGTTGTATTGGATGTTTTAGTGATCCACGTCTCAAGGTGACAAGGCATAAAAAAAATTTAATTATGATCTATTGTTACATTGTTTGAGGTGATCATATTTAATCAAGTGTTGGAAGCATGTTGAAAATGTCAAAATCTTTAACCCTTCTTGATTAAAATTGAATGTGCGATGGATCTGAAGGCTGACATGGACTTAAAATTATAATTTATATTTGGTAAAATATTTTATGGTTCAATTATTAAGAGGAAATGAATTGTAATTCTGAAATTCAAATGTATTCTAAGGTCATGTTTAAGGTGGTGGATGACCTAGTTAGTAAAAACATATTTACATTTCAATTGGTAAATTTTGAAGTAGTAGATCATGAATGAAAAGGTGCAGTTGAGTGAAGACAGAAGATTATCCATAAGAAGAAGTGTTGAGATTAATTGGATTTGAACAAGAAAAGGAGAAGTGAAATACCCAAATCATTGTACTTGTTGATTCCTAACAGGTTTTGCAAGAAAATCTCTGCAATGAGTAGACTTTAACAGGTCTAATTTGTAAATTTTTTAATAGGAAGACTCTTTAACTAGAGTTTGAAATCATTTAACAAGGTACTCCTAATAGGGTAAAGCTCCTAATAGAGCTAGAGATAAACCCCTTAACTGGATGACTCCAAATGGGGTCTTCACCTAAGAAAGCATCATTGTAAGCACCTAACAGGAATAGGCCTTTAAGAGAGAACATTTGAAAAAAGTGCAAATTATTACCAAGTGCTAATTCACACCATGATTTCACCCTTAATAATGGTTTTCATGATAAAAATATGGCTATCACTTTGTTTCATGTTTGGATGATGGTATGGTTACTTTTTTTATTGCATGCCTAAAGCTTAAGGTTAATGAATGTGGTTGATGTTGTTGAAAGAATTGTGAAAAGTTTCAGATCGGATAGATTACTAATTCACCCTCTCTATCAATAATTGTTGGAAATTTGGATGAGTTGGTTACATAGATGTTGTCATTATCGAAACATATGATCTACATGACGATCCCAAAGGTCAGAGAGCTAGTATTTTAGAGTGCAATGCAAATTGTCTAAGTATGAGATAGTGTGTTTTTGCCAATGAACTAGCAGACATTTTTTTTATTAGCGATGTCGATTGGAGTAAGTTCAGTGCTTGCGCACTAAACATAGATTCTATGGTGACTATTGAAGACTCACCTCAAAGCACAAGTCAGTACAACATGTACTGATAGTTTTTCTAAAGACAGTGTCAAGCCGACATGACAGAATATGAAAACAGTATTGATAAAGATTTAAGGGATTATTTTGTTTATCAAAATAATGACTTAAAAATATAAAGGGATGACATCCTATATGTTAACCTTTGGGTAAAGTTATTTTGTAATATGATAGCTGACTAAAAAGTTATTAGACTTAATAACTTGTATAAATGTAATTGTAAATTGTAAGAAGGATATAGTGATATGATGCGAGATATATGATGCATATGTCATAGTGATAGTGAAAGAGTAGTGAAGATATTGATGCAAGAAGTATAAGTTTATGTTCCTTGACCTACTTTTGTAATCAGTGAACATTGTAGATTACTTGTTTGGGCAATGGGCTCATCTGGTAATCACATTTTGTACTACCAACTCCTAACAGGGTTGAGGCTTCTAACAAGTCCTATAGTCCCTTAATCAAGACTGAGACATTATATGCTTATAATAGACTCCTAATAGGGTCAACATCCTTAACAGGATACTTTTGATTAGTGGATCTTTGTGGGTACCATCCCCACCGGGGTTTTACCTTGGCTAGGGTTTCCTCGAGAACAAATAATGTGTTATGAGTTATTTTATTTTACTGATATCCATGTTATTTAGTTTTCTATGTTATGCATGCATTAATATTATATGTTATATCCATAATTGGGAAAAAGTAAAAGTTTGTAGAATACTGATTCGCCCCCCCTGTTAGTATTCCCTATTTCTAACAATTGGTATCAAAGGTTAGTTAATCCAAAAATAATCATTCAAGGAAAGCCTAGCAGTTTGAGTAAGAAATCTATGGATATGGATCAACTTTAGAAGAATCTTGAAGAAGCTCTTGAACAAATTGATATGCTTACCAATGAAAGAGACACTTTGAAAATAAGTTGGAAGATCTGAAATCTAAAAAGGAATCTAAATTTCTTATTGAAGATTATGATGATAATTTAGAAAAAGAAAATGAGATCCTTAAGCATGAACTGAAGATAGAAAATTTGAAGCTAAGTCTGAAAGATGGAAATGGAAAAAGTGAAGCAAATCTAAAATCTGAGAGTGAAAGTCTAAAGACTGAAAATGAAGAACTAAAATCTAAGCTTGGAAAAGTAACATCTAAACTTGAGAAATTTAATTTGTAGCACGCAGAACTTGAGAAATACAATACAATTGTGAAAGGTGAATTGACTCAATCTAAGTAGCAACTTGAAAGACTATATTCAACTAGTGAGAAGATTGATGAAAAAATATATTTTCAGAAACCATTGTATGATAAAACTGGTCTTGGATTCAATACATTCAAAACAAATGAAGAAAGCAAGGAGCCATATCTGAAAATATCTAAAAGTATAGATGAGAAGAAGTCTGATGAGACTAACAAATCTGAAGATACACCTAAGGAAGAAGAACCACCTAAGAAAGAGGAATCACCTAAAGGTATGCAGAGAGAATTCAAAGGTAGATGTTTTACTTGTAATACTATTGGTCATATGAAGAGAGATTGCATAGGTAAGCAATTCAAACCCCTTAATGGTTATTGTTATGATTGTCATGGTTTTGGACATAGAGCTATTGAATGTAGGAAACCTAAATTTGTTGAGAATAACAATAATAGTAGAATGTTTCAGAATACTGATCATGCATATAAGAAACCTACGAAAGATATGAACAAAAGAAATAGAGTAGTATGTTATAGATGCAACAAGGTTGGACACATTGCTAGAAATTGCAGATCATAGATCAATCAATGTGGACCAAGATATGGAAACAATGGAATTGTTTGTCAGATATGCAACAAGATTGGACATACAACAAGGTTTTACAGAATGAACAATATATTTTTTCATCCTGACCCTAACCCTAGAAATCATGCAAGAAGAAACAAAGATGTAAGTAATAGTCATAAAGGATGCTGTAGTAATTTAGATGAAGTGAAGTTTATCAAAAGCATAGATCAAGGAGACATATTCAGCATTAAAGGTAATCAGGAAGGTGAAGTATTAAAAGGTAAGAATGAATCTTTACCCGACCCATCTCAAAGTACTTAATTTATGAAGATTGTAGTAGAATAGGAACTTAGATTAGTGTAGAAGTAGATATATGATGAATTAACTCTTGTGCAGCTAATGGAAGGTATTATATGATGTTCTAATGCTATGGTTAAGAGTGCAAAGAAAAATATTATGTTTTGCGAGATCGCAAGAAGTTTTAAGTTTTGCAGGTTAACAGAATCAACTTTTTGGAAAGAAGCGGCAAAAGAATTGATTGCGATGTTAGATCTAAGTGAGATTGAAGTAATAAAAGGTCATGATTGATATTATTTGATCATCAAAGATAATTCAAGTGTTAAGGAGATCAAAGAGAAGAGATTGGAAGCATTTAGTAAGGATTTGGTGAAGGATTTGTGTGTCAAATCTACGCAAGCCCTAAAATTGTGAAATCAAGGTATTTTACTTGGCAGATCTTTGAATTGGTTAAGGAATTAGAAGTAATCATGGATGCTTCTTTGATTCATAATATCAGAGATAAGAATAGACCTAAGATGAAAAGAGACCCAGTAGAACCCTTGGAAGAAGATCCTAGGTTAGCTTTATCATCCGTACTAGATGGAGTTTTACATCTAGAGAATGTTAGAAGTTATCTTGGATGCAAACTAGAGACTATTAGTGATAGTGATTTCACCAAGGAATATTAGAAGATCTATAATCAGGACATGTCATTGAGAGTAGGATTTGAAAATTTGAAAGAAAATGAGATCATTAAGTATGCATTATAGCATGAATTTGATAATGAAGAATGTACTAAGATAATCATAAGAAGAATTCATAATGGGAAGTTTTGGTTAAAAGATAGAGTGATAGATATCATAGATGATTTGATTCATGAAGTTACTAGACTATCTAAAACTGGAGCCATTCCTTTAAATGAGAAGAACATGATGAAAATTTTCATAGACAACACAAATTCATCCTATAATGGTAGAGGAATTGTGATTAGTAAGATTTAACAAGATGATGTCAGATACTTGTGTAAGATCCTAATAACTAAGTTTTGTGTAAAATTGAGAGAGGATGACATGGCAACTGGAATGATACATGCAGCTTATCTAATGTGTGTTGATAAAGTACAAGTTGATATGTGTGAGATTCTGAGATTTCAACTATTTGAGAATTTAGAAAAGATAAAGAAGACTAAGTATGCACAGTTTAGATTCTCATCCTTAATCACTTATATGTTTTTTCATTTATTGAGAAGATTTCCTTACACCATTGGAAATGATTGGAATGATGGTCAATCTACAATGGAAAGGATTAACAAAGTATATCTAAGGCATGTTATTGATAAAGTAGGTGAAAGTGCAGTACTCGTAATAAAGACATTTCAAAATTTAGTGACAAGCAGATCAAGGATCCCTAAGTCACTTGTGGAGAAATACAAAGATGAGATCTGTTTCATGGTTGATACTGACTTTTCTTATATTGAAGTAGTAGAACCTAGATTAGAGTTCATAGACCCTCTTGGCTATGAAATATCTGAGATTGAGATTGAAGAATATGTGAGCAGGTTACTTAAGTGCAAGATTGATGTTCACAATAATAGGTTTGGAACCTTTGAGGAGAACTTCAAATCCGCAAAGACCTTACTTGAAGAGAAATAATCAAAGAAAAGAGTTGAGAGTACAATTAAGATAATTCTAAAAGATACAGGGATGACAGAGCAGGAATTCTTGGTAGCTAAGAACATAGCATTAGCAATTAGAGAAATTGGATAGAAAGAAGTTTTGTTTGTACCACCTTTATCATCAATTGTAGTTCAGCAAGGAGAAACACTAGTTAATGTGAAAGTGGAAGAAATAGAGAAGGAACAAGAAGCAAGAAAACTCACTAGGTCAACCTCCTCCACACCTAGAAAAAGAGTAAAAGAGATTGCTACTGGACTGGGTAAGAGCTAGAAAACATTGGTGCCATCAGTTCCAAGGAAAATTGTAGAAATCAAAGATGTTGACACTTCTATTAGGAAGAAAATCTAGAAACCTAAAATTGAAAAGGTTAATGAGCAGATTATTCAAGATGGAGATTTCACAAAGATGAATAAGTATTATGATCTCTATGATTATGTAGAAAGATTAAATCTTGAAAATGCACTGGTGAAGCATATGATTCTATTTGATAAGAAGTTTGATACCATTCAGGGTAAGATACCTGATGACTTATACAAGAAACTTGTGAACAGGAAGAAGAGAGCATCAGAGGAAGACACAACTATTAGAGAAAATCTTGTGAGGAAACTTTGTGATGTGAGAGATGATGAACACCTTAAGAAGATCTTGAAGGCTCTAAAAACCTATTTGAGGACAAAAAGGAGAACTATTCAGATTATGGGAGGACAATATGAAGAAGTTGAAGTAGAAACAGAGCAAGCAATCATCAAGGTGGTGACAGAGAGTGCTAGAGAACTATCAATTGTAGTAGATCAAGCAAGTGAAGTAGAACAAGAGGATATTCCCTCTCCACCAGCCATAAACATTGAGGATGAAGCTATGAATGTTGCAGGAACTAAGATCACCTTGGATACTGATGATAATGTATTCAAGACTCTGGAAAACATTGTTGACAATTTAGCTTTTGAAGAACTAGATAGAACCAAAGGAGAAGAGCATACTCGAACCATCAATGAAGAACCCAAAGTGACAGAGATTCAAGCACCTGTTCCCACTAAAGAAGAAATTAGTCTTACTCCTAAGACTAGAAAGAAGAATCAAATTGGACCTATGATTGAGAATCTGGGAAAGAAAGTAGATGATTATGATCAGATGGAATTGATCACATCCTTGAATAAGATCATTGGAAAGAACAAGAAAGTCAAAAGTCTTGAAGTATGTCTAAAGGAGCTTACTAAAAAGTTACAAGGTGTTGTAACTACACAAGGTAATGAACACTTTTGATAGTAAGTTCAAAAATTTATCTGATATAGAAAAAGTGAAAGCTCAAGCAGCCTATGAGGCCAAAACACTTCTAAACATTAGCCAAAATATTAGGAATGATATCAATAATCTTGATATCCACATAAAGGACTTGAGGAAGAATTTGGAAAGAGGTAAATCCTTGTACATTCAGTGTACAAAATTAGAGACCTTAGTAGTAGAAGAAGATCAGAAGATGAAGTTGAAGGAAGTAGAAATTCAGAATGAAACAAACCTTTCAAGCCCCAATGAGAAGATATCTGATATTGAGAAGAAAATTCGTAAGATATATGATGAGATCAGAATTTTGCAAGATGACAACGATAGGAAAATGAAAGGATTCACTCTTTTAAGAGAGCAAACTTCTATGAAGTTAAGTATTATTGAAGGGAAATTAGAAGAATGTTTTTCAACTAAGACATCTTTTCAAAAGTTTAGTTTTGAGAATCTCCAAGCATGTGAGATAGCATCTCAGGGATTATACGCACTACTCAGTGTGGCAGATTCAATTAAGAAATCATGTGAGAAATATTTAGAGACAATAAAGATTGATTTTGTATATTGTATTGCAAACCTACTGGTTTTACAATATTGAATCAAGGTATAAAGCTTTTTGAACACAGTTTTATAACCCTTCTTACCTTTATTTTGTCATTGTTTTCAAAGGGGGAGAGATATATAGCAGAAAATTGATAGGAAATTGATAAGGATTGATACTCTTAGGGGGAGTACTCTATAAGAGATAAGATTTTTGGAGTCATAAGGATAGTATATATATATTTTATACTATGGCCAAAATTTTGAAGTTTTTGAGTCTAGGACATAGCCAATTTTCTCATATGTTGCCACCAATGACAAAGGGGGCGATTGTTGAAAATTTGGATGAGTTGGTTACATAGATGTTGTCATTATGGAAACATATGATCTACATGAAGATCACACAGGTCAGAGAACTAGTATGTCAAAGCGCAATGCAAATTGTCTAAGTATGAGACAGTGTGTTTTTGCCTGTCAACCAGCAGATAGTTTTGATTAATGATGTTGATTGGAGTAAGTTTAGTGCTTATTCACTTGAACATAGACTCTATGTTGACTATTGAAGACTCACCTAAGAGCACAAGTTAGTACGGCATGTACAGAATAAGTTATGATAGTTTTTCTAAAGACAGTGTCAAGCCGATAGGACAAAATATGAAGATAGTATTGATAAAGAGTTAAGGGATTATTTTGTTTATCAAAATAATGACTTAGCAATATAAAGGGATGACATCCTAGATGTTAACCCTTGGGTAAAGTTATTTTTTAATATGATATCTGACTAAAAAGTTATTAGCCTTAATAACTTGTATAAATGTAATTGTAAATTGTAAGAAGGATATAGTGATATGATGCGAGATATATGATGTATATGTAACAGTGATAGTGAAAGAGTAGCAAAGACATATTGATGCAAGCAGTATAAGGTTATGTACCTTGACCTACTTTTTTAATTAGTGAACATTTTATATTACTTGTTTGGGTAATGAGCTCATCTGGTAATCACATTTTGTACTACCAACTCCTAACAGGGTTGAGGCTTCTAACAAGGCCTATAGTCCCTTAATCAAGACTAAGACAATATATGATTGTAATAGACTCCTAACAGGGTCAACATCCTTAACATGATACTTTTGATTAGTAGATCTTTGTGGGTACCATACCCACCAGGGTTTCCTTGAGAACAAATAATGTGTTATGAGTTCTTTTGTTTTATTGCTGTGCATGTTATTTAGTTTTCTATGTTATGCATGCATTAAGATTATCTGTTATATCCATAATTGGGAAAAAGTAAAAGTTTGTAGAATATTGATTCACCCCCCCTCTCAGTATTCCCTATTTCTAATAGTAATCTTGGACCTTATAGTATTAATAGTGAAAAGGGAATTGTTTGGTCAAATCCCTATTTAGGATATAACCTTAAAATTGAACTAAACTTGCATAAAGGAAGCCATCATGTAAAGTGAAAGGGTAAATGGCTGATTCACCTTGTATGAAACCCTGATGAACAGATGTAGTAATCACTCAAATCCATGAATATACTTTTGAATATGATTGGAATGAGATTTAGAATCAAGAGTATGTGCAAGATCATGAGGGGCCAAACTATGCCATTAAGTGGCAATGAAAAATCAACAAATCAGGGTTAGTCAACTTGACGTAAAAATTTCAACTAGCTATGAACCTATTATCAAAAAGTTGTAAGAATAGAATCTATAGAAAATTGAATGTAGTTTCTAAACTACTAGGCCTTTTTTGAGAAAAAGTTAGTATGATTGGTGAAAAGTATAGATTTCAATGTAGCAGTACAAAAAATTTAGGAAAAAATAAGAAGTAGGTGTATGTCTGACCACCTTAATCATAATCAAATTATAATATTTTATTATAAGATTTTATATATAAGTAGTAGACTCATCCTCAGATGTGATGCATATTTTTTTGTAATTTTATTCCAAAAAAATAACTAATTATGATTTTTTTGCTACAACATTTTCAAAATAAAAAAACTCGCGTGTCTGACTGCCTTAACTCATTCAAAACTTTACAAAATTCAAATTTTTTTTTTTCCCTTATAGTAGGCGAAGCATAGAATGTGACGCATTTTTCAGATTTCAAAAATGTTATACCATTTGAATGTTATAGTCATTTTTCAATCAATATATAAATTAGCACTTTAGAGGTAGCTCAATTAGAAAATAACTAATCATTACTTACCGAATTCAAAATTTGACAACAATTATATCAATAGAAAGCTGATAATCTCCTTAAGATACCCTTTTGATTTTATCAAATTCAGGTGAAAAAAAAGTCGTCAGCTACATTGTCAAAGTTTTGAACTGACATCACCACTTTTTGGCCCCTCATGATCTTGCACATACCCTCAACGATACCTTCACAAGTGCAAGGATCTATGATTGTCACTCCTAGATCTTGTATGTATGTATGCTTGATAACTAGTTGGAGAAAAAGAATGGATGGATGAATCTTCTTGCTTGATTGTGAATTTCTCTACTAGGTCATTATGGAAGAGAAACTTACATCAAGTAGCAAATATTTCCTTTTCTTGAATGGATATTTAAGAAATAGAGATGTGGAGATCTTTAATTGTATGCTTTATTTCAAATATTGAATCCAAATCCTTAATTGTACAACTTGAATTTATTGAATGCTTGTATATGAATCTTGCATAATAATAATGGATTCCAAAATGAGGAGAAATTATGTCATTCTATACTCATTTTAGAATTATAATTTGATTAAGGCTAACAACAAATCTGAACCTCGGAGAAAAACCCAACCATCATGCCCAAGACCAAATCTTGGCTAAAAAACCCAAGCACAAGTGAGTACTCGACTTTTACTTTAGGAATAAGTCGAGAGGTTGACTTGTACCCAAGGGAAAAGTCAACTCTCAACTTGTCCCAGGGAAAATAAACCCAAATTTTGTTGGGATGTTGAAGAATGTGATAAAATGCAAGAGGGAAATATGCATGTTGTCGAGATTGAGCATAATGAACATTTGGACTTGGAAATGATAAGGATTGGGTCTAATAGGTACTACAACCTACAATTATGAGTACATATGATATTATAATATTTGTTTTAAAATATATATTTCTTATTTTCTTAGCTGTTAGAGTTGTCCTCTCAAGTTCCATGGTGGGGGTGTTACCATTTGGAATACAAGATCCATTACAACTTCTCCATTACTATTTCAAAAGTTTTACATTACATTGCCTTTCACCCAAAATAATATATAAAACCCATATTGTATTCTTTCTATCTTTCTTATATATAATGAAGGAAGAAAATGAGCCTCAGATCATTCATATTCAAAAACTCGTTGAAGTACCCTACCAAATACAAAAAGATAGAAAAAAAATTATATATATTTTATTAGTACAACTTATACATCATCACTAAAATAATTTGATAAAATATATTTGACCACTTAAAAAAAGACAAAGTGTGAATTATGGGTCCGTATAAAAATATTAAAATTAAGAACATAATTAAACACACTCTTGTTGAAAATCATATAAGTGTTCACATGGTCATTGATAAATCATGATATGGTAATATTACTATATGTAAATGAGTTCACACCATGTTTTAGTGTACAAATATAGATGATAGTTTTCCTATAATCTAGGAAACCACTTAACTATAAAGCCTATTTAAGTAGGTTGAGTACAACTAACATAACTTACTAACAATACTATTTGATATGAGTTATTCATTAAAAAAAACTTATTTACATATAATAATATTACCATATCATAATTTATTAATAACCCTATGAACACTTATATGATTTTTAACAAGAGTGTGTTTAATTATATTCTTAATTTTAATAATTTTATAAGGAATCATAATTCACATTTTGTCTTTTTCTAAGTGGTCAAATATTTTTGGCCAAATTATTTTTGTGATGATGTATACATAGATAAAAAAAAATCTATCTTTTATGGCAGACCTTTCTTCTTAGCTAGACGCAAGTGTGAGGGTCCACACGAAGGGTAAAACTTGGGCCCGTTTGGTTGCAAGAAGTAGTCTAGAATTGGCATTTGTGATTTCTGATTTCGTCGAATCTTGAGTTTGGGAGTGCAATATGAAAATAGAATAGGAAGATGTAAATGTCATTTTGTCCCAAAATGAGCATTTACATCTTTCGATTGAAAATGTGGAATTGGAATTTGAAATAGGAATTGGAATTGAAATTGGGTGTAAATCAAATTTATAAATTTTTCATGTCTACCACTTAATTTTTAAATTTTTTATTTGTGTAGGGAGCGCTTTAATTTATTTTTTATTTGTTTGGGTGGTTTGTAACTTTGTTATTTATTCAAATTTTTTTGAAAAAAAAATTATATTTTTTGTTGAATTTTTTTCAATTTTTTTTGTCAATTTTTTTTTCAAATTATTATTTTTTTTTTAAATTGATTTTTTATTTTTCTAAAAAAAAATTTCTCAAATTTATTTTCCAAATTTTTTGTTGCGATAAGCGATTGCAACTTGGTTGCCTACCTCCAACTTTGGCTGCCTAAAATGGTCTGTGATTCCATTTTCCGATTTTCATTCACGTAGGTTGCAATAACACAAAACACATTCAAGTTAGGTTTGTTGACGTACATGAATAAAGTGAAAATTCATTAAAAAAAATAAAAATGAATTATTAAATTCAAAAATATTAAAACAATTAAAAAAAAAGCTATACTCAAATTCCAATTCTAGTTTCAAAATGTGGAACCAAACATAGGAAATGCATCTTCTGGCTCATATTCCGGGTCAACCAAATAGTCCAAACTATAATCCAGAAATGGAAACCGGATTATCAAATCCATAATTTGACTATTTCCAGCATTTGATCAAATCTAACATTTCCTAATTCCTGCAACCAAACGGCCCTAGGGTGGACTTGACTTTCTGCAGACCTTTTTGAACATAAACATTTTTAATTGAAAAAACTTAATAAATACAAGATAGCAAGGAGTGGTCAAAAGTCAGAGTTTGGAATAGATTACCTGGAAATTTGAGTTTTTCATGTACAACTTTCTGTTCCTGGGTTTTTCCCAATAAATCTACTACAAGCACCCGGACTTCTCTGTTCGAGAGGTAAGCAAAAGTCTGCACTGTATTAGTTTTTAAATTTCTCTGCAGCGGCTTGATATATCAAAACACGCAAATGAGGAATTTTGTGTCTTCTTTAGAAGATTTGTTGCCCCATTGGCTTCAAATAACACAGCTGCAGTGGTTTCAGTGGATTTACGCTATCTGGCAGGTTGTACGCGGCAATCCATTAACTCTGCTTCTCTTATCATTCTTGCCTTTTCGCCTAATGCAATTATACAAGAAGAAACATGTGGTTGTTCTCGGTGATGCTTCAGGGTATAATATGCCAATTGATGATATGATGCCGTATTTATCCAAAGTTGAAAATATGGAGGTTATTGAACGAATACAATTTTGGTACAAAGTAAAACACCATAATTATTATTACTTAACACATCAAAATACTCTCACTGAGCTGGCAAAATGTCAGCAACTGTTTGGTAAAGATATAATCTTTGTTGAAAATCTTTTACCAATAACAGGGTCAGTCGCAGTAGGCAAGATGCTGTCACAAACAGAGGCTTATGAAAAGGTACTTTCAAAGAAATTCCATTGCAGTAAAGGCAGTGACTATGTAGTTCCAACAAGGTTTGATTATGTTGATTTGAGCAGTAAGTTCTGGTTAGTTTTTAGTACCATTCCTTTGTTGCTTCAGGCTAACAATTATCAAAGGCTCTCAACTTTAGTCAGTCTCTTCATTATCCTATTAGATCTAAATAGGAAGTGGCTGTACGAGCTTTATGACCGCATTTTTGACAGAATTGTCCAATATGTTAAGCTTCACATCTTCAAGCAAAGATCTGCCTTGTACAACTTTTGTTCCATATTCAGCGTTCGCTGGAAATACAGTGACACTCGTAAGAGACATGCTTATGTATTAAAACCAGGCGACAAAGTGGCAATAAGGTGGTACAGTAAACTGGAATCAGAAGACGACATAAAGATTACTGGCTGGATCGAGCACAATCTAGATCCTGTTGATCAACATATATGCATGTCGATAAAAAAAGATAGGGCTCATTGCTTCCTAAGGGGAAATGGTGATTACCTCGGGGACGGAGTTTTGAATAGAGATATTTATGTTCCTTAAAGGACCACATACATGATTATGTGTCTTGAGAAGAGCGAAGCACTTGTCTATGCCTGGCCAACAGGGAAGAAATCCTATCCCGCTGTTTTTCCCCTTCCCGTTTTGTAAAATAAGCATGCCTGATTGTAATTTTTCACTGGGTAAAGTTTTAGATCAAAAGCAAAGAGACCTAAGTGTGGTTGGAGCTTTGCCGATGTCTCTTTGTAATGGCAATGAAGTAATTTAGGTTTTAGTGTGGTTGGAGTGTCTCTTGTTCTCTGTAAACTGTTATAAATAAAGGTTCACTTTTCTATTAGGGCTAGTGTCTACATGGCAATGAATTAATTTCGGTTTCCATGCCATTTAAATGTGGTTGGAGCGTCTCTTGTTCTCTGTAAACTCCTATAAATAAAGTTTCGCTTTTATATTAGCGTACCAAAGGACTTTTTACAAAATATTGTTCCATTTTGTTTTATGCTTTTAATTCCTAGTTTTATATAGCTTTGTGTAGAAGGTAAACACCAAATATGTGCCATAAATTACAGTATTACTTCATAAAACTGTTTAGTGATATAAAGGAGTTATGTACTGCAACTGATCTATATTTAATACTTACATCATAGAGAAATAATACTTACGAAATTAGTGGGAAGGATGAGTTTGGGCCCGTTTCTATTTGTCATTTTGCAATAATTCTTCTATACAAGTTTCACCACGTATATGATATTATCCATTCACTTCAAAACGTGATCTTTAAACATAACTGTTTTAGTCTTTGTAAATGTTCAGTAGTTAATCCGGTAGGCGTAACAATGGATAAGCAATGATTATGGAAGTAATGAAAAATATTTAATTGCAGAGGATGTTACAGAGGCCATTCATTGTTCCGTTGAGTCTGAAGTCTTTGCTATCTTCTTCCTTATTCCTTCTAAGTTTTAGACGACTTCGGATGTCAAGTCAAGTAAAAGACACAAGTGAATAAACAAAATAAATAAATTTACCAAGAAACGATCGAGCAAATGAAACCTTGGCGATGTGACTTGTTTGAGAATTTAAAATATAGGCTAAAGACAATCACAAAGATTTGTTTAGGAAGCGGTATTCAGGCCTATTTAATGGTGGGGTCTATTTCCTGAATCATTTGTGTCTGAAACGTATTTTGGTTGGGTAGGCTAGTGAGAACAAAGGACAGAAATAAATAAATAAATATACTTTACTATTGTTGATGCCATGCCAGGAAATCGATCCAGCGAATGAAACCTTTGCCATTAAGCCACAGCGTCATCACAACGTTATTTAATTGATGGCTGATTGAATTGTTTTGCGATAAGGGTGAAGACAGTCACATAGATTGGTACTAGTAGTAGGTATTTTAAGGTGGGATCCTGCTGTTTCATTTATACGCGTTGAGAAAATAAAGATTCTTGCCTGGAGTTGAAAAAGTCTAAACCAGAGAAATGGAAGAAAATTAGAAACAAGTCATTCCGTTCTAGTGGCTTCCATTTTCCCTTCGGTCAAGAGAATCTTAAGGAATAAATTTAATCATTTGGAAAGAACGTCTCGCCAAGAGAATTATAACCTCATTTCTTCTTGTCAAAATCATACAGTGGGATGAGATCATGATCTTTGCTCTGCAACTTGGGGATTGATTTCAGCTATCTGTGAAGGCCGTTTTTGCATGAGCGAGTGATCGCTCGACTTGTTCAAGGGTGACCCTCACGACCTTGTGTCGAGGTCTGTATTTATTGTTGCTATACTCGAATGGAGAATGACTCCATAGGAGGCATTCCTAAAATAGTGGTCGGTTCTACTCTTTCAAGGCAGTGGTGGAAAACACTCAAAAAGGTTTGGGAGGTGTCACATTCATCTCCACTCAGGGAAAGGCTTCTTCTATGAATGGGGGACAACCTGGTTGGCACTCATCTGCCACTACTCTCACCATTATGCATAATTCTTAAATGACTATAGCATTGATCCATGAGATGCCTAATTCTTAAATGACTATAGAATTGATCCATGAGAAGTCTAGAATGAGAAGTCTAGATTAAGAGATGTGGCTATCTTTCTTGGGGTTCTCGACAATAATAAACTTTCTTCTAGTAATTTTATGAACAGTTAGCTACAATTTGTCTGGGCCTAAAAAGTAGGGTTTCATTGTTCTTTTCATTGAATGATTCAATGCGGTTTGTTTAACGTTTTCTTTTAAGATACTTGTAGTCGGAAGAAAGTCTTAGACACAAAATTTTGGTCTATTGTGAATTGTTACTTTAGAGTTATTGGTTGGTCCTATGATGCTAACATTAAGAAAGTTGCAGCCTTTTCATGACCTAGGTGGGTCACAATTAAAAATATCCCCCCTATTCTTTGGAAATGGGTCCCTAACACCTTAGAGACTCTATGGAATGTACTCTGAATGGAGGAATCTCCCACTCTTCTACCCTACATGGACACCATATTATCGATTGTGATCAAGCCAAGAGTTGATCTCCCTAATCTGTTAAATATTAAATTAGATGGTGAACACATTGAATGCCCCATTGAATTCTAAGGGGGAATAAACACATATTTTTTGAGTTGATAGGAAGGACATCTAGTAAAATTCTACTCTTTTAAAAAAGAGTAGAGAAACCCCATAGCCATTACTAAGTATGTGTCCTTAGAAAAGACTAACCCTAAGAGTATTAGTAACTCTCATGTTGTATCCCCTACCTTGGCTAAAATTCCTCATTTCATTCCCACCTAAACCTACCTTTGATCATGTTGTAGACACTTCTATGTTAGGTCATGGCCATCCCCCTTCCCGTCTCCCCATATTGAAAGAATTGGATCATCTTCATCAAGTGATTATATATGTTTTATATTCTAAAGATACTCCTATCATATTTCTATCATCCCTTAGCCTAGATTTCATTTTGCAGCTTGGGTTTCTACCCCTACTTTCTAAGCACATCACTTTGAATGTGCAACTACTTCTACTAGAGAAAATTAAAAAGATTTCTAACACCAAGAGAAGAATTGAAGCTCATCTTTACTCAGGGCTAAGAAAGAGTAAGCATGGTGGAAATCCTTATACCCCTATTGGTTTTCAATCTCACACTACACCCACCAAAAAGGGATGGGATCAAGGACTTGGGTAAGGAGAACTCAATACTTATTATCAACTTAGAGGTTTACGGTAGAGAGGGGAATCCCATGTCTTAACCTTGTGATATGTTTCATGCTAGGTCAGTGTTCGATCCAAAAATGATATGGTTCCTCCCAGTGGGATGGGTAATAGTTCTAAAGACTTAGAGAAAGTTTAGAAGTCCCAAGAGACCTTGGATGCTCCTCTCTAATTCTCTATTGATCATGACCATGTAGATAAAGAGGAAGATCTTCTCCCTATTCATATATACTAGCCTATCACCTTTTGGGGAAGGAATTTAGAGAAGGGGGACATAGTGGATACTTATTGCAATTCCAGGTGGGCCATTCTGCTTTATACAGGAAATTCATACAATAAGGCTACCTTGGAAACTATGAGGGAGCTTGAACTAAGGAAATCCAAGGGAGATAACCATGCTAAGAAGAAAGAAACATGTACAAGGGATAGTATGTCCTCATTGGGGGAAGAGGAAAAAATTGAATTCAAAACAAAGAGAGGCAAGCCTAGTGGGTCTATTGCCGACAAATCTATGAGAGGAAGTTTTAAAGCTCAATTGCCCAAATGTTACAACTCATTTAGGGCATCAATGCATATTGATTTTTCCAATGGAGTTAAACTATATCTCATGAAATATTAGGGGACTATAATCTTTAGATATGAAATATGTTGTTAAGAGATTGTTAAGGGCTTATAGGAACCTTTATGTTTTACAATTAAACGAGCTTGAAGAAGTATAGTTTACCCTTAATATTAACCTAAAGTGCATTTGGAAGGATGTTTCAAGATTAATCATAGTAAAGGTAAGGGAGTAGTAGTTATTCCTATTAGCTATAGGTGAAGCAATCAAATTATTAGATGAGTATGTTCACCTACAATAGAGTAGTTTGGGTTATCAATAAACTTGATGATAAGGAACTAGGGATTTGTTATATTTATGTTGCTAATGACTATAGAGAGAGGATTGAGTAATGGAAATGGTCATCTTAGATGAAGGAGTTTCCTTGGATATTTAGAGTTGACATTAACATGATTTAAAACTCTATATAAAAAATAAGAGGCTCTAAATTTGAGTGGAAAGGGGAGGAAAGTTTCTTTTGGAATGAAATGATCAGCAAGCGTATACTGGTTGGTCAATTGGCTAGGAAGAAGAATGTTGGAAAATATATTTGGTATACATGGTTTATTTTTTAGCAAGGGTTTAAGAGGATATATGGTATGTTGGACATGTTATGTGCTAATGAGGATGTTTAACAGTTTAAAAATGATTCAAATGGTGGAAATATCAAGGTTATACCTTACACTTTGTGTGATGATCACCCTATTCACATTGTTGTCTACTTTTTCAATGACCTAGTGGATACTAGAAGGATAAAGGTTTAATTTTCACTTAATAATAGTCTTCTTCTAGATCAAGATGTCTTATAGGAAATTTACATTACTAAGTTGTTCAACAAGGATATTCCTAGTCTCCATAATGCTTGGAAGAGATGGGTTTTAATGTAAATAGTTGGAGGGCCTTGTTTTTTATAGTAGATAATAAGAAAGATGAATATTTGAGAAATTTGGATGTAGACCTACTAATTGATCTCTTCAAGGAAGAGGAGTGTATCCAAGTTAACACTATTAATATTGTGCCCAAAGAGATGCACTAAGGAAGGTGCAAAATGTCAAAATCATGGGCCTTAAGAATATGCCCAAAATTAGTTGGCTAGAACATGTGGATAAGGGTTATAAACTCTTGTTTTAGATGATTAATTGAGAGGAAGAAAATATCATATCAAAATTATTTGGGAGGGTGAAAAAGAATCATAGATGATGATGAAATCCTCAAGACCTTCAAGCTCTTCTACAATTATCTCTTTACCTCAAAGGACAATGAGAAATAAAGGAAATCAACTAGAGATAAGATTAAAATCATTATTACAACCAAAGTCTCCATGGAGGATTTTGGGATTTTAAGTAAATGGATTACTATGGAGGAAATCAATAAGGCTATTCTAGCCTTTAGCAATGATAAACCCCCTGGGATAGATGGGCTTCCAGTCAAATTTTATTTAAAAAAATAGGTATGGATTGATGAAGAATTCATGGGAGTTTACAAGGATGGATTTGACAAGGGATTCTTGGGTCATTATATCAATTGTATGTGTACAATATGAAAAAGGAAGAATTAAAAAGAGGTGGATGAATTTTCCATTTCAAGATTGCACATTTGGAAGGAAGATGTCTGAATAATCTAGGAATGTTTCAAGCACTGAATGGGTAAATGATACTTTAATAAATATGAAAAGTAAAAAAGGGAAATGATAATGATATGAGAAATGCAAATTAGGAAATGTCTATATGCACCTATAATTGAAATAGGATATATATTACTTCATATTTAAATATCATACTTGAATAGAATCTCAAAAATCCCTTTAATTATTGATATGGGATCTGGAAGTGGTAAGTTACCTTCCAATCAATTTTGTGCTAAATTTGGGAGGTATAGGACAGCAAAAACATTTTTTAACTTGGTATAGGGTGTTTAAAATATTCTATAACCTAAGTTTCTAAATGAAACTTATAAGGATGTTCTAACTATTTGTGATTTTCCTAGAAATATTTTGACAACTCTCTAACCAGTTCCCGTGCCACACAAAAAAATATGGAAAATATTGGGTAAAATTGTTTGTGTTTGGTAAAACCCTCATTTAGGAATCAACATTGAAAATGGAAGGAAATTGTGTAATGAAAAGTATGGAGAAAAGATAAATGTTTGATTCACCTTGCATAAACCCTCATGGATAGATGTGGAAATCACTCATACCCATGAAGACATTTGAATATTCTTGGAATTAATGAGTTGACCTTGAAATATAGAATAGGAATAAAGGATTTCCTCATAAATATATGGATCTATGAATGCCACTACTAGATCTTTAATATAGATATGCTTCATAGTTGAAGTTGAAATGAAGGAGAGATGAATGTCGATGGAAGGAATGATCTTCTTTCTTGATTGAAAATTTCTCTACTTGGCTATCATGGAAGAAAACCTTTCTTTAACATAGAATATTTATTTCAAACTGACTTGAATAGATTAGAGAAACTAGATGTTAGATGCTTTCCTTAAAATCTTGAATCCAATTACTCAATTTATTACTTGCACTTGAGGATAGTTATGATATATAAAATGAATAGAGATAGGGTGTATATATACTTCATCCATTATTTTAGGATACAAAAATAAGTGAAGATGACCATGAGATCTAATTTCTTAGTATCACCTTGACATAGTGCTTTGGGTGAAAACTGAAAATTGCACCAAAAAGTCTAGGTATAGAAGTTTTAAAATGTTCTACATCTAGGATATTGATCCCTGATTATTTAAATAGGTATCATGATGCTGGAAAGGATATGATAAAAGATGAATTATTTTGCCAAGATCAATCATAATGGACATCAAATCTTGGAATCACCAAAATGGGACCTAGTAGAGCATCCCATTACAAATGCTAAGCTTTTAGGATGTTACATTTATCCCCCACTTTGCCAAGAGTATGAAACAGATTCATGATTGTATCAAAATAGATTAATGCATTAGAATGTGTTAAAAAGTAAAGTCAACCAAGATAACTATGAGGGGGGAAATTAGTTATATGATAAAAAAAACTTTTATTAACCTTGTTAAATTTGAAACACATAATCAACATAAACAACAACCATAGAAAGATAATCATACACAATGACAATTTATTAAGTAGGGAACCTATTGATCATAGAGTCAACCCCGGTGGGGATGGTACCCACAAAAGATGTACTAATATGAAAATTCCTTGTGAGAGGATGGACTCTGTAAGGAGTCTTATGAGTAACATTTAGTACATATCAGTCCATGTTAGGAGACTTTGAAAATATTCCAACCCTGTTAGGAGTTAAGGAAGGCAAAAGGACCCACTATCCAAACAACTTCAAGGGAAACATCACTAAATAAACCATCTAACTAATTTTTGTATTATCCAAAAAAAAGAATACCAATAGTTATTGATCTAAACAAGTTCTCTTCTCTCCTCTATCTGTGCCAAAACTGCACCAAATGCTTCACCAGATCTACTCACTACACATCATATATTTCTCATATCACACATACTATTCTTCCAATTAAGGAAAACAATCCTTCCTTTATAACATGCAAAATATTTCATAATTGAGTTGGCCAATTAGGCATAACCAATCACAAAATATAAAACTTAATTTGTTACACAATATTTCCATAACCACATAAAACTATTGGCTCGCAAACTTAATAAATATTCACATGTGCGACCTCTAACTATGCTGACTCATCCAGGTCACCTCTGTATAACTTCCCATTTCTAGATTCTATCCCTATTACGTAGATATAATCCAATTATTATAAAGCCTTTTCTCAGGAACAATGAAAGAATATAGTTTACACTAAATTACTAATAACTAACACAAATATTTGAATTTTTTTATGTGCTCTTAACCATGATATCAGGACACCATAAGGAACATGTCCTCGACTTTGCATAACCTTATAAAAAATTCTCAATGTGCACTAATTCAAATTTTTTCTTCTTCTCTACTAATCTCTAGTATAATCAATATGTTGACATCAATGACAAACACAGTCATGAATGCAACATGCAACTACTACTAAACTACTCGAATACTCCCCCATAGGACACATTTAGCATTCATGTTTAATAATCTCCCCCATTGGCATTGATGGGAACATAGATGAAAAAAATCCAAATTCCATGAATACCAAAGTGCAACTCTATTGTTCTGCATTATCTTTTCAAATCCTCTTCATCAATCATCAAATGTATCCTTCTCCTCGATGCTTTACTTTTAAAATCCTCTTCATCAACCATCAAATCAACCAGCTTCATCAGTATTCATAAGTTCAATTTGAGAAATCAAACATGGTTTTTCTTGTACCTTATTTCTTCTCATAACTCCCTTTTCTTTGCTCCCAATAATCTGATTAACAAGATGATTGCTTATCAAATTTTTATTAGGTGTCACTATCTCAATTCTTGCTTCAACTCTAGCTTCTAATATTGGTTCTTCTATTGATTCCTCAACATGAATCCCATTTTATAAATCATTGTCAGTTTCATAAAATAACTCAACATTTTCTTGATCAACTTTAGGATATACTTCTTCATATGAATCATAATCAAGTATTCTTTCCTGAATTCTGAACTTTTCATCCACTTTAACATTTTTTCTCTCAATAATACTCTTATTTATCTTATTAAAACATCTTAATAATCTTTTCATTTCAATGAATAACCAAGAAACATAACTTCATCACTTCTTGGATAAAACTTACCAATGCCATCATCTCTCTTAATATATTATTTAGTTCCAAAAATTCTAAAATATCTTACTGATGGTGTATGTCCAAACCATAATTCATAAGGAGTCTTGTTTGTATCATCTCTGATATGTACTCTATTTATTTTCTATAGGGTATATGCACAAAGAGGGGGACCAAAAAGGTGCAATTTTCCTTTTTGTCCCCCCAACAGCTATAGTGTGTACACACTAAAGTGTGTGCACCCTATATGGCTTGGGTTGACCAAGCCTTAGGCTTGGGAAATTCAAATCATAGTGCATGCACCCTATAGGCCACACACACTATGTAAAACACTATAAAGTATTTTTTTGCATTTGAAAAGCCCATTTTTCATTTCACAAACTTGCGTTTGCAGTGAAAGAGGGCTTCCCAAGTGCATACGCAATATCATTTTCCTTGTTCAATCCATCAATTTTGATAAAAAATTGCTCCACGACATCATCAAGGTTGAGCCAGAAGAAGAGGTAAGTGTTTTTATAGCCCATGCCTCTTATTTGTATTGAAATTTTAGTTTTGAAGCAATTTATTTTGTTAAAATTTCTTTTGCTAGATTTCATGTGTAATTATTATTTTAAAATTCATTTCTTTTAATTTTCAAGAAGAAATGATCTCCCTAAACAAAACCCTCAACCAAACCCTCCATCTTCTCCTCATGAACAAGTGAATGAAGAAAATAACCAAGAAAATGAACCTCAACCACCTCCACCAATCGAGAAACCTCCTCCTGGAACATAGGAAAATTTGATCAACCAAATTGAAGGAGGGAAAAAATAATTAGAATCTTTAATTAGGAGGTTAAAAGATTCTATTGCTACAAATCCTGGAAGGGAAAGACTTGAAAAATCATTGGAATCAATATTGACCTGTGTAGGCTCAGTTAGTGGGAAACTTAATTTATGGCATGATAAAAGAGAAGAACAAAAACAATATTATGCAAATAAATTATCATATGAGGACATAAAAAGGAAAAAAATCATAAAAGATGACATTTTCAAACTCTTTAAAAAACCAGGGGACACTGATATTCTTAGAACTACAACAAGGAGGTTCCCAATTCATTGGTACTTGAATGAAGACATTAAAAACAACTTTTAGGAGATATGGTGGATGGTCTTTGATTCTCCTCCATTTAACAATCATGATGTTCCTATATATTTCTTAAGGAAACTCTATTGCAAGTTTGTACTCAAGAAGGTGCAAAATTATTTTGACTTTCTAGATTCTCAGGGTAGGGGAGGGCGGTCATCATTTGATAGAGTGGGGGAACATCATGAACCTAATGCACCTAGGGTTCCTATTGGCAAGCCACAGTTGGATCATGTTAGTATTACTTTAGTTGTGAAAGAACATGTAGAGGTGGACACACTAGGAATGATTAGTGCTCTGACAAAGACTCTCATTTAGTGTGTCACTCCTTTAGTTGAGGGTGACCATGGTCAATCTTTGAGGGGGCATATTTTTTGGTCATGTGGATCTGTGTGCACATTTGGTACTACCGAGAGAGAGGAAGATGGTCATTGAATGATGACTGATGATTGACATTTGGCATTGACACACAGGTAAATATTTCCAAGTTCATTAAATTTCTTTGATCATATTTTATTTATAAAAGAATAACTAATTAATTTATTATCTATTAATTATGATCAAAATTTAGGGCAAGAATATTGGTGGTGGTGGCAATGGAAATGATCCTCCTATCCCCTTCTACACATCATCGTCAAGTCCACAAGTATGGATCAAATAAAATATTTTAATTAATATATTTGATGATTATGTAATTATGTGAATGATTGTATCATAACTTATTGTGCATGTGCATTACTTCACTAGTGGAACATCGACATTCAGAATAGACACCAAAGGGCATCGTGCCACTTTCCTTGAGGTATCTTTATTTGCATGTTAATTTGATTTACTTGATTATAATTAATTAATAAATGAATGAATAACTAAATTACTAGACAAATTATGAACAAAATCCATAGGCAAAGTGGTCATTGTGGTGATCACATTCTTTCACCTGGATTTCTGATGTCATCATTGAGTCCATAGGTATATATGTAATAAAGAATTATAATTAACATGTCAGTAGTACATTCTTATATGAATGTATGTCTTATAAATTTCCATGTACATGTGCACTAGTTGAATGTTGGAGCTTTGACATTGGCACTACACACCAAAGGATGCCGTGGAACTTTCACAAAGGTATCATTTATTCATTAGTACGGTTGTAAAAAATATATGTAATCTTGATAACTACATAATACTTTTGTTGTTTCATTTTCAGTTATTGACATTAGAGACTCCTCCTAATGTTTGTGATACTTTGGATCGTGGAGTAGCTACAGTAGTAGCTAGTTCTAAAGCACTGATTGAGGTATGAAAGAGATCACTTAATTTTAACTATTATTTTAATAGTTTGTATTGAATTTTATAATGATATTCATGTATGTATTTTAATTATTATTTTGATCATTGTTGTAGCCTGGACTTATTACTCCAGATCATCAACATGCACCTTCGGTGGATGTACATAGCGACTATTTGCTAGCAGTGTGAATATTATATTTTATGTCATTGTATGATTCAATTTCGATGTATATTAGTTATTGATGCTTAAATTTTTTTATCATCTCGAGCTACAAGAGTCTAGATAGGAGGACTAGTGAGTGCACTCGGATGAATACAACATCCACTATTAGGATTAGGTAATACTGAGAGGAGGGTGAATCAATATTACTGAACTTTGATTTAAACTTCAACTAGTTATTAACAAACCATAATAATGCTGAAATGAAAAGAACATATAAGAACAACACATAACTCATGACACCATGATTTGTTCTCGAGGAAACCCTAGCCAAGGGAAAACCTTGGTGGGGATGGTACCCATTAATATGCACTAGAATATAATATCCCTGTTAGGAGATCTAGCCCTGTTATGAGCTAATTATTACATAGTAAATAGGGGTTAAATAGAATCACCTCTATTGAATGTAATGTGTATGGGGAGATATGAGATCCAATTTGATCAACCAAAAGGCTAATGCACAATCAAATCAATCTATGAAGAATATGAAAGAGAGAGAGAAACCCAATATTTCCCTATGGTTGAATTATGCTTGAAATTTGAAATAATTGAAATACAATTACTAACCTCAAATTAGGTTAGATCTAGAAAATATCAATCTCTGATGTCTATGTGTACTTTCAAGGAATTCTATAACCTCTTCTGGACTGGAAATGCTGAGATGAAGAAAACCCAAAAATCTTTCTCCAAGATGAGCTCAGGTCAACTTTGACCCTCATAAAAGGTCAAACACTAGATTCTTTATTTGAAGGTCGATTCTGACCTTGTTCACAGATCTCAGAAGTTCATCGAAGAGAGTATCCAAATTCACTCTCAAATTTGAAATCCTGCACCTGTACTTGGAAGAATATGGGGGTTTTTGTTGTATGGGGGGTTTGCCTTGTTCAAATCCTAGTTTAGGAATTAACCTTGAAATTGAATTTAAATGTAGTGTGCATAAACAAAGTAATTGAAACAAATCACCTCGCTTATGTTAAAGTCCATGTAGAGGATTCGAATCCTCAAATCCACAAGTAGGAATGCTTAAATGGATGTAGGATGAATGTAAGATGTCTCCAATCAATGGCATTTGATCTTCAAAACCAATCTTGAATGTATCTTTTCATAAGAGGCCTTGGATGAATGTAGAAGGATGGATCTTGAAGGGGGCTCCAAAGAGATTGAATCCTTTAATGGCTAATAATAGATCTCCTTGAGGGATGAATGCTTGAACACTTGAATTCTTGAAGGCTTGCTTGAATGCTTGAATACTTTCTTGCACTTGAGAGCTCAAGATATTTTAATTGATTGAGATGAGATGTGAATAATGGATCTGAAAACTTGATGGAGAAAATGAGAAAGGAAGGCCTCCTTTTATAGTGAACTAGGGCACAGTCCCCTAGAGGGGCCACCTTGGAGAATTAAATCCCAATTAGGTCCTAACCTTTAGAAAATATAGCTAGATTAAATGCAATTTAAGGATTTACCATTCTGAAACCCGAAATGGCCAACCCGGAGGCGAGAAAATAAACATCCCCGAAACCCGATACCCAGAAATCAAGGAATTTGAAAATTTGAAAGAGGGGGGGGAAATTGAGGTTGGGACTGACCTAGTCAGGTTCAAGCTTGATCCTAACCTATTCATGTTCAAGCTCAATCTTGAACTAGTCAAGATCAACCTCAAATTTGACCCTGGGCCCAGATCCAGTCAGGATCAGTACAGGAGGTCCCGGGGATGCTCCAAGACATAAAAATGATGCTAGAAAGGGACATAATGCCAGGCATAAGCATAAAATCCTATGATGACTTTGATAAAGGCTAGGAGGACCTATTTCTAAGTCCTACCTAGATAATAGAGCCATGGAAGAGGGAAATTACGGAGAATCCTTGAGATCCTAACCCTAATTTCACCTATAATGAAGAAATCAAGTACAAAAAAGAAGTGGAAAGTGGGGAGAAAGCCAAATACATGAAAAGACATAATCAAGGTGCTTAACATGACCCCAGACCACCTACTCAGAGGGCTAAATGCTCTTATCATGGAAGTGCTTCCATTTTAAGATGATACATTAAGCCCCCACTTTAGTAAGAGTATGGACTCGATGCAAACTCTTGGTAAAGGAGATCAGAATGAAAAGATAATCTTATCGTAATCCAAGGGAGAAAGGAAACCTTAAGCCCCTAGGGACTCATGTCTTCATCAACTCCTAGATCACAATAAGAGACACATCTCTAGAGAGAGAAAGGGGTGTGATTACCTCACCCAATGAGAACTTATGTCCCATTGTGAACCACACAAGAAAATGGCACAACTGGAAAGATGGAATTGAACCGCCTAGTGAATGTGGCTAGTCACTAGTCAACCCATCAAGGATTCATCCTTAGGAATATTATATTACATAAGAATAAAACCAAAAAAAACAATAAAGAGATCTAGTCTTAAGGACACCTCTGACCTTAAGGGATCAAAATATATGTATATTTGAAATTGGAGGGACCAAGAGATCCTAAAATATAAATCCATGATTTAAGGATAAGTTATTAATCCAAAAAGGGAGAAAAAGTATCTTGAAAAATAATATGTGTGTATCGAAAAGTGCATGTGTGCAACAGGTGAGAAAAGTGTATGCCCCCACGTTAAATTCATTGCTAACATTTTAATAGGAGCAATGGCTTTAACGGAAACATAAACAACTCCATTGATTATGTTTCCATGTCAAGATGCCCCTAGATGAAGACAACTCAAGGGAAATATCAAAGAAACATATAGAGAACACAAAAGGGATCTACCTACGATGGGGTCAGTATGATCATAAGATAATATATATATGATATTATTGCAAATGAATTAACATCATTCCCCAAAGAAAGTAGAACTATGGTCATAAAGGAGGAAAGATCACATAAGATATACAAAAGAGAATCTTTTCGTACCATGACATGGAGACCAAAAAGAATTAGTGCTACCATATCTCGAATCCAAGCACATTACAAAAGGAAACATTTACAAACAATAGCACATTTATGACATAACATTGAACAACACATAGAATAATAGAGATACATATAGAGGAATTTGAACAACAGTTTTGATTCCTTTATCACCTTGTACCAACTGAGTAACAAGGATAGTATAAAAGAATCTAACAACATTTAGCAAACATGTTACAAGAGAAACATAGTATAGCAGGAAAACACACAATAAAGCTACCACAAAGGACAAGCCAATCAAGCGTGCCACCTACTTTCCCCATCTCATTGTATATCATTTAGGGAAGGTGGGTAACTCCCAAGAGGGACTATATCCAAAATAGTAGGAATAATAGCTAGTTCCAAACAAGGATCCTCTTGAGAATCACAATGTTCAATGCTAGGTGTAAGAGTTAATTGTGATGAAAGCATATTAGGTAAATTGATGTCAATGTCAATAGTCTCATATTCATCATTAACATCATCAGTATCATCAAGAGTATCTTCCTCATCCAAATTAATCAAAATAGGATCTAAGATACAAATAGAATCATCATAATCATGCATGTGAACATCATTATTAGTAATAACCTCTTTTAATACATCATGCATAGGTTTATCTAAGGAAGGTAGAGATCTTTGAAGAATAGAATTACGAGCTTTAGCATGAGCACAACGCTTCTTACAATGTTCATTACCAGATCGATTACATTTTGACTTATTTCAAATAGGTTGAGAACTAGGAGGATCAATCTCATGATCCTTCATAGGTTCTTTAGGAAGATCAATAGGATTATTAACAAGAGGAGAAATAATCACATGATCTTTGATAGGTTTAGTAGAAGGAACTTGATTAACAGAAGTAGAAGCCATTGTTAAAGGAGGTATAGAAGGTGTAGGCAAAAGACCATGATTAAGATACATAGGAGGTATGCTTAATTCAAGAATCTTACGATGCTTATAGGCTTGATATGATCGAAAAATATTATCAGGTTGAGGAGGACATGAATTAGGTAATGAAGGCCAAAAGAAATCAAGAGCAACACAATCTCTAGGCCTAGAAGGTTGATATAGACTATGATTAATCATCTTTACTTCTTCATCATGAATGAACTTAAGACACTTATGGATCGGTGAAGTAACAACATGCATGGCAGTCACCCAAGGAAAACCTAGCTTAACTTGAAATTAATCAGAAGTAGGAACTACAACAAAGGT
This sequence comes from Chamaecyparis obtusa, assembly GCA_027943335.1. Classification (NCBI taxonomy): domain Eukaryota; kingdom Viridiplantae; phylum Streptophyta; class Pinopsida; order Cupressales; family Cupressaceae; genus Chamaecyparis; species Chamaecyparis obtusa. Next base: position 499,701 of record BSBK01004683.1, read on the forward strand.
AGTGTTCACAATTTTTCCACAAAGTTCAACTGGTAAAGTAATAGAAACAAATGATGGATAAAGAAAACCATTACAAGTTTGAATCCACACCTCCAATGTATCATAAAATTCATGTTGTAATCTTTTCATAAAAATATTTTCTTCAATGATAACATTAACTAAGGATGTACGATCAACAAGACAACCACAAGTAGGTTTCTAAGAAATCCTAGTAGCAATGTAAAGGGGAGCATCAGGAGCTTTAATAGTCTTAGAGTCATCAAAAGTAATCAAAATTTCTTGAGGTCTTTTATTCTTAGGTTGTTGTCAAGGTTTAGGTTTTGGTCGAGGTTGAGATTGAACGTGAGGTTGAATCTAAGATTTGGGGTTCAGGTTGAGGTTGAGGTGGAGATAATGATGGACCAACATGCTCCACTTGATTAACAAGATGAGTGATATTATCCATCTTTGAATCATACACAATTTCCATAGTAGATGGTTGAGAAATAGTATTAGTTGTTGGAAATATTCAAGACTAGCCAAGTTACTGAGAGGGGAGGGGTGAATCAGTAACTTCAAAACTTTAATATCAATTTCAGATCTTAATCATATTCCAAATAACATTTAGATCAATAAGCTAACTGCATGCATGAAAAAACTGAAAGAATAAAACATTCATAACACTTTGAACACACAGATATGGTGACCCAGAAACCTTCCAAATAGAAAGTAAAACTGGGGTGGGGATGATACCCAAAAAAATTCAATACTACAGTATAAAGTTGGCTGGTTAAGGCTTACAATGATCACTTCTAATGATCTGCCCTATTAGGACTGCTAGGTCCACCTTGTTAGAGGATTTACAAACATACAATGAAGCATGCACTCAGTTAAGAGATTTAACAAAAGACTGTTAAGTCTACCCTGTTAAAGGATTTAGTACTGATTCACCTGCTAGGATGAAATAGTAGATCTCTTACTTGCAATTGTACTTGTTGATTGAGACTCTTTGATGTACTGATCACCTTCTATGATAGATATGTCTCTCCTACTCCTTATACTGTTGTAGCCCTTTTTAATTCTCTTATCTTTTCCTTTCTTGCATCTTCGCATATGCACATATTTTTTTCATTACATACTTCTCACTTTTTCACTTACACACCTTGGATATGATACAAAACATTATTTATATATCAATCCAAAACAATTACAAAATAATTACAAAGTCGACTCTTAAACAAGCTAACACAAATATTACTGAGTTGGCCCAAATATAGTTACTCAGTTACTGTAAACTAACTCGGTGACTTTCTGATACTCAATGTCCACTACATTACTCGACATCATCATGCTCTCGGTAGAAGTGGAGGCTCAGTCCATACTAACCACTCGGTCATAGTTTCAAACTCAGTATATACTGGAGACTTAGTAGATATAGTGTCACTCGGTAGAAACTGAATTCCCTATTTACACTCGGTAAATACTACTCATCCCATTACTCGGTTAACACTACAAAGCTCGATCTGCTCGGTAAACACTGTTCTACTCGGTAAGCACATAGAGTCTGAATAAGTGTTGTCACTAATGAAAAACATAACTTAATGCCAACAATCTCCCCCTTTGGCATTAGTGACAAAAACACTTATTTCCCAAAACTAATATGCACAATCATGCTGATACTGGTTTTTTATTTTTCAAAATTTATCTTTGACAATCTGTTGTATATACATTTCATGACTCTCCCATATAGTATACATATATACAAATATCTTATTTCACCTCATACTCATATTTCCTATTTCTCTCATATACTTTCTCCCCCTTTCATATCTCTCATCTCTTTCCATATATCTCCCCCTATCTTATATACTTTCTCCCCCCTTTTGATAATCATGCATAGGTAAAGGGTTCATATAGATTTGAAGGTTTTAATTAGGAGGAGAAACATATTTATTCCCATTACCATCAAGATTATCAATAGATAAGGCATTAGAATCAATTAAATCTTGAACCTTATGCTTTAAAGAATAACACTTCTCAGTTTCATGACCATTCTGACGATGATAGTGACAAAAAGCATTTTGATCAAAAGATTTAGATACAATCGTAGCAGGTAAGAGAGGTTGAATAGGAGGTAAAGTAATCATATTATTAGTTAACAACATATTCATAATATCATGTAAAGATTCATAAAGATGAGTAAATTTATGATTTAATCAAAAAGTAGTGGATGTAGAAGTGGCATTGTGAGATGTAACAACAACTTGATCAGCAACTGCATTCACTTGTTTATTTATCTTGACATAGTTGTTGAATTTTTTAAATTTGTTTGGATTAGGAGTAGTGTCACTCTTATCAACTGGAATAGTAGCCATTGGAGTGTTACTCTCAAATTGGCTCACTTGTAATTGATAATGATGAAGTGTTGCACAAAGTTGTTGAAAAGAGGTAAATTCAGTAAGCAAAATCTTATCTCTAATATATTTTTGCAAATTCAAAATAAACATATGTTGAATATCAATATCAGGAACATGATAGGAAATATAAGCATGCAAATGCTTAAATCTACCAATAAAGTCATTTAATTTTTCCTTAGCACTTTGTTTACAATGTATCGAATCAGTTGAAGACACTTGCAGGCCAATGTTGTTTTGAAATTTTTCAATAAAGGCATTAGCAAGTTGTGGAAAGGAATCAATGGAATAAGGAGGCAAAGAACAATACCATTGTAAGGCCTTGTCACAAAAGGTTCTAGCAAAAAGTTTGGCTAAAATCCTATGGTCATGAGCATAATCACTACAAAGGATTTGGAATGTTTTAACATGATGAACAGGATCTCCTTTTCCATATAATTCTCAAGATGAGGCATCTCACCTTGCTAAGGAATAGGAGTACGAATAATATCCAAAGATAAAGGACTTCCCATGTCACATGTAGGAATACTAAACTTGTTTTGAGTTAAGGAAAAAAGTTGTTGTGGTAAGGATGACACAGTTTTAGCCAAACTGATGATAGTTGATTGATTAGAGGAAATAGGAGGACTAACAACATTAGACACACTAGGTAAAGTGTAAGAAGCTATAGGAATAGAAGACACAACTGGAGGAATGCTAGGAGCTACAGTTGGAAGCGGATTGGAATAATTAAAAGGAACATTATGATATGAAGGTTGTCATGTAGGAAGGAACATAGGAAGAACACTCATAGGAATAGAGGGAACCGCCACAGTCACCAAAGAAGGAATATAGGTAGGAGTACTAGGTAAAGGATTAGAAGGAGGTTCAACACTAGTGATAAGATAAATGAACCCTAAATCTTGAGCTTCTTGGGCTAAAGGTTTAACATTTGAATGCACAAGGTGAGTAATACCATGCAAGCCATTAACACCTTGATCACTATCACAAAGAAATTTCTTAAGAGTCTCTATAGCTTGAATGAAATCATGATTATGGTTCTCTTGAATAAGCCAATTACCCATTTTATCAAGTTCAATAGAAATTTTTTGAACTTGTTCAAAAGGAACTCTTAAAGTGTCATCCTCATCATGAGATGAGTGAGAAGAGTTATACTCCATAGGATTAGAATCATGAAGAATCAAGTTATCATCTGGGACCCTAAGGAAAGGAGAGGAAGATTCAAGATCAAAGACACGCATGAGTCTATAACTTCTTCTAACCAGAATGTTATAAGTAGGACTAGTGGTAGTAAAGCTCATAAACCAATGTAATGAAAATGAACTAAACTAAGAACACATAAAGCATGAATATGGAATCTAATTAGCATGGAAGATCTAACAAAAAGGAAAAATCTAATACTAACAAGATGAAAGGAAATCTAACACCACAAAACATAATAGGGCATCCAATTCCATAAAAGAAAGGAGAGTAAGTATGTCAAGTTCACAAAAATGAATAGGGGTAAAATGGCATCACACCTATTCAAATGTAATGTGTATGGGGAGATATGAGATCTATTCCCAAATCTAAATTCCCAAATGAGAGATCCAATTTGATCGACCAAAAGGCTAATGCACAATCAAATCAATCTATGAAGAATATGAAAGAGAGAGAGAGAAACCCAATATTTCCTTATGGTTGAATTATGCTTGAAATCTAAAATAATTGAAATACAAGTACTAACCTTAAATTAGGGTAGATTTGGAAAATGTCAATTTTTTATGTCTATGTGTACTTTCAAGGAATTCTACAACCTATTTTGGACTGAAAATGCCAAGATGAAGAAAACCCATAAATCTTTCTCCAAGATGAGCTCAAGTCGACTTTGACCCTAATAAAAGGTTAAAGGCTAGATTCTTTATTTGAAGGTCGATTCTGACCTTGGTCATAGATCTTAGAAGTTCACTGAAAGAGTATCTGAATTCACTATCAAATCCAAAATCTTGCACCTGTACCTACAAGAAAATGGGGGTTTTTGTTGATTGGGGGGTTTTCCTTGGTCAAACCCCAGTTTAGGAATTAACCTTGAAATTGAATTGAAATGTAGTGTGCATAAACAAAGTAATTAAAAAAAATCACCTTGCTTATGTTGAAGTCCTTGTAGAGGATTTGAATCCTCAAATCCACAAGTACAAATCCTTCAATGGATGTAGGATGAATTTAATATGTCTCCAATTAATGGCATTTGATCTTTGCATGAGAGGGCTTGGATGAATGTAGAAGGACAAATCTTCAAGGGGGCTCCAAAGAGATTGAATCCTTCAATTGCTAATAATGGATCTCCTAGAGGGATGAATAATTGAACACTTGAATTCTTGAATAGTTTCTTTCACTTGAGAGCTTGAGAGATTGCAATTGCTTGAGATGAGATGTGAATAATGGATGTGAAAACTTGATGGAGAAAATGAGAGAGGAAGGCCTCCTTTTATAGTGAACTAGGGCACAATCCCCTAGAGGGGCCACCTTGGAGAATTAAATCTCAATTAGGTCCTAACCTTTAGAAAATATAACTAGATTAAATGCAATTTAAGGATTTACCATTTTGAAACCTGAAATAGCCAACCCGGAGGTGGGAAAACAAACATCCCTGAAACCCGATACCCAGAAATCAAGGAATTTGAAAATTTGAAAGAGGGGGTAAAAAATCAAGGTTGGGACTAACCTAGCCAGGTTTGAACTTGATCTTGACCTATTTAGGATCAACCTCAAATTTGACCCTGGGCCCAAATCTAGTCAGAATCAGGACAGGAGGTCCTGGGGATGCCCTAAGACCTAAAAATGGTGCTAGAAAGGGACAAAATGCCAGGGATAAGCATAAAATCCTATGATGACTATGATGAAGGCTAGGAGGACCTATTTCTAAGTCCTACCTAGAAAATAGAGCCATGGAAGAGGGAAATTAAGGAGAATCCTTGAGATCCTAACCCTAATTTGACCTATAATGAAGAAATCAAGTGCATAAAAGAAGTGGAAAGTGGGGAGAAAGCCAAATACATGCAAAGACCCAATCAAGGTGCTTAACATGACCCTAGACCACCTACTTGGAGGGATAAATTCTCTTATCATGGAAGTGCTTCCATTTTAAGATGATACACATAGTACATTTCCTTGTTAGAGGAATACAAAACCCTGTTAGGGGTATAGAAAAAACTTGGTTAAAGGTGGTGAGAAAAATGCTCTTACAATCAAAATTGTCTGAAAGAGTTCTCCAAAAAGTGAACAATACAAGCACTTAAATTTCTTAGATAGTCTTGAATATAGCTCTATCTCTTACTGATCTCACATCTGATCTCTACTCTTAGATTCACAACCTTACTTCATCATCACAATCACAGTACTTATCACTTTCATAAAATCACTCTATACTTATACAAAATTTTCCATCCAGTTGGCTTCATAAATACCATACCAAACATAAATAGTTAATTATGTAAGTGATAATTATGGATTCAACAATCTTATATTACCAATGTTTCGGTAATATACCTCATCAATCTTGCGTAGCACGTTACTATATCCACTATTCTTTCCTTAAACTTCACAACTACTTATATGCCCTGTTATACTATTTTACTATCTTCACATACCTTCTGAACACTGTATCTCACTGATCTGATAACCAAAGTTCATGTGCTCTTAACTAAAGCATATACATATCCCAAAATACCTTCAGTTAACTTTACAAGCCATAATACCTCTTAAATCTTCATCATAGACCAAAACTGCAACTCTTACAAGTAGCGGTTGTCATTACACCAAAAGATCAACCTGTTAATGCCTAATACAACCACTAGATTTATAGAAGATAGAGGAGGTAGTTAATCCATGTCACAAATCCTAAGGGGATCATTGACCATTTTTCCAACAATTTCCCCCTAAGCACTACCAGAGGAGATTGAACCCTGTGACCAAGCTCTGATACCACTTGTTACAAGTAGCAATTGCCATTACACCAAAAGATCAACATGTTAATGTCTAATACAACCACTAGAATTAAAGAAGACATAGGAGGTATTTAAGCCATGTCACAAATCCTAAGGGGATCACTGACCATTTTTCCAATAGTAACATTGTACCTTGCTATCCTGATTCTAGACTTAGTCATTTTCATGACTGTGTCTCCAGTAGAAAAATTCTCATCATGTGATCACTCTAGCATAAGTGTTGCCATAAATGACAACCTATAAGTGATCCCTAGTTCCCCAAAACATCACTTTCCAATAATCTCTCCCTTTGGCATTGATGGAAACACTTAGAAAAATGACTACGTGTCAAAATACAACTCTCTTCTTTTCTTTTTCTATTTTCTACTTTTATTTTTGTTTTATAAATATTTTTCTTCTCTCCCTCTCTTTTATTTTTCTCTAAAAATTACTCTCCTCAATTTTTTTTCTCTATTTTTCTTTGTCTTCCTCTCCCTTTGACATCAATACCAAAGGTTCTTTCAAAATTTTGAAAACTTAAGCACAAAAATATTTAGTGCTTACTCGCTAGTTTTAAGACATCTTGGAAATATTTTTCCAAGGTCTTCACTTCCTTAGGCCATGATTTTATCATTAGCTCACTGACATGGATTAATGCATTTAGTGCATATGATGTTGTCTCTAGTACCTTAAGCTCTGTTGGCATAGACAAATTCATTGAGGCTTCTACCTTTTCCATCTCTAAAAGATGTGTCTCAAGAATTGAAAGCTTAGGAGTCAATAGGCTTATCGATAAGCCAAATCTATCTACAACTCTCCCTTTCTCCATTTCCAATACACTAATTTTTTCTAATAGCCTGGATGTCTCTTTATCTATTTCACCTACAGTTAGTGAAGATGATTCACAACTATACATCAGACTGTCAAGAGAATCCTTATCCTTGGCTAAAATCTCCTCAATGTTCTTTACATGCCTACAAAGATTTATGTAGTAGCTTTAAATATTCCTACCTTGTCCTACACAACTCTTAGCCTTAAGAGTAGTAGCCTTGAGAATGTCTAAGTTCCATGAAATAGACTGATAGACTCTCTCAACTTATTCTCCAAAATATTCTTCTCTAACTTATATTCTATAGTCTTCAACAATGAGTCAAAGTGACTATCAAAGTTATCCAATACCATACCAAGGTTGGCAGCTTCATCCTTTTCTTGAAAGTTTATAGGTGAGGGAAGTAGTTTGTTCACTGTTCATTCAACCCTATCCATTACCTTTATTCTTTTATCTACTTTCTGTACTGACCTTTCATTATCCTTGGCAAAGGCCATGAAGGATAGCCTCATAAGCTCATCCTCGTCCATACAATCTACATCAAAACTTATTGGTTTTTCCATACTTGCCAACAATAAGGAGGTGTCCATGTTAACCTTAGCAAATTTTTCTATTATGATCTCTTCCTCCTTTTCCTCCAGCTATATATCTTCTTTTTTCTCTTCTATTTTCTCTTCCTCTAACTTTTCTTGATATCCAAATTCCATCGCACTATCGAAATTATCAAAAAATGGATCATTAATATCATGTGAAGTTTCAAGGGTCATAGGCATAGTAGTGACAAAGAAGTCTGGATGCATATAGGATTGTTCACTTCCACCTACTACATTTGAACTTTCTCCCAATAACAAAGCCATAGATTTAGTGACCTTAGGAGGTGATTTCTTCTTTGACATATCACTCATAGGATTTGGTCTAATGCCTTTTGAGTGTCCTTAATTACCTCATCATACTTTCTAGCCATGATTTTTACTAGTCTGACCTTTTTCCTTAATAGAGGTTTTAATGCACTTATAATTCTATCTCTTTCATGTATTGAGACAAAAAATAACATGTTCTCAATAGCCTTATTCCTTATGTTTTCATCCTCTAATTATGCCATCTATTTCCTTATCTCTAATTTTTTGTATAGCTCCTTAGGGATGCTTCCTTCGATTTTTAATAGATTTTTCTTGAAAATCAACAAATTCTCAATGAAAATATCTTATATGATTGATTGGTTTTCAGCATCATACCTCTCATAGTATGTGTCCACTATCTTCAAATTTCTATCTTTTATCACTCTTTTTTGCAGTGATTTAAGGTCAGGATTCTACAGGGTTTGTGGATCCTTCTGTGCTGCTTTCTCTTCTACTTTCTCAACTACCTTTTCCTCTTTCTTCTTCCTCTTCACTTCTACCTCTTTTTATTTTGGACTATCCTTCTTACTAGATCTTTTAGATCTCCTAGGGATGATCAGAAGCACAACTTCTTGTGTTGCCTCCTCTTTTGTAACTCTCAAGTCAACAATGTCAATAGTAGGAGTTACTATCTTTTCTTGTTCTGAAGGGACATAAGCATCAATGGCCATGCTAGAATATGCCTCCATCTTGTTTCTTATGTTTATAAACTACTCCTTAGTGATTCCTACCTTCACAGTTATATCCTCCATAATTTTGTTGATCTTACTTTTCCTTGTAAATTTTTCTCTCTTATCTACCTTTTTCATACTTCTCCTTATAAGTTCCCCATGTTTCTTGGGTCTAGGGTCTATTTCTACTTCCAGTACATGCTCTACCTACATGGATAGAATCTCAAAACTTACTTCATATCCCATAGGATAACACCATTTCATTCTTGCTTCCACTACCTCAAAACTAACACAATCAGTTTCAACCATGAAACATATAGTGTCCTCATACTTTTGAAAAATGTTTTGCAGTATCCTATACCTTTCCTTCATTTATCTTTGGAGTATCTTAGTCCAATAAAATAACTCTCCATCAACCCAATTCTTGTCTCATCTCCTATAACTTTCAAAAATATGAATCCCTATGGATACATTATCTTTCCATGCCCTAGGGTGTATGCCAGTAAACTTGTGAATGATATGAATGTATATGTGAACTAGTAATGAACCAAATCTAAATGCTTTAGAACTTCTTTTCTTTATGGCTTTCATATTCTCTAGGAGCTATTGTACTACTATTTCACAAAGATTATATTTCTTGTTTTCCTTGACCATCTTGTAGGCCATCATAGCAACTCCAGCAAAAACTGAATTATGTCTGACTTTGTAAAACAACTTGTATCCCAACAACAAAGCTACCAACCTAACATCTTGCTGATAGATTCCATTTACTATCATTTCCCTCTTATCCCACTTGGAATGGGTTAGGTTTTCTACTTGTTTCCTCAAATTATTTTCTACTACAAGTAGGAAACCTTCCTTATCAAGGCTTGTAATCTCATGAATCATTTGTGTACATATTTTCACTAGTTCTTCACTAATCCAAACCAAATGATCACGGACTCTGCTAAGGATGATCTTAAACCATTCAACTTCTATGAATTCTATGAGTAGGGTTAGCTTTATAATAGATTGGTCTTGTAGGTGTTTGAAATCTTCTACCATGGATCCATCTAATTCTATCATATAATCAAATTCACCATAGATGTTTACATCCCCAATGATCTCAAACTTGCAATGTATGTACTCCTTAATATCTTCTATGTGCAATACATTGATAGGGGTTTTTGAAAATTCTCCCTCTGGATCATCCTCTAAAGACTTAAAAGGATGTCTCTTGAACTTATACCTATGTCTATCGGTGACATCATAAGCTATTGGTGCAGCCATAACCTCTTACCAGGATAATAAGTCTAAATAGCTTTAACGTGCTAAACTTTGGGTTCTTACTTCACTCGATCATGAAATCTCTTTTTTGGATGACTTGTAATCCTTCACAATGCTAGGAATGAATGCTTGATGTTTGGCAGTCATTCTATAGCAATGGTTCTTGCATTGATGACTATGATTGTCATTGATGTCAACACAGTGATATTTTGGAGTTTAGCAAAGTAGTAGTCACAATTTTGTTTTGCAAACATGGCATATTGCATTTGGGCTTATGCATAGTTGATGGTATGTTCTTTGTTGTGTTATTAACCTATGGTTAAGAGCACAAAAATAAATTCATCCATTCATGAAAGTTATAAGCATTTTGGTGGAAGCAGTATTCTGGCAGTGTTCCTGAGTAGAGGTTTTTGGTAATTGGAGGATATCTCCTAATCAAAATGGAATCTCATTTTGTGAAATTAAAGGAAATTTTGAGACACATTGTTAGTGACGTGGTTCCCTGCGCAAACTTTGAGGTGACACGAGTGAAAAGTTATTACATTTGGAAGCTGATAGTTTTATGTAATTCTTGGTGTAGCGTGTTGAATTATTATTTTGTAATTTCATGCTGACTCATTTGTAATTATTTGAGTGTGGTATAAAGGAAGGAATTTTTTCCTTGTTATGACATGGGATTGTGAGTTGTGATATGAAATTGTGAAAGTTGTGATGCAAATTTATGCATGAGGTGAAGGAGAGAGTTAATTCAGTTGTGAAGGAAGACTTGCGAAGTACAGAGATATGAATTTGTGATCTTGTGTAGTAGAGAGTGAAATTTTGGCATAGTGTTAAGGAGGTAACATATTTCATATTATTCTATTGAATAATTCTAAGATCTATTGGACAGTGAGTTAAGAGATCTTGCCTTGAAGCTGTTTGGGCAATGGGTCCTTCAGTCTTCCATAACTCTTAACCGGGTTAGAATCTTTTAATAGGGATTCAAAATCTCCTAACAAGGATTCATATGTACTAAATGTATTTCATAAGACTCCTAATAGGGTTCATCCTTTCACAAGGAACTTTCATATTAGTGCATCATTTTGTGGGCATCATTCCCACTCGGGTTTACTCTTTGATCAAGAGATTCCCAAGTCAACATATCTTGTGTTATTGTGTCATTGTGTATGGTTATCTTTCTATGGTTGGTTACTGCATTGATTATATGGTTTAAATCTATTTAAGTTGATATTGAAGTTGATAAATGGTTTAATTATCAGATAATTGATCCCCCCCCGCTCAGTTATCTTGGGGATTTTTACTTTCTAACACACAACTCTTCTCTCCTTAGTCACTGATCAACAAATGGTGCTAAAATGATATCTTCTAAGTCATTTTATCCTTCACAAGTTGATTAAGTAAATTAAACACAAGTAGCTCAACTTTTCATATCATCCAGTCAACACAAAACTCATGAACACTAGAAATGAATCTCTAGGTGTTGCGCTATCATCCACAGACTCCACATTGTCTGTGCATACCATACCTAAGCTCACATGAGCTTAATCCACTTATACAAGGGCTAGATATGTTTTTTCATTGCATCCAATGCTCCCCCTTAGACCATGCAACCTTCTATGTCTATTCCTCAAAGAACTCATCATGTGAAGACACAGTATCATCAACTATCTCTCCCTGAACCAATGCTTGTTTAAAAATTTTACTTGCCATATCTTTTTATCTTCTAAATTCTTGAAATGATTCTCAAACTCATTCATGTAATCATTAAGAATCTTACCACTGTCACCAACATTCAAGTCCTTATAACCACATGAGGTGATCCTCTTGGTTCACTTGATCTTCTTGGTCCTCTTCTATTGTCCTCTCCATTGTATCTACAAAACATTGTTACATGTCCAAGATTGTTGCATTTGTAACATGTAGGTGGTTTCCTTCTTTCCTGATTTACTTGTAGCATACAATATATTGTAGTATAGACAAATTTATTGCATTTTTTAATGTGATCTTGGCTTATGTTTCTTCTTTGACATAGTCTTGTTTATACCTATACTGATCTATTTTTCTACCATCTTCTTTCCTATGTCCATATTCATAATAGTTAAAATAGTAGTTGGTAAAGGGTTTTGAGGTACCTTTACTTCTACAGTCTCTTTTCATATGTCCAACTTTTTTGCATCCAAAGCATCTACCTTTGAGAGGTCTAATCTATTCTCTAGGTTTTTCATGAGTAGGTATTTCTTTAATCTTTTCTTCATTTGTTTCTTCTTAAGTTTTAGAAAAATTTTCTTCATTGAATCGAAATCCAATCATATCTCCTTTAGGGTTTTGTCTTTCTCTTTGTTCATCAATCTTATCACTACTCATGTGCAACATCTCAATGTGTAATTTGGCTTGAGTGAGTTCACTTTTAATGATCTGATTATATTTCTCCAATTCTTGATATTTGTCTTTGTAATAGTAAAGTTTAGACTTCATTTGTCCTATCTTCTCATTTTCTTCTTTTAGTGAGTCTTCAATTTTGTTCCTTGCATTATTTTCATGTTAAAACTCTTTAATCATCAAAAGATTGGTTTTCTCTTTTTCTTTCTCTAGCCTCTTCACTTGATCTATTCTATCATTGACTGATTCTTCATTGATTTTGTCCATGAGGTCTTATTTATGACATCTTGAATTTTCAAGTTGGTCCTTCAGTTTCCTGATGAAACCTTCTTCTCTTCTTAATTTGAATTTTAATATTCCATTCTTAGCCTTCTCTTTGTCTAGATATTTAAGTGTTGCATCAAAGTTCTCTTGCAAACTTTCTGAATCCATTGGGATCTCTCTTAAGCTATCGGGATTTCTCTCCAAGGGTCAATAGCTCTGATACCAATTATTAGGATTAGGTAACATTGAGAGGGGGCGTGAATTTGTATTACTAAACTTTGATTTAAAATTCAACAAAATATTAACAAAACATAATAATGCTAAAATGAAAAGAACATATAAGCACAACACATAACTCAGGACACCATGATTTGTTCTTGAGGAAACCTTGTCCAAGGCAAAACCCTGGTGGGGATGGTACCCACAAATATGTACTAGAATATAATATCCATGTTAGGAGATCTAGCCCTATTACGAGATGATTGTTACATAATAAATTTCCTTGTTATAGGAATACAAAACCCTTTTAGGGGTATACAAAATACCTGGTAAAAGGTGGTGAGAAAACTATTGTTACAATCAAAACTGTCTCAAAGAGTTCTCGAAAAAGTGAACAATACAAGCACGTAACATGCTGAGATAGTTTTAGTTATAGCTCTCTCTTACTGATATTGCATCTGATCTCTTCTCTTATATTTTCAACCTTGCTTCATCATCACAATCACAATACTTATTGCTTTCATAAAAGCACTCTGTACTTATACAATTCTACCATCTAGTCAGCTTCACAAATACCATACCAAACATAATCAATTAATCAGATAAATGATAATTATGGAGTTGGTGATCTTATATTACCAAAGTTTTGGTAATATACTTCATCCATCTTTCTTAGAACTTTACCATATCCACTATTCTTTCCTTAAGCTTCACAACTGCTTATATGCCCTGTTATACTATTTTACTTTCTTTGCATATCTTACGAGAACTGTATCTCACTAATCTGATAACCAAAGTTCATGCACTCTAAACTGAAGCATATAAATATCCCAAAATACCTTTGGTTAACTTTGAAAGCTATAATATGTCTTACATCTTTATCGCTGACCAAAATTGTAGCAATGTACCCTACTATCTTGATTGTAAACTTAGTCATTTTCATGACTATGACTCTAGTAGCAAACTTCTCATCATGCGATCACTTGAGCATAAGTGTTTCCATAAATGAAAACCCTTAAGTGATCCATAGTGCCCCAAAACTTCACATTCCAACCTCCACTACATCTCCATCAACGTGACAATCAAAGATAGCTAGAGATTTTTTTTCTTCCCCTAGCGGGAAAGGACTGGATTAGGGATATAGATTTTATGCCTATATGGCATTAGTGGACATATTTTTTGTACATTGTATAAGTGATACATTGTACATCCATTTGAATTTGAGGAAGCTAGTTTAACTATATTGGATATATTCGATCTATGACATTATTGGACATATATATTTGGCTCCATGCCCTACAAATGCATAGTTTTTATGTTTTAGGTATGCAATTCATGTGTTTGGTGTATTGATGTATACTAATTTATGTGTATGTGGATGTCTTATAATTTGTAAATTTCCCATGCCTTAGAGTTATGCTTGTATGTTTATCAATGTATATTGTTACTATATGATTTATACTTTATTATAATATGTATGTGATGCAGATGTGGTGTGTAAGACATTCTAAACCCATATCTTTATAGAAATATAAGAAAAATTAGTAATGAGTGAGACAATCTTCTCACATCAAACATCCTTCATAAGGATCCAGTGTCTAGTCTTCACACCATGTATTTGCATTGGTTAGCTCTAAGCTATCAAATTATCATTCTAGGACTGCTCCTAGTAAGCTTCTGATGCAAGAGCATCTTGGGTCTTTGGCAATCCTGTGTCACCAAAAACATGTTTGTGTTGTTCCTATGTTGCTTGGTTCCTTCTTTGACTGAGTTGGTTCAGTGTTGCTCAGTTTCCTTTGTTTATTGGGGTTGGTTTATTATCTCTCTGGTGCTTGGTGAATTTACCTAGCACTTGGTGATGGTTTTCTAGGGCTCGGTTACCCTTTCTTATTGAGTTGTTTGTTTTATTTCTTGTTGAGGATGACTCTTTCAATTAATTATGGTCATGGATTTAATGATGGTATCTATCATTAGGAAGCATGTGGACCTAGATTTGGTCATTTCCTTTCATTGATGGTGGATTTGAAGGCCTACTTGTTTGGTAGCCTCTTGTATATATTGTGGTCTTTGGTTTTAGTTTAGGGAGTCAGTTTTGATAGAAGATAGAAAGTATAAGATTGAAGATTGTTTTTAGATTCTCATATGTTGGAGGACTTCTATACTTGGATTGTAATATCTGGCCTATACTAGGAAGGCTTTACACCCTAACATGTATGAATCAATTGAAGTAAATATATGAAAGATATCTACATTCTCTCTCACCTATGTGTTTGTTTCTTCCATATGTGATCTCTGCAAGGTGGATCTAGTTAGGGTGTGCCTTTGACTCCTATCCCCATCATCCCTTATGTCAAGTGGTATCAAAGTGAGGTGAGATCTAGATCTAGGTTTGCAAATCTAGGTTTGAGAGTTCTTTCTTGTCAAACCCTAGTTGATTTGTTGTGGGGTAGAAAATTGTGATCTAACCTACAATTATAGAGGGTTTTCAAGATGATTAGTGGGAGGAAATATGCGGATCCAAGATTGGCAGACATGTTGAGACAACTTTTTTCTAGATTAGAAGTTGTTGAAATAATCTAGAGAAGAGGAAGACATCTTGAAGATGTTAGTGATGATGAAATTGAGGAAGATCATGTTGATGTAGAACTTGCACCTATGATGGATCAGGGTGAGAAAATATTGTTGAAAGGTTTGACGAATCTGAAGTCTACACCACATTTTAAGCCTCCTAAGTATAGTGGAAAATTGTATTCTAATGAATTGATGGATTGGATTACTAAGATGGAAAAGTACTTTGAATATGAAAATGTCCCTAAGGAAAAGAAAGTAAAGATTGCAAGAACAAAGTTGAAAGGTCATACATCCTTGTGGTGGGAGCATTTTTAGTTGGACTAAAAGAGGAAAGGTAAAGACAAAATCAATGTATGGAATAAGATGGTAAATAAATTGAAATGAAAGTTCTTACCTTGTGATTATTAGATTAACCTAGTTAGGAAAATGCAAAGTTTGAGATAGAAAGATAGCTCAATAAAGGATTATATTGAGGAATTCTATAGATTAGATATCAAATCTAGACATGATAAAGATGATGTGCAAAGAATTTATATGTACCTAAATGGTTTGAGGGTTTCCATCCAAGAAGAAATCAGTTTGGTCAAATTGGATAACATTGAAGAAGCCTATCAATTTGCATTAAAAACTTAGGAGAAATTGAACAAGAGACACGAGAAAAGACAAAGAGGTAGAGGTGGTATATTCCTTAGGGGAAGAGGTAGATCTTATGGTGAAATTTTAGTAGATCTAAAGCTGAAAAGAAAAATCAGGATAAAGGCGAGACTCAATGGAAAACTAAATTTTCATTTAGAGGCAAAGGTAGTAACTACTAAGGTGGTTACACTAGAGGTGGTTTCTGAGGAACTTGTTACAATTTTGGATAAAATAGATCATTTGAGTGTACACATGCAAGTAAGAAGGCTGGTAGTAGTAGAAATTCTTTGGTGCAAGAAGAGTCAATGAATGAACCTGAGAAGGAAAATAACTTTATGGTAAGGAGAGAACTTTGGAGTGAAATAAATAAGGAAGATCTGGTAAGGAAAAGTTTGTTCAAGATGAGATGTATAGTTTTTGATGAAGTTTGGAAGGTAATCATTGATAGTGGTAGCTCAAAGAACTTGGCATCTCAGGAAATGGTTACAAAGTTACAGTTGAAAAGGTTGGAACATCCAAAGCCCTATCAAATTTCATGGATCAAGGATGAGCATACACTTTTGGAAAGTGAACAATATTATGTGAATTTGAAAATTGGAAAGTACTATGATAAGGTGTTATGTGATATCATGCCTATGGATTGTTGTCATATTTTGTTGGGTAGAACTTGGCAATATGATAGACATGATATATATGATGGGAGATTGTATAAATATACTATTTGGGCTAATGGAAGAAGATAGATCATGTTGCCTTTGATTGAAGAAATTTTTAGTAGTGTTTGTACATCTGTAAAAGTTTGTTTGGTGGAAGGAAGAAAGTTTGTTAAGGATTTGAAAAAGAATGATGTATGTTTTGTTGTGATTCCTAACAAACCAAGTAAGAAAACTGAGGATAGAATACATGAAGAGATTGATAACTTACTCACCGAGTATAGTGAAATAATTTTGGATAATGTACCTAATGGTTTGCCACCAAAGAGAAGCATTGGTCATTGCATAGATCTAATCCCTAGAGCTATTTTACTGAATAAGGCACCACATCAGTTGACACCTACCAAGAATCAAGATTTGAACTAAAATATTCAAGGATTGTTGTAGAAAGGTTTAATCAAAAAAAGTTTGAGTCCTTGTGCAATACCTATTGTATTGGAACTTAAGAATAATTGTGAATGGAGAATGTGTAATGATTTAGGAGAAATCACCAAGATAACAATGTAATATAGGTTTCGTATATCAAGAATGGATGACATAATGGATAGCTTGACTAGAGAAAAGTATTTTAGAAAATTTGATTTGAAAAGTGGGTATCATCAAATGAGAATCAAAGAAGGTGATGAGTGGAAGACTACTTTTAAGACAAAAGAAGGTTGGTATGAGTGGTTGGTTATGCCTTTTGGTTTAACTAATGCACCAAGTACTTTTATGAGGCTGATGAATGAGGTTTTGAAGAAATTCTTAGGTAAATTTGTGATCATATACCTAGGTGATATTCTAATATTTAGTAAGACTAGAGAAGAACATTTGTTGCATGTTAAACAAGTAATGCAAAGGTTGAAAGAAGAAAAGTTACTGATAAATATGAAAAAGTGTTCATTCATTAAAGAGGAGATTATGTATATGGGATTTGTGATTTAAGCTGATGGTTTGAAAATGGATCCTAAAAACATTGAAGCTATTTTAAATTGACCTACACCTGGGAATGCTAATGAGGTAAGATCATTTCATAGTTTGGAAAGTTTTTACTGAAATTTCATTAGGAATTTTAGTTTAGTTTGTAATGCTATGACTGAAACTATGAGAGGAGATAAAAGAGAATTCAAGTGGACACATGGAGCTGATAAAAGTTTTGAGAATCTGAAGCAGGAGGTTGTTGAATTACCTATATTAGCATTTGCTGACTTCAATAAGGTATTACAAGTGGAAGTGCAATAGGAGTTGTGTTGAGTCAATAAGGTAAACCTATTGCTATCTTTAGTGAAAAGTTAAATGATGCAAGAAGAAAATATTTTGTGTATGATCAAGAATTCTATGCTATTTTTGAACTTGAAGAAATGGAGATGTTATTTGATAATTAGTGAATTTATATTGTATACTGATCATAAAGCTTTATGGTATTTGGGTAGTGAAAATAAGTTGAATTAGAGACATATGAAATGGGTTGATTATTTACAGAGTTATACGTTTTTGATAAAGCATAAGAGTGGAGTCACTAACTGAGTTGATGATGCATTAAGTAGAAGAAAATCTTTGATGACCGAGATGAGAATTTAAGTTCTTGGTTTTGATGACATGAGATATTTGTATTAAATTGATCCTAATTTTTCTAAGCCATGGAGAAAGTGTAGAGAACCTATTAAAGATCAACTAAGTACAAAATGGGAAGACTATTTCATTCAAGAATTTATGTTGTTTAAAGGTATTCAATTGTGTATACCGAGAGTAGTAATGAGATCTAATTTGATAAAGGAGAAACATAGTAGTGGTTTGGATGGACATTTTTGTATTGATAAGACATTGAATTTTCTTAAGGAGAAATACTTTTGGCCATAGTTGTATAAGGATGTTCACAAATTTGTGAAATGTTGTGGAATTTGACAAGTTGGAAAAGGAGTAAGCCAGAATATTGGATTGTATACAATGATTTTTGTTCCTTAGAAACCTTGGATTGATATCAATATGCATTTTGTTCTTGGCTTACTGAAGATAGTGAGAGGTAATGATTCTATATTTGTGGTACTAGATAGATTTTTAAAAATAGCACATTTTATAGCTTGTAGAAAGACATCAAATACACTACATATAGTAGATCTTTTCTTTAAAGAAATTGTCAGATTGCATGGATTACCGAGGAGTATTATGTCTAACTGAGACAATAAATTTGTTGGATACTTTTGGAAGGCTCTTTGGAAACTTTTGGCACTGAGTTGAAATATAGTTCTACATTTCACCCACAGACCGATGGATAGACAAAAGTTGTGAATAGAAGTTTGGTGAATCTCTTGAGATGTTTCGTCCTTGTAAGATTTTGGAAATATTTGACAGTGGAAATTCATATGAGATTGATTTACCTGGTGACATAGATATATCACCTATTTTCAACATTGTTGATTTGTATGAGTATCATGAGTCAGATGAAGAAATGGTTGTACCAAATGATTATCCTAACAAAATAGATAGAAGAAGTTGATCAGATTTTGGAGAAAAGAATTGGAAAAAGTAGAAGAGAAAAATAGTATATGGAATATCTAGTAAAGTGGAAGAATAGACCCATTGAAGACAGTTCATGGATTTCACAATTTAATTTGGATTTAGCTCAGATCACACCTACTTCATGATTTAGAGAATAATTTTCAAATAACCCCAGGTGTCTGATGTAGGAGCTGTTGGAAATATTCAAGAATTAACCAAGTTACTGAGAGGGGAGGGGTGAATTAGTAACTTCAAATTTTTATATCAATATCAGATGTATTAACATATAGTTCACTTTATCCTTTTGCATATAGAAAGAATGAAACATAAAAGTATTCACAACAATGACACATAGATTTGGTTACCTAGAAACCTTCCAAAAGAAAGTAAAACTGGGGTGGGGATGAAACCCACAAAACTTTAATGTTGTAGTATAAAGTTGGCCGGTTAAGGCTTACATTGATCACTTCTGATGATCTGCCCTGCTAGGAGTAATAAGGATTGCTAAATCCACCTTGTTAAAGGATTTTTACAAACTTACAAAAGAAGTGTGTACTCGGTAAAGAGATTTTACAAAAGACTGTTAAGTCTACCTGGTTAGAGGATTTTAGTACTGATTCACTGGTTAAAATGAAATAGTATATCTCTTACTTTGCAACTGGATTGCTGAATGAGATTCGCTGATGTACTGATCACCTTCTATGATGAATTTATCTTTGTTGCTCCTTATGTATAGTAGCCCTTTGTAATTCACTAGTTTCTACCTTTTATCTTTTATTCCACATTCATACATACTTGGTATTTGTACAACATTGTTTATATACAAGTCTAAACAATTAATTACAATTACAAAGTTGGCTTAACAAATAAACATAAGTGCTACTAAGTCAGCCCAAGTATGGTTACACAGTTCCTACAAACTAACTCGGTGACTTTCTGATACTTGGTGTCCACTGCATTACTCGGCATCATCATGCACTCGGTAGAAGTGAAGGCTCGGTTCATACTAACCACTCGGTAAGCTTCAAACTCGGTAAATACTTGTGATTCAGTAGACATAATGTCACTCAGTTTACACTATCCTTCTCGGTTTGCACTGTCCTACTCGGTTTGCACTGTTTTGCTCAGTTTGCACTGTTCTGCTCGGTTTGCACTCAGGATGCAAATAAGTGTTGTCACTAGTGGAAATCCTTCTTAATGCCAACAATCTCCCCCTTTGGCATTAGCAACAAAAACACATATTGCCCAAAACTTATATACATGAACCATGCTGAGATTTATTTTGATTTTTCAAAATTTGTCTTTGTCATAGGGCTTTATAAATTATCTCCCCCTTTCAATGTACTAAATTTTTCTTCTATACATATCTCCCCCTTTTTGAAGATAATTCCAAAGGTGTATATACAAGTGTTTTACAGGGAGAATCCAAAATTTGATAGAAAAATAGAATGTACCTTCATTATCAGTGCCAGAGTTCTGTCCCAATTTTCTTGCAGAATCTTGCATGTTTGGATTGCAATTTGGACTTCTGCAGAGAGTTCAATCATGTGATCTTCTATTGAGAACTGATTGTCATGAATTAATGTTTTGGAATGTTCAATGTGCTTATACATTGTATTCATGATGGGAAGGATCATGTTCTGAATGTCTAGCAGTGTGGACCGGATCCTTGTGTCTTCTTTCAGTAGTTCTGACTGCATATTTGATAGGAATGAGATTTTCATGTGATGAGCAGAGGTTGAACTTGGTTCAAGTTGTAGCTTCTGTATGCTAATCTTCAAATCCTCATCAATTTTATTCATTTTATCCTTGACATCCTTAGTGAACTCGGCAACATTGCATAGTCTGGCCAAAAGAGAGGTAACATTTGAATAGGAAGATTCAATGTTTGTCAAAACTGAAGATAATTCTGCTTGATTAATAGCTATGTGCTGAGCAATGTGCTCAAGCACTTTATTGTTGAATTTCTTCTCGACTTTTTCAATTAACTTGTCTGTCCCAGATGAATCCTCATTGTACTTATTTACTACTTCTGCTAATTGTAACAAAACATGTTGAGAGGAGTCTACTTTAATACCTAATGCTTCTGACAAAATGTCCTTAGCATCCTTAATGATTTTATATTCCTTGTCTCTCTCTTCTTTAAGCTTCTTTTGCTTTGCTTTCCTTTGGAGGAGTTCACCTATATTTTGCATTTGATCCGCTGATAGATTTGCAAAATCCAATGTTGGAATCTCTATTTCCTCATCTAGGTCTATATCCTCTACTATATTCTTGCCCAAAAATCTTATACTCAGTTGAGCCTTAGGCTTATCTATTATGGTACTTAATGCCTTAGTAGTAGTGATAGTAGACATAGTAGAACTGGCTATAAAGATTGGTATACTATCTACTGGAGAACTTAAAGCTAAAGTATTTACACTTGTAGAATCAAAAACTGGAATACTTACTGCTGGAAAACTTGATGAAATAGGAGACTGCAACTCGGTAGAAGAAATGGTAGTTGCTTCTATTGTTGCTATAGGTGATTGGACAAATGTTGAAGTTGCCACAACCATGCTTGAAGATGTCTCCGGGCTAGATGTAGCAACTTTTTCTGGAGAGGTAGAAAGTGATGCAATGACTTCTGCCGCTATCCTCATGGTATCATCTACCTTAGTGGCTTCTTCCTGTTCATCACTGTCATCTTCAATGTCTTTTATTATAACTAATTCAGTACTCGGTTGGTGAAGTTGGTATATGTTCTTCCATGTGGTATTTTCACTCTTCACAACCGATTCAACATTGTTAATCAGAATTAAACAAGTATTGAACTTCAGTGTCATCTTATTTTCATTCTCCTTCAATGCCTTCTTTATTTCATCATTTTTCAAGCTCGGCATTAACTGTTTCAGGGTTTGATCAAATATGTCTTTTACAGTTTGCCTTGCATTGGCCCATCTCATTTTTATTGGATCTAATAAAGCTCCTGGAATCTATTGGGCTATTTCATCAGGAGAGTATTTCCACTGTCCCATCTTTTCAATGACAGCATCTTCAATCTCCTTGTGTTCTGTTTCCGATCTTGTTTCATATTTTAAAGATTTTATATTAGCTACTCCAGATCCTTCTCTCAAAAGTTTGATCTTCTCTTGAAGGGTTAGAGGAGGCTTTTTGAATATTATATCTTTGTCCTTTTTGTCTGCCTTACCCTTTTCACTTCTCCTTGTAAATACGGTAGTGGAAGGCTTAGGTACCTTGGTGATGAATACCTTTGCTTTCTTCTTTGCAGGTTCTGGTTCCTGTATTTTCTCATCCTTTTTCTCTTCTTCTTCAATGTCTTCTCCTCTGCCCTTGGTTAGCATTAGAGGTGTGATAGCTTGCATTTTGGCTATCCTCTTTTTTCCTTTATTTACTGCCTGTGGAAGCTTTATACTTAATTCAATTCTCACTTTTGCTTCTTCATATGTCCCAAAATATGGAGCTTTGGGATCAACAGGCTGATTAAGGAGGGCTTCAATGATATTCTTTGTTTCATCAATGTTTACCTCATAAGGAAGAGGTTTCACATGTACAATCCTCAATTTAGCTTCTTGAATGTATACTTTGTCACAGTCCACCATGAAACAAATATCATCCTTATAATCCTCAACCAACTTCTGTGGAATCCGGAATCTATCGTTCATTTTCTCCTTGAAAGACTCAAAATAACTATCCATGATGTTCTCAAAATTTTCACCCATTTCTGAAATATATTCATTTATCTCATAAAGAATTGGCACATCCTTTCTCCATATTACTTTTCCTTTGGAAGGGAAGAATTTCTGAACATAGAAAAATAAACAGACCAGTAGAGATCCAAACTTACATGGATTGTTTTTGGAAGTTTGAATGCTTTCCATGTTCTTGTTAAACTATTTTAACAACAAATCTGCAAGGTCAAATGATAAATTATTCTTTACCACTTTGTATGCTAGGTCGATGGCTTCGCAGGGAACACTATTCTACCGACTTGAACTGTATATTTTATGAGCAATGATGTGTGTTCCAAACTTCAGTTTAGCATCAGTAATGCTGCTTACTTTCATGCCTCTACCGTCCCACTTGGCTAGGGTTTTCTTCTCCAGCTCCGTCTGACCTAGGGTTTTGGTAGTTTTAACTTTGTTTAACATGGGAAGACTGGTGATTCGGTGAATCATCTTCTTAGTGA
This sequence comes from Chamaecyparis obtusa, assembly GCA_027943335.1. NCBI lineage: Eukaryota > Viridiplantae > Streptophyta > Pinopsida > Cupressales > Cupressaceae > Chamaecyparis > Chamaecyparis obtusa. The sequence goes on from BSBK01004683.1 coordinate 523,173, forward strand.
TCTCTATGGGTTGCTCAAGCCAAATCTTGCCTTCGTGTACATGGCTGAGAATGTATCTAACCCATTTATCCTGAAAGTTTTGAGGTAAATGTGTAATGTGAACTAATCCCTTGTCTTCCAGATGTTTGTGCTCTGGTTTTAGAACACCATTCACACACAGTTCCTCACGCACAATATCTAGCTCTAGGTTTCCCATCTCTTGAATTGCATAATTGAAATGATTGAAAATATCATTAACAAGTAGTACCTTAGGAGGAATCTGAGATTGAGCTCCGTTCGGGTCTAGGGTTGCTGCAATTGCGGGCACGAGTTTGAAATCTGGTGCTCTCCATTCCCCTTGGATTATCATTTCTATTCCTTTCTTTGCTGAAGCGCTGGATGATGCCATGGTAGCTCACAGAGAATTCTTTTCGCAAAAGTATTTGAATCGCTTGATTGCTCTAGAAATTTTCTGCTCTCAAAATGCTAAAGTTCACGGTGAAAAATGAGTTTGATTTCTTGCCTTTTGTTTACAACTCTGTCATTAATGCTTAGTAGAAATTAGGGTATGAATTCTAACAGACTGTCACCCACTATGAATTAATTGCTCGGTAAAGACTTCGCAACTTGGTGAACTTGAGAATTCATATTGCTTCGACCTTGCTCGGTAATCATATTAGATAGCTCCCGACCTTGCTCGGTGAAAATTGATACCGACCTTCCTGTGATCTTATTGCATCTTGTATGTCAATTTAGATCTTTCTTTTAATTCAGTTCTGGAACTTCTTGAAATTTTTCTATGAGAATACAGTTCCAGTGCTTTCTTGGGAATTTAGTTTGAGTCGGTAGAGCCACCCATTCCATTACTTGGACTGGTTTGCTCGGTAGATTTAAGAATCCACTGTTGTCTCATCTGTTTCCTAATCTTAGTTGCTTCTTTCTTTTTTCCATCTTCAACTTCACTAGCATTCATGCAATTTTTGGCTATATGACCGAGTTTAGTGCATTTGAAACATATTATGGTAGTATCTCTTTTCCTTAGATGATGTTTTATGCATTTCATGCCAATGTGTCCATATTCTCCACAGTAATGACATCTACACCAAGTGTTGTAATCCCTTCCAAACATTGCTTTCATAATCTATTCTGCTAGATTGAATGTTTTGGATCTGCACATGGATGCCTTGTGACCTTGTTTGTTGCATTTGTGACAATTACCTTTGAATTTTGGTTTTTCCTTGCATTCATTTTCTTTGTGACCATGCTGATTGCAGTTGTAGCATTTTCCATTGAATTCTACTTTTTCATTGCTCCAACATTTATTTGAAGTATGTCCTATTTTTCCACAATGATTACAAGTAGGTTTCTGATTCCTTTGAGTACCTTTCTTATAAGATTCACCTTCTCCTTTGTATCCAAGTCCTGCTTTTCCTTCTTGTCTATGAAGATTTTGATCATGCAGTTGATTTAAGTCTTCTTGGTTCTTTAGAATTCTTTCATTGATTTGTTTTTCGGTGTTTAGGTCATCCACCAATCTTAGATTGATTTTCTTTTCAGATCTTAGTTCTTCTCTTGTGCTTTGATCTTAGAGTAATAATTTCCTCATTTGTATGGGAGATCTGATCAATTAGATTTTCTAGCTGAAGGGTTTTATTTTGGACTTCATTGTTCCTTCCATCTAATTCATCTTTCAACTTTTTTCTTTGTTCTAAGATCTCACAAAATCTTGTTGAGTGTAGTTCTTGTTCTCTTTTTAATTTTCTCACTTCTTCCTGCACAGACCCATTCTTTTCTAGGAGTTCTTTGACAGCATTGTTTGCTTCATCTGAGCTATTTGAGGGAAAAAGATCTTCAATCTTTTCTTCAATGTAATTATGATCATTCATCTGATTTGCAAGTTCCTTCCTTCTTCTTAGGGATTGGGAAAGATGTTCTTTTGCTTCTTTAAGTTTAGCTATGGCCATTTCCAGATCTAGCTTTTCATTTTCAATCACCTTGTTCAGTTTGAATACCTCCATTGTCCTGGATATTTGCTCAAGCTAGTTAAGCTTTATCTTGAGAACCAATATAGCTCTGATACCAATTGTTGGAAATATTCAAGAATTAACCAAGTTACTGAGAGGGGAGGGGTGAATTAGTAACTTCAAATTTTTATATCAATATCAGATGTATTAACATATAGTTCACTTTATCCTTTTGCATATAGAAAGCATGAAACATAAAAGTATTCACAATAATGACACATAGATTTGGTTACCCAGAAACCTTCCAAAAGAAAGTAAAACTGGGGTGGGGATGAAACCCACAAAACTTTAATGCTGCAGTATAAAGTTGGCCGGTTAAGGCTTACATTGATCACTTCTGATGATCTGCCCTGCTAGGAGTAATAAGGATTGCTAAATCCACCCTGTTAAAGGATTTTTACAAACTTACAAAAGAAGTGTGTACTTGGTAAAGAGATTTTACAAAAGACTGTTAAGTCTACCTGGTTGGAGGATTTTAGTATTGATTCACTAGTTAAAATGAAACAATATATCTCTTACTTTGCAACTGGATTGCTGAATGAGATTCACTGATGTACTGATCACCTTCTGTGATGAATTTGTCTCTGCTGCTCCTTATGTATAGTAGCCCTTTTTAATTCACTAGTTTCTACCTTTTATCTTTTATTCCACATTCATACATACTTGGTATTTGTACAACATTGTTTATATACAAGTCTAAACAATTAATTACAATTACAAAGTCAGCTTAACAAATAAACATAAGTGCTACTAAGTCGGCCCAAGTATGGTTACATGGTTCCTGCAAACTAACTTGGTGACTTTCTGATACTCAGTGTCCACTGCATTACTCGACATCATCATGCACTCGGTAGAAGTGAAGGCTCGGTTCATACTAACCACTTGGTAAGCTTTGAACTCGGTAAATACTTGTGACTCGGTAGACATAATGTCACTCAGTTTACACTGTCCTGCTTGAGTTCCACTATCTTGCTCGGTTTGCACTATTTTGCTTGATTTTCACTTAGGATGCAAATAAGTGTTGTCACTAGTGGAAATCCTGCTTAATGCCAACAGGAGCATCTTGGGTCCTTGGAAATCCTATGTCACCAAAAACATGTTCATGTTCCTCATGTGTTGCTCAGTTCCTTCTTTGACCGAGTTGGTTTGGTGTTTCTTATTTTCATTTGTATACTGGGGTTGGTCAATTATCTCTTTGGCACTCGGTGAATTTCCCTAGTGCTTGGTGATGCTTGTCTAGAACTCGGTTACCCTTTCTTACCGAGTTTCCTATTTTAGTTCATCTTGAGGCTGACTCTTGCAATTAATTTTTTTCACATATTTAATGATGCTATGTATCATTGGGAAGTGTGTGGACCTAAATCTGGTCATTTCCTTCCATTGATAGTCGATCTAAAGGCTGACTTGTTCACTAGGCTCTTGTATATATTATGGTCTTTGGTTGTAGTTTAGGGAGTTATTTTTGATAGAAGATAGAAAGTAGAAGATTGAAGATTATATTTAGATCCTCACATGTTGGAGGACTTATGTACTTGGACTATAATAACTAGCCTAAATTGGGAAGGCCTTATAGCTTGACATGTATGAATCAATTAAAGTAAATATATGAAAGATATCTGCATTCTCTATCTCACTTGTGTGTTTGTTTCTTCCATGTGTGATCTCTGCAAGCTAGATCTGGTTAGGGTGTGTCATTGGCCCCTATCCCCATCCTCCCTTGCATCACCTTCAACAATCATAAAATGGAATTTTTGTTGACATCTTCCCAAAAAACTTCAAAAACTAATCAATGATCTGGATACCTTGATGAAATTTTTAAAGTATATCCCAAATGTGACCCAACTTGTTTTGAGATAAACTACTTTAAAATTGTTGATTTCTTTTTTCTAGAGAGGCCTAATTCACCCATTTAACAAGGGAACCCTATCATGGGCAATCTCCCAGACCTTTCCCTCTTCAATATTCCTATGAAATAAATCTAATTAGAAGAATATTCTATAAATTTTACTCTTTGACACTTCTAGATATGAAAGCCCCAAATTGGTCTTAAAAACCCCTATAAACTAGGTCTCTCTCAATGTATGACCTCCCAACACCATACCAACCAAATTAAATTTGTTCCACCATTCTTATACCATCCTTGGACGCATTCAATATAAAATGAGTATGACCACCTCTAAGGGCTTGATTATCCACTGCTATACCTATAGATTCATTTCAATGACCCTTGGTCATTCCTCAACCCCAACAACCCTTCCAATCAATGCCCAGCTATAAAAACCTTCTCATTATTTCATTAAAGTTGTTATAATGATATAATAAAATGATTGGATCCATCCCAAAGTGATAGTAATTACAAAAAGGGGATGGATCATTCCATTTACATCTTAAAATAAGACAATTCCCAACACTATTTGAAACCAATCAAAAGGAATTGCACCAAATCAATGAAATGACTATAAAATTGATTCAAAATAGGTTTTTACAATGTAACTCAACCATGCATAGGTATAGATTTTAATGAAACATCCAAAAACTATGAGAAATTGCAAGAAATCTAAAATTTATTACTCAAAAAAGACACAGTCCATACAACTCTTGCCTCCAGTCCATACCATCTAAAATAGAAGACCTCCAAGAACTTAAATAAAGTCCTATCAACCTCCTCAAGTGATCCAAATCAGTTGGAACTCCTAAAAACACAACCTAAACTTATTTTAGGCTTTTCCCTCCTTTGGTAACTAGTTGTTACAACAATATGTGCACCAAGTGATTATTACAAGTTTTCCATCCTTCTTGGATAAAATATTTACATAAAATGGCTTAATAGCCATGTTAAACCATTGCAAATACCTTATAGGTCTTGTATCTTCTTCAAAATAATTAGTCACCCAAGTGACCCTCCTGCCTTCAATAGGGTTCCCTACACCAGTTCTCCCATACAAACCACACATAACAGTAATCCATCTTCATTTAGTGATATTAAAACAACATCAACTTACATCCTTGCATGAACAAACTAAAAACAATGATATAATACATTTTTGCACTCATTCTCCTACTCGCACCTTGTGGGACACTTTGGCCCAGAGTGTTTAGAAGCATTTGATTGACTCTATGTGCCAAATGAGGTTGTCAGTAGCATTTACCTTACTATTCAGAGTTGTTGGAATAGATAGTTGAATGCTACGACAGATGGTTTGAAATATATGTAGGTTTTCTCATTTCAACTGAGGAACACTATGAGTTTTAACATCAACCGAGAATGTGTTTCCAAATATATAAAAACTTGAATCTATAAAAATCAAGATAGGTTATTATAGGTCTCAGAAACATGGTCTTGTTACACCTAACTATTTGATGCTACCTGGCATGAGCTCTAAGATGTGACCCCATAAAGATTTCCAATTTCATGAGGAAGGGACCTTGAGGGACACTTTGGCCTGCAGTGTTCAGTGGAATTCGAGTTACTCTATATGCCAAATGAGATTTCCACTAGCATTTAACAAGCCATTTAGAGTTGTTGGAACAAATAGTTCAATGCTATGATTGATAGTTTCAAAGATACGCAATGTTGTCCATTTCAACTGAGGAATACTTAAAGTTTTGACATCAACTAAGAATGTGTTTCCAAATATAAAAGAACTTGAATCTCTAAAAATTGAGAGATGTAATTGTAGGCCTCGACAAGATGGTGTTGTATCACTTCAGAGTTTGATGCTACCTTGCATGAGCTCCAAGATATGACCCTATAAAGTTCACCAATTTCATGTTGAAGAGACCTTGAGGGACACTTTGGCCTAGAGTAGTCAACATCATTCGAGTGAATTTGTGTGTAAAACAAGGTTTCCACTAGTGTTTGTTGGACCATTTAGAGTTGTTGGAATAGATGGTTAGATGCTATATTCGATGGTTTGAAAGAGACAATGTTGTCAATTTCAACTAAGGAACACTTCAAGTTCTAACATTGACCAAGAATGTGTTTCAAAATAGAAATGAACTTGAATCTATGAAAATAGAGATAGGTTATTGTAGGAATTAGTAACACAGTCTTGTAGCACTCGACAGTTTGATGCTACCTCGCACGAGCTCTAAGATATGACCCCATAAAAGTCACCAATTTTATGCTGAAGGGACCTTGACAGACAATACTACCCAGAGTGGTCAGTGGGATTTGAGCAACTTTGTGTGCCAAATGAGGTTTCCACTATCGTTTACTTGACCATTTGGAGCTATTGAAACAAATAATTTGATGCTATAATCGATGATTTGAAAGGTATGAAATGTTGTCCATTTTAGTTGAGGAACACTTCAAGTTTTGACATCAACCAAGAATGTGTTTACAAATATAAACCAACTTAAACCTTTAAGAACTAAGAGAGGTTATTGTAGGCCTCGACAACAAGGTCCTGTAGCACCTGATGCTTTGATGCTACCTCACACAAACTCTAAGATATAACCCCGTAAAAATTACTAATTTCATGCTGAAGGGACCTTGAGGAACACTTGTGCCTAGAGTGGTTAGTGGCATCCAAGAAACTCTGTGTGCTAAAAAAATTTCTCTCTAGTGCTTTACCCATCCATTTAGAGCTATTGGAATAGATGGTTTGATGCTATGACTGAGGGTTTCAAAGATACACAATTTTGTCCATTTCAACTGAGGAACACTTCAAGTTTTGACATCGACCAAGAATGTGTTGTCAAATATGAATGAACTTAAATCTTTTAGAAATGAGATAGGTTATTTTAGGCTTGACAACATGGTCCTGTAGCACCTAGTGGTATGATGCTACCTCACATGAACTCCGAGATATGACCTTGTAAAGATTGTTGATTTAATGCTAAAGGGACCTTGAGAGACACTTCAGCCCAGAGTGGTTAGAAGCATTTGAGTTTCTTTGTGTGCCAAATGACATTTCGACTATTGTTTACTTGGCCATTTGGAGATATTGGAATAGGTGGTTTGATGCTACAACCGATGGTTTGAAAGATACACAATGTTGGCAATTTCAACTAAGGAGCACTTAAAGTTTTGACATCAACTGAGAATGTGTTTCCAAATATAAATGAACATGAATCCATAAAAACCAAGATAGGTTATTGTAGGCTTTGACAACATGGTCATGTAACACTTGATGGTTTGAAGATACCTTTTATGAGCTCTGAGATATGACCCCTTAAAGATTACCAATTTCATGCTTAAGGGACCTTAAGGGACACTTTGACCTAGAGTGGTCAAAGGCTTTTGAGTGACTCTTAGTGCCAAATGAGGTTTCCAATATTGTTTACCTGACCATTCAAAGCTATTGGAACAAACTATTAGATGCTATGATCTGCGGTTTGAAAGATACGTAATTGTATCATCTTAAAATGGAAGCACTTCCATGTTAAGAGCATTTAGGCCTCTGAGTAAGTGGTTTGAGGTCATATTGGATGCCTTGAATTGATCTTTTCTTTGATCTAGCTTTCTCCCCACTTTCCACTTCTTTTCTGCTTCATTCTAGGTGAAATTAGGGTTAGGATCCTAAGGATTCTCTTGAATCTCCCTCTTCCATGGCTCTACCTTTTAGGTAGGACTTAGAAATAGGTCCTCCTAGCCTTCATCATAGTCATCATAGGATTTTATGTTTATCCCTGGCATTCTATCATGTTCTGGTATCATTTCTAGGTCTTCGGGCATCCCTGGACCTCCTTCTCTGATTCTGAGTGGATTTGGGCCCAGGGTCAAATTCAAGGTTGAACCTAACTAGGTCAGGGTCAAGCTAAAACCTAACCAAATCAGTCCCAACCTCAATTTTTCCCCCCTTGTTCAAATCTACAAAATCCTTGATTTCTGGGTATCAAGCTTTCGGGATATTTGTTTTCCTACCTCTTGATCGGCCATTTGGGGTTTTGAAATGGTAAATATTCTAATTGAATTTAATCTAGGTATATTTTCTAAAGGTTAGGACCTAATTGGGATTTAATTCTCAAAGGTGGCCCCTCTAGAGGATTGTGCCCTAGTTCACTATAAAAGGAGGCCTTCCTCTCTCATTTCATCCATCTTCTTTTTCCATCAAGCACTCAAGCTAGCTCTCAAGGTGATCAAGAAAGAATTCCATTCAATCAAGCATCTATTCAAGCATTCAAGTCCTCTTCTCCATCCAAGTTCTCCATTGAAGATCAAGGATTCAAGCATTCAAAGCCATTGAAGGGATTTGGTTCAAGCATTCAAGATTCATCATTCAAACCCTAGATCTAGCCATCATGATGGTGTGATCTTCCTCCAAGATCCTTTGTTCATCTTCAAGATCCATTAATTATTATCTTAAGGTGGATTCAAAGCATACAATCATGGAGGTTTGATTTACATTTATTGATGTTATTTGCAAACTTTCATATCAATATACTTTATTATATTCAAAATACAATTACATATCTATCAAATTGCATAGCTTCATTGTTAGATCCATTTCTACTACTCGCTAGCATTCCTCTTTCAATTTCAATATTAAGGTTGATTTCAAATCAGATTTTGACCAAGGCAAACCCTACCCAACAAACAAACAAAACCATTTTATTGTAGGTGCAAGTGCAGAATTTCAAATCTGTGAGTAGATTTGGATACCCTTTTCGCCAAACTTTTAAGATCTGCGAACAAAGTCAGAATTGACCTCCAAATAAAAAATCTATCCTTTGACCTTTTATGAGGGTCAAATTCAACCTGAGGTCATCTTGGAGAAAGATTTCTGGGTTTTATTTGTCTCAGAATTTCCAGTCCAGAACAGGACGTAGAATCCTCCAAAATCTCATACAGACATCATAAATTGACACTTTCCAGATCTTACCTAATTTAAGGTTAGTATTTACATTTCAATTACTTCAAATCTCAAGCACAATTCAATTATAGGGAAATAGTAGATTTTCCTCTCTCCATATTCTTCATAGGTTGATTCGATTGTGCATTAACCTTTTGGTTCATCAAATTGAACTTATCCTTTGGGAATTTGGATTTTGAAGTAGATCTCATATTTCCCCCACACATTTACACATATAGAGGTGATTCCAAATTACCTCTATTCATTAATGTTGTCCATTTCAACTGAGGAACACTTTAAGTTTTCAAATTGACTGACAATGTATTGTCAAATATAAACGAACTTGAATATGTAAAATCTGAGAGAGGTTATTGTAGGCCTCAGTAACATGGTCATGCATCACTTTTAAATTTGATGCTACCTCACATGATCTCTAATAAATGGCCTTGTAAAGATCATTGATTCCATGCTAAAGGGACCTTGAAGGATACTTCGGCCTAGAGTGGTCGGTAGTGTTTGAATTATTTTGTGTGTCAAACGAGGTTGCCACTATTGTTTACACAACCATTCAGAGCTTTTGAAATAGACAGTTTGATGCTATGACCGATGGTTAGAAAGATACATAATTAGTGAAGGAGCACCCACAATAAATGATGAATGATGAATCATCAAACTCCTAAGAACATCTAGAATAGGTTAGATCTTTCATCTAGGCATCTAGACCAAATTGTAAGGCCTAGTTCCAAGATTGGCACAAGTATAAGCCCTTGGTCAACTATGGTCAAAGATGGTCAAAGGGCCTAGAATCTTAGGATTTTCGATAATTTCATGCTTTAATAATTGAGATCCATGTTGGATCATTAGATTTAGGCATAGACCAATTTTGGTCACCTAGAATGCAAAAATGCTAAAAAGCTGTGAAAGTTGCTTAAGCAACTTTGACAACTTTTGCCAAAAGTTGTAATCTAAGCCCCCAAATAGTCTATAGTTTGAAATTTGGTTGTAACCAATGGGGGAAGCATTCATAAGCTCTTTCAGGTGGGTGGAAGATAACAACATGTAATTTGGTAATTTTGAATCAATAAAACATAACCATTTCTTTGTAATTCCTAAGCAAAACTAGAGTGTATGGACTGGTATAGATAGGAGGGCATGATTATTTGAAACCAAATTTTTTTTCCTTGAATCTAATTTCTTATACAATTGGTTTTATGTTGTGATCAATCATAGTTTGGAAGTTATCAAACTTTTTGTGTGACTACCTAGATTGAAGGCCTAAAACTAGGGTTTTCAATAGGGCTTGACTGTTTGGACCGATTCCACCATGGGAAATTGATGCCCCTTAGTGGAAAACAAGTTTTTTTCATGTAATTTCATATTATGCATGTTAGAAGTGGGGATTTGTAGGGACGTGAATTTACCATGATGCCCTAGGTGTACATCTCTACGTTGGCACCTACATGCAACTGAGTACAGTCAGCATAATTGCTTGCTGGGGATTCACCAAGACCTAAAAATATGGATATGGAGTCCTTTTATATGCACTCACATGATCATATAATTGGATTGGACATTGGTTTTGAGGAAAGAGCACTTGTAGTGCAATTGCACACCTAATTAGGCCTATTGGCCCTACTTAGATTATGTGGTTTCTCATTCATAGTTTAACTCCAACTCTTGGTTCTTGGATATGATCCCTAAAGTCAAAAAGGGTATCAGAATATCCAACTTTTTCTATGCTTTTTGTGGAAGTATTTTGATCTATGGTAAAAAACTCTCCTAGGAAGGGCTACAAGCCTAGTCTTAAATTTGTGAAGCAACTAAGTTGTATGGGTTTCTTTTAAATGAAAGAACCATTGGAACTACTTGAATTGGACCTAAATATGCCAAGTCCATGTGGATGGTTCACCCCTGGTCTTGATAGTCACTTCATGGGGATAATTTCATAATTGAGCCAATAGAGCTTAGGAGCCAATCTTGGTTGTTGGTGTCTTGGACTTGGTAGGACCTAGTGATTAGGTTCCTCTTGTGATTATAAGGTTGTGATAACCTTGAACCTTTTCCTTTTCTACACTTGTTATAGGTGTAGAAAACTTCATCCCACAATTTGGGTGCCCTAGGACTCAATCTCTTAACCATCATTCATTGTTCAAACCTTCTACTGTTCATGTCATGCCCAAAACTAGGACAAAACACACACACAATTTTTTTTTTTATAAGACTTAATTCCATAATAATACAACCATTGATTCTCAACCCTAAGGAAGAACAACCATAACAACTGAATTCAACTAAGGTTCTTAGAATAAGGTATGAGGGTTTGATTCTCTAAAACCAATTGTACCAGATAGGTGAACTAGCCAATGAAGACACTATATATATATATGTTACCATCTAAGCTTATATGTACATTGATGCATATATACATATAAGATCATTCGATAATATATATATACTTATCCTAATTGGTTAAGAGATAAGACTCAACATCGCAAACTCCCCTTCAATATCCTAGGTACACAAGTGTACCTAGGGACAGGAAATTTATTAATAAATGGGGTTGAAAGAATTTAAGAGTATGATCCCCTTGGTTAAATCCAAAGCCTCTAGAGGTCAATTCTCAATATTATCAAGTTACAACTTTCGAAATACTATATTATAAAACATTTAAAAACCACTAGGAAATTTTACCAAGGATAATTATTTGCTACTAAGTTTTATTCCCATGATATACAAGATAAAAATCACTTCTAATAAATTAAAATAAACATGTTAAAATTATCCTTTAGAATAAAATCCTATAATAGGATAAACATTATTTACTAAATATTTTAATAAAAGAAATGTGCAAAACAAACCTTATTTCTCTCAAGATAATTAATCATAAATTTAATTCCCTTAAACAAAAGTTTCTAATTTCCTCATTACCCAAAATTAAAGGAACTAAAAAGATAATTACATCAAGGAAAATATTGTATCTATAGTGATCCCACAAATATAGGGAATACCTAGATGACAATACAGGAAACATTCCAAATACTTAATTGATGGAAGAAATTTCAATTTCTATTTGTGAAAGAAAAATCTAGAAGAAACCCAAACTAACATATTCTATAAAGAACTTTCTTATTCATTAGGTCCAAGATTTTTTTTATTTTCTTTTCATGATTAACTATGTACAAGTTCATGGAGGCCATGCCATGCAATTTTCTACAGTAATTCATTTAGCCAAACACATGAATGAGTACACCCAAGTGTGCACACATTTATGGGCAGGCTCTATGAATTACTTGGGATTGCACCAGGAGGACGTGCACATCTAGAGGAATCATCCATTTTATTTTATCAATGTAAATAAGTTTGATTCTTCTTTTGTAATCAGTATTATTCATTTATTCAAGCTATTCTGTATACAATAGATTTTTCTCTCCTTTCTTTATTGTTATTAAATTCTTGTTTTATTAAAAGATAGATATGTAAATGGATTAACCTCATTGATTATTATGATTATATTATTATTTTTTTAAAATTATTGTTCTACAAATATGAGTTATACTCAAATCAAGCATTATTATTTCCCTCTTCTAGTTGCATATTGAGGGTTCTGTAATACTTTTGATATTTAAATTTTATTATATACTCAATATTTGTTATTCAGTCCCTAATCTTCAATAAAATTTCATTCTTTTATATATTGTTACGGTTTATGCCAAAATGTTATTTCATTTTAATGTCTCATATTCATTTCTTTAAAATATAAAATAAACGATGATGCAAAGGAGCCGTTAATTCTAATACATACCAAATTAAAAATTATGGGGAAGCGCGAATGCGTACACAATAGTATTAATAATTATATTAAACATGTAACATGCTGCGACATGTACTAAATTTAATAAAATGATATCATATATTAATTTCTGTGGCAATATTATTGTTTGCATGCTGCGGTAGTATTGTTTATATCAAACGTATTATATGCAGTGATATTAGATCAACATGTAATATGTTTAATTATGTACTTGTAAGTTAATCGCTTACATGTATTTTTATTAAATTTTCATAACAACATAAAAGAATACATCATTATTAATGAATATATATATATATATATATATGAGTTTATTCCTTATTGATGTTTTAACAAGAAGAGAAATGAGTTTCCAAATAAATTACAGTAGCTTCTCTCAAGTTAATATTAATTTTATTAATAAAGACCATGATTATTAAAACTGTAATACTAAATTAATGTTGTGCAAGGAATGATTATATACACATAAATGTCACATACACATAGACACTTATTTCATTAAACTAAGTGCACTGTTTACAGTTTTATAGACTGGTAGTATAAGTGCACACATAAAATTTGCAGAAGTAAATATAAAATTTTGTCAAAGAAATTACAAGAGTCTGAATTTAAAAAGATGTAAGACAAGTAACATCATTATACCAACACTCATGAAAAATAAAGGATTGTAACTCATTTTTGAAAGAGAGTGTCACTTTTGCACATATGATTAAATTGTAACTTTTTTCTTTATTTTAGAGTGAACATAACTTATGTATTGCATGAAATTACAACATCCAACTAATTAATCTAATAAATGAAGTATATATTCTCACTTTAATCAATATTATTAAAATTAACACATCATTGAGGGCATAACAGAAGCTTGCAATTCCTTTTCTGAAATAATAATAAAGGAAATAGTTCAACATTATAACTATTACAAACATATGTTATGCTAGGCTTATTACATAGCCTTGCATAAGACAACATTCATGAGGCTTGTAACCATTCAGCAAGAAATATGAAATAGAAACAAATCTCCAACATGTCTCTTGAATTTCTTGAAACCAACAAGATGCTCCATTGTCAAGAAAATCTGCAAAACAACAACTGGCCATGGAGGCTCACCTCCCAACCATAGGCCATTACATGGCCACCCCCGAGCTAGGGGAAAACTTGGATGGATAAGGGGTACAACACCATGCATACACATTACACACATACAAACAGAGTACATCATTATGTTACAACACCAAATTCCCTACCCGAGGTTGTCACAATAGGAACCTCACTAGTCTCTTGTGGGGGTGAAGGTGGAACATACAATCTAGGAGATGGCCCCAGTGCAACAATATAAATACAACCTTCGTCAAGGTTTAGCCTTCATCAAGGCTTAAAACATACATGCCTTCACAAGGCCATGTATCATACACATACTAAAACACACCCTCATACCTCCAAACAAAAATGCACATGGAGGCACATGGCTGCCCATACAACCATGCTTTCTCCCCTTCCCATGTAGAGGAAGGAATCTCCACTAGAAGGCAGGCCCAACTTGTGCCCTTCACCCATCAAGGCTCTCTTCCCTCCCAAGGGTGAGCTCGACCTTGCACAATCCCCAAGAAACATTGCACAAAAGAAAATCACAATACATAAACATGAAGACACACACATAACATAACATATACAATTCTTCATGAGCAAAGTAAATTACATAACCACAAGGTAAATGGTAAGAGTTTCAAGACCCAACCTTAGTCCTAGCTTCTTGGCTTGAAGAAGAAGTGAGCAATCCAACAATCCCTCTTGCAAATCCCAGCTCCAAGAACTCAAGAAACTCCAAAAAAATTCAATACTACACAAACTTCATGAAACTCACAAGTCTCCAAAAGTTGGAGAGTGGGCAATTGCCCAACAATTTTATCTCCATCCCTTTAAGAAGACAAACAAAACATAGGAGGGAAAAATTCAAAATTCAAATTCAAAAATAAAGAGTGGCTCTTCCAATTTTCGTCACTATTCAAAAGGGAATCTTTTGGAATGGCAAAAATAGTCAAAATTTGACCCCCAACATATGACACCACTATGGGGTAGTCTATTTTTAACCTCCACTAACATAAATGACCATTAAAACCCACTCCAAAGACCACTCAAAGCATAAATCCGAAAATGAAAGAGAATCCATTCATGGCATCCTAAGATTAGAGAACACTACCACATTAAATACTTGGTCATGCCAACCCACAAGACATGTGTCAATTGACACCACAAATAACTCACATGACAAACAATACACATGGCATGCCTAGTAGACTAATAATGAAGTAAAAGTAAACATAATATTACAATTAACATTCATACATCACTTTACAAAATTAACACTTCACAACGAGGTTAATTTCTCCCCTTGGAGATAACCTTGGCTTAACAGGGTTTTTTCACAATTTATCCATCTTTATTTTCCCCAGTATTTCCATGGCCTTACCTGCACACTTGACAAAGCATCAGTAGCTCATGAAAAGTTAAATATCATATACATATACATGAAATTAAAAATGCATCAAAGTCACATTTTGATTCATCACAATTTCTAATTATATTTCACAATATCTCATAATATTTCAACATCAATATTGCAACTTTAAAGCTCATAAAGTCAGGATTAAACAATACATAATATTCCATCCAACATAATAGCCATGATCCATTCCATAAATTTTCCTAGCATGTATATAAAATCAAAGTATCATACTTAAATCAAAGATTTATCAATTACTTTTCTTAAGACCTAATAATTAGCATCAAAGTGAAGGTCCTATATCACCATCACATAAACAAACTCTAGTATATCATATAGTCCAATTGCATTCCACACTTTACCACAAGACAATCACCTACTTCCAATAATACATTTCTAAATTTCAAATCAAGCTATCCCAAGAACATAAATATATACATGAATTGACCTAATTTATTAACCATGATTATCTCACTTAAACTCTTCTTGCATAGACATGAGTTATGGCATAGTATTCTAAATTAAATAATTTATTAATACCATAAGTCAAGACTAATAGTCCAGTGTGAAAATAAGTCCTAAATTATTTACAAGCTATATTTCAAATGATTTTCTTTTCTTGCATTATTATAATATCAAAGCGTTCTATGTAAAATCTCCCACCCAACATCAGGACCTAATAATTATTTTTTTATTAATACATGTCTCAACATGAAATAAATTCAAATAGTCTTTTATGTAGACATTCATGTCCAAATAGAAACACTTCAACATTCAATAGAGGTACACTCACACCCTTCCTACTGTATTTCTTATAGAGATTACATACACACGAGAAATGATATTTAACTACATTAGATTATATATATTTCACCCTTTAATTATTTAAACTACCTTATTCCAATACAATTATATAAAGCATGCACTTGATAGTATTATCACAAGGATCAGTTGAATTCAATTAATCTTATTTTAAACACAGAGCATCCTAAGATTTGAGTGTATAAGTAACATGAAAAGGGTGCATCTCAATGGTAATCAAATATCTATCCACCAGGACACAAATCATTATGACATAATTTTCAAATTACTGAGTCTATTATGCAGAAAGATAATATCAAGGTAGAATCTCTTAAAACACTTGACATGACTTCCAAAGATAACCTCTTAATAGACATACAGAAAATCTAGGCAAAGAGCATCTCATGATGCCATCAACCACAAAGTGGGTAACAATCACTATATCCATATGAATGAATCATCCCCACTCTAGGGGTCTCCAGAATGTGATTCAAGACCATATCTGATGTCTCCTAGTACTTGCTGAACATCGATACATGCTCCAAAACAATCCTCCTAGTGGATTCTCCCTCACAAGGAACAAAAATGACCTAATCCTTCGAGAATGGTAGTTGACACCATGCCATAAGGATGTTCGTACCAGGGGTAAACAAGGGAGGCACTATAGTTCAGCTTTGCATCAAGTGGTATTAGAGGTATGTCTTCTCCTAAGGATGAAGAGATCCCTACAAGGGTCAAAAATAGTGAATTGGAAAAGATGGTGAGAGAGAAAAGCTCTGCAAACACAACCTTAATTAAGAGGCTTCAAGAATTTTAGAAGAAGCTAGACAAGGATAAAGAAGATGGGCCTAAAAAAGAAGAAGGGAGTGAAGAGGAGGAAGACACTCCTGATCAATACATCCTTGTAGACCAAAGGCCTCTCATTGATGCCTTAAAGTCCATGGGGAGAAGAACCATGGAGGAGAAGATAGACTTTTCGGTCTTCAATGGAAAGATGAATGTAGATTTGGCCTTGGATTGGATAGAGGCTTTGACAACATTCTTTGAATGTGAGGATATCCTTGAAAAACAAAGGGTAAAGATAGCAAGATCCAAGTTGAAGGGAGCAACCCTAACTTGATGGAACTTCATCCAAACAAAAAAGGTGAAGAATGGGAAGAGCATGATAAATTCATGGAAGAAGATGATAGCCCTGATCAAAGAGACATATGTACTTGAAGATTATGGGGTGCAACTCCATAGGAGGAAACAAAGTCTAAAGAAAAAGGACATGGATGTAGGCTCATACACCGAGGAGTTCCTAAAACTATGCATGAACACAAATGTGGCAGAAGATGAAGAAGAAAAGTTGGCAAGATATATGAATGGCCTAAAAGTATCCATTCACAACAAACTTAGCCTACAATACCCTACCAAAATCAGAAAGTGCTATCAAATGGAACAAAAGGTAGAGGAAAAATGGAAGAGAAAGTAGGAGTTTTGAAAATGAAAGACCAATGATAGTGGGAAGAACTTTAGAGGAAGAGGCTCCTCTTGGAATAAAGGATAAAATGCTGGTAGTAGCAATAGAACCCTTGACTAAGGAGACAAGGAAAACAATGATTCAAACTCAAGAGGGAACTATAGGGGAAGGAGACCCTTCAATAGGAGAAGAACAAATTCAAGGAGAGGAAATGGACCTCTCAAATGCTACTACTTTAATCAATTGGGACATCATGTAGGAAGGTGCCCTAAGAAGAGGAATAAAAACAACCAAGGTGAGAGGAGAGCACAAGTCATCCAAGAAGATAAGCAAGAGGACAATGCAGATACAAGGGACTTAGAGCCAGAGGAAGGAGTATGCTTGATGATGAGACAAGTCTTCCTCCAAGTGCCATAGAACCAAGAGCCTCCACAAAGAAAGAACCTCTTCATAACAAAAATCAAATTCCATTGGAAGGAATGTAACTTACTCATAGATTCTGGTTCAATTGAAAATCTAGTATCAAATGAAATGGTTCAAAAGCTAAACCTTCCTAAAAAGCCACATCCTTTTCCCTATCATGTTTCTTGGTTAACAAAGGGCCAAAAAACTCTAGTAACAAAACAAGTATGGATGGAATTCTCAATTGCAGACTTTAGAAACAAAGTTCTTTGTGATGTTGTTGAAATGGATGCTTGACACATCCTTCTAGGCAGGCCTTGGCAATTTGATGTAGATTCAATACACCATTGTAGGAAGAACACCTACTCCATCACCAAGAATGGAAAAACTTTCACTATGAAGCCCTTGTCTGATAGAAAATCTAAAAAGGAACCTATAGTCATTATAATGGGTGAAAAATTGATGTTGAAAACACTAAGGGAATCTGGTACTAAAGCTTATGTCCTAATCTCTAAACCCAAAGAAAACATAAGGTCTGATCAAAATGATCCTATACCAAAGGAAGCTAAGGAAATTCTTGAGAAGTATAAAGATGTCACTACTAGTGATCTGCCCACAAGTATCCCTCCCTTGAGAGATATTAGTCACCAAATTGATCTGATACCTAGCTCATCCCTAACTAACAAAGCCCCATACAAGATGACACCACTGCAACATGCAAAAAATGCAAAACAGGTCAATGAACTATTGGAAAGAGTACTTATCCAAAAAAGTCTTAGTCCTTGTGTTGTGCCATTAGTCTTGGCAGCCAAAAAGGATGGAAAATGGAGGTTGTGCACCGAAAACAAATCCCTAAACAAGATCACTATAATATATAGGTTCCCCATGCCCAGAATTGAGGACCTATTGGATCAACTTGGAGGTGCTTCCTACTTCACCAAAATAGACTTAAAGTCTATATACCATTAGATCAGGATCAAACTAGGAGATGAATGAAAGACAACATTCAAAACTACTAAAGGTTTGTTTGAATGGTTTGTAATGCCTTTTGGGTTATGAAATGCCCCTAGTACCTTCATGAGGCTTATGAATGAAATATTCATTGATTTTAATGGAATTTTTTTTGTTGTTTACCTTGATGACATACTAATATTCAATCATGGCAAGGAGGAACATCTTGATCATGTGGAATAGGTACTAAGAAGACTCTATCAGCACAAGTTGGTGATCAACTTGGAAAAGTACATGTTTATGAAGAAGGAACCTATGTTCATAGTGTTGGTTGTTCCCTTTGATCTTCAACTTGTAGATTTATACTATGATGAAAAACTTTAATATAACTTTGACTCTATAACCACCCCAAAGTCTACAAGAAAGAGGGCCAATTAACAAGGATCAACAATGAGATCCTCCTACACTTTGAGCCTTAATACTCAAGTAGGTGTACCCTTGATTCACTTCTTCAAAGGAATCCAAAATAATATACAACTATGTCCTTTAGTAATTGATTAAAAGATTTTATCATTTATATGTGTGTGTGTGTGATTGATGATGATGGACTGCCTCTAGAGAATAGACCAGTGCCTTAACTAGGGCATAGAGTCACTCAACCAACATATATCAAATGCAAACCCTAACTCAAACACACTTGAATCCAAGGTAAGTGCTTTTCCTATTATCCCTCTCCCTCACATACCATGACATCAAATTCTTATCTAGCTATGAACTCACTGAAACTACCTAAAAGACTTTAATCCTAACTTTGTTAGAAACTCAAAGATAATTTCAAAATACTCTTTGTTTACCATATGCTAACCCACTTTGTGAAATAAACATGTATGAGCTCAAGAACAAGACAAGAAGATATACACAAATATGCAATTGGAATCCGAATGTATTCTCATTAAAATTTGCAGAATCAATACATTATCAAACAACAAAATGCCAAAGAAACAGACCCCAAAATCCAGCCTCTCCTTGCTTAGTATAAAACCATCAACAACAACTAGGGACCAAAAAGAAAACTTTTGGAACCCCCACTAAGTGAAAAATATTACCATTTATACCACTAGCTTCCTTGGAATCCTAAAAATCAGGATGCAACAAGCTTCAGACAGCTAGGGTTAGGGTTTCAACCACCCAACCAACTAAATCAATCAAAATTTATTACAAGGATGGAAAATCAAGCAATCCAGTTGGAACAAATCCAAGAATAATCTCCATTAATGAAAAATCTCAGAGTACTTTACTGGAGATCATGAATCAATCATGAAAATTGATGAAATCAGCCACTTGCAACATGCCTTGAGTAAGAAAACTCAACTCTGCAAGGTACAAACCCTCCATTTATGGTACAAATTCTCTGCAATCAATCATCAAACCCTCTAGACCACATTGTAGTAGTCGGTACAACCAATTTTACCAACTTCAGTTGTTTAAGCATTCAATTTTGGTCCTTGTCTCTACAATTCTTTAAAAATTCAAATACTAGTATTAACGGTCACTTCCATGGTGCCAGAGGTCTACCAATAGTCAACATTTAAAACTTGATCATCTTTAAAACATAACCATCAAATCCCTTTTCCTTCGTGGGCTTCATGTCTTAACTCAACTGCTATCCTCAGGTTAACATTTAGTGAATGCGCAACAAAGAAACTCTTATTCACAAGTTGCTACCCTTGACTCACATTTAACCTAAGCGACTCAGCAAACAAAGGAAAGAAACTCAACTTGGTCACATTTGGTGAGCTAGTGACATAAGGGTTTCGCCAGTTCACATAAAACTTTACCTTCCTTCCATTTAGTTTAGCGATTACATGAACGCTTGTTCGCTGAATCGACAATCAACTTGGAATGCCGCCACTTTATTTTCTGAATGAGTAAAACCATTTAAAAAATTTCAGGCCGCCACACACTTTATCCAGACTGCTAGACCTTTAGACCCCCACCTGGGCCCACACTGTACCACTTGTCATTACATCATTTGTTGCAACTACCCAGTCATCTTTGCCACAAGACCCACACATTACAAGCCATTTATTAGATGGTCGGTGTAAGATTGTATAGCTCTGACACCTTCTATGAGAACTTACACTAGTTTTAGATCTTTCCTTTGTCACACATCTCTCTAACAATGGCCCCACTCTTCATATGAATATGACCCACCTTAGATCCTTCTGACAAATCCCTATCATCATCCATGTCAGCCAATGAGAATATGCCACCTCAGTACAGCTGGCATCATAGTCTCACTATCTCGGTCAAACACCTAACCCCCGGGTCATTTAGCGACCATGAGACTGAAAGAACTATTTGCCAAATCATGGAATACTTTACATCATCACCAAATCATTTAGAGAATGTGTGAATGCACATTCGCTGAATTGCCAAGACACTTAGGACATCACCAATTTATCATGCAAACTAGTGAATAAGACACACATTTATCGGTGCCCCTAAAATTATATCCTTACTGCCAAAAGCACCAAGAAACTCTATCGGGCCCGCACAAGAGGATCGATGGCTGTCTTAAGTTTGCATGTGTCAGAAAAAGCCATCAAATTACATGCCAACTGTTGATGCTATGTCACTGTCAGAACCACTAAACTTCAAAAAATCTGGCCCTATTAACAACATGCCCAGTCACACAACGTGGACCAATCATAGCTTGCCATATTAGTACACCTGGCATGTGGACCCACCGCACTTTATCCCCTCTGAGAAAGATTGAATCAACGGTCGATGCATGATCTTAAACCTCTGACACATCCTATAAGATCATGCACCCATCATTGATCATTTGACAGTGTTAGGACCCTCTAACGCATCCAAAAACTAGGTCCCACTGAAAACTACCAACAAACTAATACATGGACCAATGAGAAGCTACCATTTGTGCATACGTGTCACTTTGGACCCACATGTCTAAAGCGCTTCCATAAATGAGAATCAATAGCCATCGCAAAAGTGCATAGCTCTGACACATCTCATGAGAACATACGACCACCATTAGATCGAGATGGTGTTAGTAAGCCTAGGCCCGGAGACCACATGAACACATGACAAAAGAAAAGAAAACCACCATGCCAGGTCATAAACAATCAGGAGACAATCCACCAGGAACATGAGAATACATGAACACTGTGTTCGCCCAATCACCAAGAGAAAAGGTATCACCACCGGGAAGCAAGAGAACCAATAACAAACATGCATTCGCTAAATTGTTGAATGAAAACACTAACCACCCAAGGATTAAAAGAATAAGCGACAAGCTGGGAAAAGAAATGTGCACATGCATTTTAGATCATTAAAGGGCCCCAGAAAGGTAAAGACAAATTACAGCAGGGCCAGGGTAAAATAAAGGGTTTTTGAATGTAACAGCTAGATTTTAAAAATTTGAACTAAGGGTTCATGCCAGAGACCTAAAAACACTTGCAAAGACTAGGAGAAAAGGCCTAGAGCCATGAAATTTTTTTTAGATGCTAATAGTGGCTCTATTTGGGGATGCATGTCTCTTGCAGGCATGGCAAGGATTTAGAATCACTAGTTAAAGCAGACCATCCGACAAGATAAAAACTTGCAAAGTAGAGAGTAGCAAGGCAAAACTCAAGGAACTAAGGAAAAATGAAATAGGGGAAAACAACTATTTATAGGATTTTACAATATGTACAGACCTAGCTACTATTCATTGAAATAGAAAACTTTCAACTGAAGTATTGCTTCAAGAATTGTCCATGAATTGGCAATTCCTGAACTTCGCCACTTAATTCTTTGACCATATAGGAATCTTGGCCCCATTTTTCATGAATTACATATGGCCCTAACCAAAGTGGATCAAATTTACCATGTTTTCCTTTATCCTCTAGTCTTGCATTCCAAACCAATACCAAATCACCAGGTTCAAACCTTCTTCCAATAGTCTTCTTGTCATACAATTTCTTAACCTACAACTACAATTTGGCATTCCTTGAAGCTGACTCTCTTCTAATTTCATCTATTCTAATGAGGTCCTCAATTCTCAACTACATTTCATCATCTATATCATCATCATGTAACTAAATGAACTTGAACATTTCTAATAAATTATTCTGAGGCATTCTTGCATGTATTCCATACACCAGGTCAAATGGTGCACAACCAATTGCCTTCTTTACAGTTAACCTATCAGCCCATAAAGCTAATGGAAACTTTGAGTTCCATGCTCTTTTATGCTTATCAAGAATCCTCTTTAGGATTTTCATCAGGCTCTTATTACATGATTCTGCCTATCCATTTCCCTATGGATGATAAGGTGAGGAATTTGATCTCTGAATTCCTAGACCTTTGTACAATTCTTTGTACTTAGCAGACCTGAAGCACATTGCATTATCACTAACTATCCTTTCAGGGAAACCAAACCTTGTAATAATATTATTTAGTAAAAAATCAATCACCACCTTATTAGTTGCATTTCTTGTAGGGATAGCCTCTACCCACTTAGTAAAGTAATCAGTGGCAACTAGTATCCAAGAGTGTCCCCCACTAGATATTCCAAGATTTATCTCATCTAAATACATGTGATTTTCTTTCTTAAAATTCTTTTGAACTCTATCCTAGTTGTCAAATATAGTTTCTAGAACAACAAGTCCCTTGGACACCTTGTTAGTTCTAAGCTGAATAACTTCATTACCAAGGACAACCTCTTTTCCTTCTATAGTCTCAGTTAGAGCTCAACAATCAAATTCTTGACCATTATACTGATCTTCACAACTCATAAACTTCAAAATATCCTACTCATCCTCAAAGACTTTCCAATTCTCAACATTGTCTGGTATACTAGGCCTAGTCTGAATTTCAACTTTAGAGATACTAGCAAAAGTAATATCACTGGGATTGATTGCTATGTCAACTAACAAATCAGCCATCTTATTATTACTCCTATCCTTCCATTCAATATTAAAGGCATCAAAACATTCAATCAAATCCCACACAACATTTTTATATTGTTTTAGCCTCTTGTTCTTGGAAGCATACACTAACCTGACTTGGGATATCACCAACTCAGAATCCCCTACAACCCTTATGCATTTAATTCCATGCTTTTCTGCCAATTTAAATCCTAAAAACAATGCTTCATATTATGCTATATTATTGGTAAAAAATAAATTCAATGTGAAAGAGAACTTGTATGTGTTTCCATCAGGAGAGATAAGCAAAATACCTGCCCCTGCACCATCTTTGTAGCTAGCACCAACAAATTACATCACCCACAAATCACCCTTCACTGATTTAGCATTCACCTCAGTAGATATAGGTGGCAATGTAGGTTCCCTCTCAAGCATAGGGATTTTTTCTCTAAAAGCATTAATGTTAGTATCCACAAAACATTTAGCCTCATAGTCAATATTTCTTTCAATCATGTGGCATACTCTTGGCTCTCATTCAATCTTGATAAACTAGTCATCAATCTTGAAAGTTGCATAGGACAGGTCACATTGTAAACTTCCACCCATGGCAGCACTCCATCTTCTAGATAATAGAATCCCATAATGAGGAGGGATGTCCACCACCAAAACACTCATAGTTAACTCCTTCTCTGGATAGGCTGCCAATCTATAAGGCATTGCATTTATAGTCCCAATAACTGGCACTTCTCTCTGAGCCATAGCACAACATCTACCTTGGATTGTATCAACTTTAAGGCCTAACTTCTCCATGATTTTGAAATGCATAATAGTATTTGAGGCACTTGAATCAATCATGGAGTTCCTCAACTTCATTCCATTCACAAGGACACTTAAGAGGAATGGATCTATGTTTTCAAGGCTAGCATTGACATAACTGGCCAAGTATATAGGTGGAATTTGAGATTCCAATCCCTAAGCTTCTACTCTTCTCAAAATCTTAGCTTGAGATTCATTGCATGCAACATCACTCTGATGAACATTATCTACCCATGTAATAGCTCTATCTTTATGTTCAGGGATCTTCAATAATTTTGACAAAGGAACCTTAATAGCTATTTGAGACAATATAGCTAACATATCAATAGGAGCAGAAGGAGGAATCTCAATTTGCACTGCTTTAATATCCTTTTTCTTATCTAATATATTAGTTGTATTGGTGACTTTCATCTTTTCTTCCTTATCCATTGTTTCAAGTGGCTTCTCTATCTCATTTTAAGTTCTTTCAATGCCAACTCCCTTAGGTTTCCAATTTTTACCTTTTACATCTTTGAACCTTGACATGTGATCATTTTTTGACTTACTCTCACTAGGTTCTCCGGAGTTGGTACTCTTTATGAACATTCTTGCAGCTTTCTCATTTGTATCCCTTGCCACCATGCCTCTAGTCTCCACTTGGGAGATCATTTTTGTAGTAATTCTATCCATCTCTTCTCTTTAAGGTCTTCTTAAATTTACTGGCTCAGAGGAAGATGTCATGTTACATGTTTTTTCATCAATGTCTTCATTATTAGAAAAAACCTCCTAATGGAGTAATGCCTGATTCTATCTCTTTGAGCAT
The DNA here is from genome assembly GCA_027943335.1 of Chamaecyparis obtusa. Lineage (NCBI taxonomy): Eukaryota > Viridiplantae > Streptophyta > Pinopsida > Cupressales > Cupressaceae > Chamaecyparis > Chamaecyparis obtusa. Next base: position 548,455 of record BSBK01004683.1, read on the forward strand.
ATATCTGCTTCTTCATCAAAATCAGAATCATCTTCATATCCTAAATATGAAGTTTCCATGTTGCACCCAATGTCATCATGAGTTTCTTCTTGATCTAGCTCTTCATTACTATCATCTTGATATGGTGACATGGATTGTGCAACCACACAATGTTCTACAGAATGAGGGGACTAGCATGTAGTGCACCATGGTTTATCCTCTATAACATTTATAGATGACTTTTGTAAAGGATCAGGGATAACTCTATCATTGTTATTTCTTGCAACAGGGACAATAGGCTTGCCATCCTTCCATTGGGTGTTCTAGGGATAATTCTGCAATCTATTCTGTCTATTGAAATTGTTGTTGAACTGAGGCTTTTCATTAGCAGGAACATTACTATTCCTATTAGCAAGTTCTTTCAAATCCTTCAATGCATTCAACACCTTATCCAATTTATCTTCCTCTTTCTTTTTATTTCCAACATTTCTCTCATTATCCCTTTTATATCTCTTTTCTCCAGACAACTTTGGATCATCTCTTTTCCCACCCAATTTTCCTAATATCTTCATATTGTTTTGAATATTGATAGTAATCCCAAAAGCATCTCTAAGAGTTCTTGGTTCTTTTTCCCTCAACAAATATCCCATTTTTCCATCAAATGCATTAAAGTATGTGGTCAAACAAACATTGTCATCTAACCTCATAACTTGAAACAACTTATGCATGCCCTTCTAAAATCTCATATTAAATTCAGTTGTAGACTCATTCTAATTTTTCCTTATAGTGTTCAACTCATTCAACATAAAGCTAGCATTAGGCCTATCACCATATTTCTCTTTCAAACACTTCTAAAAAGAATCCCATGTGTAAATAAATCTATGAGGAAGTCTCTTGAACCAGTCTTGAGCGTCTTCTATCAAGGAAAAGCACTTGGATAACCAGAAAACTTAGGTATCTTATCTCTTATATCATCTAGAAAAGCATTTGGCTAACTAGGTATTCCATCAAAACTAATTTTCCTATAGCCATCTAATTGCATAGGTCTTCTTTGAAAACTTGAACTAGTATTCCCACTAGTATTAACATTGTTATCTACATTCCCACCCATTTTTACATTTGACTATCTATTAGGGTCAACAACTGGTTTGGTGGATGCATTAGGAATAGGATTACTAGTAGTAGCAGTATTAAGTGGAATAGTAGTAGTCATATATGACATACCAAATTCAACAGAAGATGGGCCGTAAGTATTTGCTGATGAAGCCTTCAAAAACTGGATCTTTCTTTTCTTTTCTGCAATAGAAGCCTCAACTTCAGCTCTTTCCAATTCTTTAGCTAGATCCTCATCTTCTTTTCTCTTTCTTTCTAACTTTGTATTGCTATTTGAAGCAGGTGGTGGGATCTTTGGTATTTTTACTGGCTTTCTTGTTTGGGATCCCATGATCTTTTGCTTTCCCTTTTCTATTATAACAACAGTAGGCCTGGAAGTCTCATGCCCATTTTTATCTTTAGGCAAAGGGATGTAACTTTGAACCTGTCTAATCATAGGGCCCTCTTCATCAAATTCATGATCTTTCAAAAAGCACTCCTACTCACTCTATTGGTATTTCAAAACTCTTATGCTCTTAGGCTACCAATAAGTCTTGAGACTGATATTAGGAATGGTTAGTTCTAAGTGTGAAAGCTCTACAAGACAACTGGACCAACTATAGGGACAAGACTTCCCTCTTCACTTCTGGCTCTACAAAACCATGGTGGGTGCACCTAATCTAGTAACTTATGGCATCTTTAAGACTTTGGAATAGATTAAACAAAGTAGATGCTAACAAGAGACTACTAAATGTTAACCAAGCATTCATTGAATCTCCATTGCTATGGGGTATAAAATGGTCTTCTGAAGGGTATTACTACTAGAAACCAAACAATAGATTAAAACTTGAAAGGTCTTGATATATGAGAATGGTAAGAAGTAAACAAAATCCAATCAGGCATTGGACTCAACTGAATGTACTAATCCTTGATCAGTGCCATTATTCATTGGGCAAATCTCAAATACAGACATTGAAACATGAACCAACTATTGTCAAAGACTCATAGCCATAAACACAACTATTCCAGCCCATCCGCTACTTGTAATATCCTTCTATAGACAATGAAAATGAATCCATGTCCCCTCTAAAGTATGTTTCACCTGATCCTAGATCAAGAACTAAAGACAAGAAGATATAAAAAGGTAACCCTATGCAATGGATCAGAAAATCCAAGATTCACAAGAAGGACACCAAGGAGAGACTTGAAAGCATGAAACACTTGTATTAAGTATGATGAGTCATGTACATGTTCAACATAGGAAAGAGAGAAAACCACTTCAATAACCTGCAAAAGACTACAAGGAAGTTCTATTCAACTTACATACAATGTGATATAGCCCTGTTACAACCCCCTGAAACTAATCAAAAATCTAGAACAAAAACTATCTAAACCTCAGAGAAGAACCCTTAAACAAACTACAAACTTACTCTTTATACCACTAGCCACCTTGGGAATCTCAAAGAGATTGCAATAAGCTTAGGGTGACTAGGGTTAGTGTTTCAACTACCCAACCAACTGAAATAGTCACAAATTTATTACAAGGGATGAAAACCCAAGCGATCAGATCCAAAGTTGATCTTCAATCATGATAAAAATCTTAGAGTACTACAGGAAGATCATAAATTCACCATGTAAACCAATATGATCAGCCAACTATAAATCACCTTGAGGCATTCTTCTCATAGTACAAACCCCTCCAAACACTCATGGCACTCCCCTGGACCACTCTGCAATAGCAAGCACCACCAAGCAAATCAAATCCAGCCGCAAAACATTCAATTCTGGTACTTCCTGTCACTGGAAACCCTCAAGATAATTTGAATTTGAAATCAAATGGTCATATCATGGTGCCAGTAGTCCATCAATGGTCCACATTCAAATCTCGATCAACTTTATATCATAACCGTTACATCTCTTTATTTCACGGGCTTTATGTTTTAACTCAATAGATAGCCTTGGGTCAACTCCTAGTGACTACGTGACAAGGCTTTTCCTTATTCACGAAGTGATATCCTTAACCACAACTTAACTCGGTGACTTGGTTAACAAAATAAATGAACCAATCAAGGTCTCACTTAGCGAACTGGCGACTAAAAGGCTTATGCTAGTTTTTAGAATACCTTATACCTCTGTCATTTTATTTAGCTACTATGTGAACGCTTGTTTTCCAAATCGCTAAATCTTCTAGCATATCACCATCTTACTCAACAAACGAGTGAACCCTTTTAAAATTTGTCAGTGTCACCAACCTTCTCATCAAGACTGCTAGACCTTTTGACCTCTGACTGGCCCCACCTCATGCCACATGTCATCACATTATTCATTACTCATGTTTGATCACCACTGATAAAGGACCCATTGCATACAAGCCATAGATCAGACATTGGGTGCATGGTCGCATGGCTCTGACACATCCCTTGCACTCTTACACCATCCGTTGATCCACTGCAAGTGTCAGGACCCTCTGACAAGTTGGAGATTCAGGTCCCCCTGACAACTTCCCGGTCATTACCTCGTAGACTAATGAGAGACCACCAACTATGCTTACCTGGAAGGATGACCCCACTACCCTTTTGGCATCTAATCAGATGGCTAGCGCATGATCGCACGGGGTAAGAATATTCCATGTGATCATACACTGACTGTAGATCTAAAATATTTGACATTGGGCCCGACCTGCTACATCATCCACCTCAGTACCATGTGGACTAGTCACAGACATTTCGGGAAGGAAATGCACACATTCCCTATAGAAGATTTAAGTGGCCCAAAAAAGTAATCTCTGCCACCGATTATATCTCCATCCAATGTTCCACACTAGTTTTCTAGATGCCTCATAAGTTAACCATTGCATTACACAAATAGGAGATAACCACATTCACCAAATTGCTGAGTGTTAAAGTATTGACCACCAGGATTAAGAGAATACGTGAACCAAGCAGTCAGGTAATCACTAAATAGAAGAGATAACTGCCCAAGCAACTGACGAATATGCGATTGACTGCTTGTTCACTGAATTGTTGAATAGCATGAAAGGCATGAAAAATATAAAGTGATTCAGGGAACAAAGGAAACAATAAGCACGTGGGTTCAGGAAAACACTAGTGGCCCAAAAAGGTAATGAGGAAATATAACAAGGCCAAAACAAAGCTAGGGTTTTTGAATGCAATGGCTAGAAAATTGGAAAATATTGAATTTTTCTCTTAGGGTTTGAGCAAGAGACACAAAAACAATTGCAGAGGCTGGAAGAAAAAGGCTAGAGCCATGAAATTTTTTTGCACATGCTAACAGTGGCTCTAGTTGGGGATGCATGCCTCCTACAGGCACAACAAGAATTCAGATCACTGGGAGAGAAGACCACCCACAGGACAAAAATAAGGGCCCTCAAAAAATTGGCAACTAGGAAACAGGAAAGCAGGAAGGGAAACACACAACTGAAAGGGAAAGTATTTACATAATTTACAAGATTTAAAATTTTACCTGATGGCCCCAGGCCACCAAACAAAAATCAAAACCCCCCCGAGTCAAAGGTTTGGTTTTCATCCACATATGCAACTAACCACCTAAAAACATCATGACCACTCTGCGGCCAACATATGTGAATAACCATGGGCTGAAAAATGAAACTATACTGATCACTACCCATGTTCTTCCAGTTACAACCTCTTTCTTCATACTCCAAGAAGTATGGAGCATCATTCATTTCTTCTTATGGACTAGAGATAAAAATCTCATATAGTAATGCATCATAAAAAAAAGCATGTTGAGCATCATGCATTACCACAAAATTATCTGGCTGAGAAGGACTAGGATCCTCTGATTCACCTTCATAAATTGCCTCATCCATTGAGCAACTTGGTTCCTCCATGATATCTCCATAAACTAGATCATGAACCAAGTGAAGGTCTTCTTCACTATCATATCTGGAAAAAGAAGGAAAAGAATATGAACAAGAAACTTGTTCATCACTGTAATCTTGATGATAGGACAACACACTGTCATGTCTTTCTACCTCTTCTTCTATAGGGTCATTACATGAGGGGCTCTCTGGTGAAAATGGATCATCACTATCACTTTGAACACTGGCCTCATTATCAGTGTCAAAGGATACATCATAGGGGAGCTACAAAGCAAAATCCAAAGCAAGGGCATACCTTTAAAATTCTTCAGCCAAGAGTGCTGAAATCCTTTCACTGCTCAATGGACTTTGGGCCTTGATATCATCTTCCTCAACCTCACCTCTAGAGTTGCAAATATCATCCTTGTTAGGAACAACGATACACCTTTCTGGCCTTAGATCATTTTGTGTGAAGAAATCTATGCAGGAATCATCATCTACATCATACTCAATACTCTACCCTTCACACAAAACATCATCAAACCAGGACAAGAAAATTGCCTTCCCATGTTGACAAGAAGAAAAATCTGCAAACAAAAAGGAAATATTGCCATCCTCAGATTCATCTTCAGCACTCTCATATGCATTGACCTCAATGTCAGCTTCATATTCAACATTCTCTACATAATAAGAATCAACATCATAAGCACTGGCCTCCTCATAATCATCATTAGGAACCAAAAGACTTAGCAATCTCTTGTCCTCCTCTAACTGCCAGATCTTAGCATTGCTCTCTGCAATCATCTTCTTGAGAGTAGCTATCTTGATGAGAATATTTTCATAGTCAGTATCAATCATGATGGGATCAACAGAGACACTAGTTTATTGTGTCTGATCTTCATTACTTTCCTCATACCCATCCATGTTTGCTCCTTCATCAAAACCCACAACCACAACACACCCTCATAGGATAACTGGTTGTCAGGACTAAAAATATATCATACTTCATATTACAAGACACTGACCATGCAGAGACTTCAGAGTCACCACTCACAACTTGGTGAGAAGATTTCACAAATGCTTTTTTTTTTTTGACTCTGTAACTATGATCTTCAACCAAGACTTTGGGATGATCCAGCCAAGCAAAGAAAAACCTGTTGTCTTTTACTCTATCCCCAGCAGAGTCTCCATCTTGTTGGTGTTTGAAAAATCTTATGCTCTTAGGCTGCCAATATGTCTTGAGACTAATATTAGGAATGGTTAGTTCCAAGTGTGAAAGCTCTACAAGACAACTAGACCAACTATAGGGACAAGACCACCCTCTTCACTTCTGGCTCTGCAAAACCATGGCAGGTGCACCTAATCCAGTAACTTATGGCATCTTTAAGACTTTGGACTGGATTAAATAAAGCAGATCATAACAAGAGACTACTAAATTTTAACCAAGCAATCATTGAATCTCCATTGCTATGGGGTATAAAATGGTCTTGTGAAGGGTATTACTACTAGCAAACAAACAATAGATTAAAACTTGAAAGGTCTTGATATATGAGGATGGGAAGAAGTAAAAAAAAGCTAATTAGGTATTAGACTCATCTGAATGTACTAATCCTTGATCAGTGCCATTATCCATTGGGAAAATCTCAGATACAAACATTGAAACATGAACCAACTATTGTCAAAGACTCATAGCCATAAACACAACTATTCCAGCCCATCCACTACTTATAATATCCTTCTATAGATAGCCAAAATGAATCCATGTCCCCTCTAAAGTATGTTTCACCTGATCCTAGATCAAGAACTAAAGACAAGAACATATACAAAGGTAACCCTATGCAATGGATAAGAAAATCCAAGATTCACAAGAATGACACCAAGGAGAGACTTGAAAGCATGAAACACTTGTATTAAGTATGATGAGTCACGTACATGTTCAACATAGGAAAGAGAGAAAACCACTTCAATAACCTGCAAAAGACTACAAGGAAGTTCTATTCAACTTACATACAATGTGATATAGCCCTGTTACAACCCCCTGAAACTAATCAAAAATCTAGAATAGAAACTATCTGAACCTCAGAGAAGAACCCTTAAACAAACTATAAACTTACTCTTTATACCACTAGCCACCTTGGGAATCTCAAAGAGATTGCACTAAGCTTAGGGTGACTAGGGTTAGGGTTTCAACTACCCAACCAACTGAAATAGTCACAAATTTATTATAGGGGATGAAAACCCAAGCGATCAGATCCAAAGTTGATCTTCAATCATGATAAAAATCTCAGAGTACTGCAGGAAGATCATAAATTCACCATGTAAACCAAACTAATCAGCCAACTATAAATCACCTTGAGGCATTCTTCTCACAGTACAAACCCCTGCAAACACTCATGGAACTCCCCTAGACCACTTTGCAATAGCAAGCGCCACCAAACAAATCAAATCCAGCTACAAAACATTCAATTTTGGTACTTCCTGTCACTAGAAACCCTCACGATAGTTTGAATTTGAAATCAAATGGTCATATCATGGCGCCAGTAGTCCATCAACAGTCCACATTCAAATCTCGATCAACTTTATATCATAACTGTCAGATCTCTTTATTTGGCAAGCTTTATTTTTTAACTCAACAGATAGTCTCAGGTCAACTCCTAGCGACTACGTGACAAGGCTTTTCCTTATTCGTGAAGTGATATCCTTAACCGCAACTTAACCCGGCGACTTGGAGAAGAAAAGAAAAGAACCAACCAAGGTCTCACTTAGCAAATTGGTGACTGAAAGGCTTATGCTAGTTTGCAGAATACCTTATACCTTTGTCATTTTATTTAGCTACTACACAAACGCTTGTTTGCCAAATCACTAAATCTTCTAGTGTATCACCATCTTACTCAGCAAATGAGTGAACCCTTTTAAAATTTGTCAGTGCCGCTAACCTTCTCATCAAGACCGCTAGACCTTTTAACCTCTAGCTAGCACCGCCTCATGCCGCATGTCATCACATTATTCATTACTCATGTTCGATCACCACTAACAAAGGACCCACTACATACAAGCCTTAGATCAGATGGCAGGTGCATGATCGCATGGCTCTGACACATCCCTTGCACTCTTACACCATCTGTTGATCCACTGCAAGTGTTAGGACCCTCTGACAAGTTAGAGATTCAGGTCCCACTAACAACTACCCAGTCATTACTTCACAGACTAATGAGAGACCGCCAACTATGCTTACCTGGCAGGATGACCCCACTACCCTTCTGGCATCTAATCGGATGACTGGTACATGATCGCATGGGGAAAGAATATTCCATGTTATCATATGCTGATTGTAGATCTAAAATCTCTTACATCAGGCCCACCCTATTACATCATCCACCTCAGTACCATGTGGACCAATCACAAACATTTTAGGAAGGAAATGCGCACATGCCCTATAGAAGATTTAAGTGGCCCAAAAAAGTAATCTCTGCCACTAATTATATCTCCATCCAATGGTCCACACCATTTTGCTAGATGCCTCATAACTTAATCACTATATTATGCAAATAGGAGATAACCGCATTCGCTAGATCACTGAGTGTTAAAGTATTGACCACCAGGATTAAGAGAATATGCAAACCAAGCAGTCAGGTAATCACTAAATAGAAGAGATAACTGCCCAAGCAATCAGAGAATACGTGACTTACTGCTTGTCCACTAAATCACCAAATAGCATGAAAGGGATGAAAAATATAAAGCGATTCAATGAAAAAAGGAAACAATAAGCACGTGAGTTCAAGAAAATACTAGTGGCCCGAAAAGGTAATGAGGAAATATAACAAGGCCAAAACAAAGCTAGGGTTTTTCAATGCAACGGCTAGAAAATTGGAAAATATTGAATTTTTCTCTTAGGGTTTGAGCCAGAGACACAAAAACAATTGTAGAGGCTGGAAGAAAAAGGCTAAAGCCATGAAATTTTTTTGCACATGCTAACACACTCCTCAAAGCTTCAAGATCACCAAAAACATTATGCTGCAGAGTTTTAGGAGCAGAAGCAAGCATCTTGTTTCTCTCCTTTATCTCTCTAATATTTCTAAGAAGGGAGTCTCTCTCTATCAATGCATTCTCTTTCATAGCCTCCCTTTCCTCTTGTAATCTTTTATATATGGCATCCTGCTCTGCCAACTATAACCTAAGTGCATTTAGGTCATGTGGATCTATCATGTCGTCGTCAGAGCTTGATGATACTTCCACATCAGTAGGATGCTAATATGGGAAATGCACTCACCTTGGTCTCATGGTTTCCCTTTTAAAATTATCCTCATCAACACCTAAATCAATATCAGAACCCATCTCCCTGGCTCGTTCATCCTAACCTATAAGAAATGAACCCTTGTCTTGAAATACTTCTGGGGTATCAAAAAATTTATCCTCAGAGCGACCACCATCTGATCTAGAAACTCTATCTTGTGAACCTTTCTCACTTGAGGAAACATGTGGTGCTCTACCTTTGGTATTTCTTTGTTCTCTTATGGGAGCACTAATAGACTCACCATTTCTTCTAATCCAACTCTTCTTCTCCTATCTAGGTAATTGCTCCAAAGTGACCTCTGGAATTTTTCTAACAAAGGACCTAGTATTCCTTCTTTTGTCCATCTTTTGTAGTCTATAACACTAGATCTAACCCTTTGAGTCACCACCCAAAAAATTGGGAAATCTTTTAACTGAATACAATAGGAAAACAAGAGTGCACTTTGTAAACCTTTATGTCTAGACTCTCCTCAGTAGAGTCACCATTTTTTTGGGAGTTCCCTTTGATCTTCAACTTGTAGATTTATACTTTGAAGGATAAATTTAATATAACTTTGACTCTATCACCACTCCAAAGTCTACAAGGAAGAGGGCCAATTAACAAGGATCAACAATGAGATCCTCCTACACTTTCAACCTTAATTCTCAGATGGGTGTACCCTTGATTCACTTCTTCAAAGGAATCCAAAATAATATACAACTATGTCCTTTACTAACTGATTGAAAGATTTTATCATTTATATGTGTGTGTGTGATTGATGATGATGGACTACCTCTAGAGAATAGACCAGTGCCTTAACCAGTGCATAGAGTCACTCAACCAACATATATCAAATGCAAACACAAACTCAAACAAACTTGAATCCAAGATAAGTGCTTTGCCTATTATTCCTCTCCCTCACAAACCATGACATCAAATTCTTATCTAGCTATGAACTCACTGAAACAACCTGAAAGAATTTAATCCTAACTTTGTTAGAAACTCAAAGATAATTTCAAAATACTCTTTGTTTACCATATGCTAACCCACTTTGTGAAATTAACATATATGAGCTCAAGAACAAGACAAGAAGACATGCACAAATATGCAATTAGAATCCAAATGTATTCTCATTAAAATTTGCAGAATCAATACATTATCAAACAATAAAATGCCAAAGAAATAGACCCCAAAATCCAAGCTCTCCTTAGTCAATATAATACCATCAACAACAATCACAGACCAAAAAGAAAACTTTTGGAACCCCCACTAAGTCAAAAATATTACCATTTATACCACTAGCTGCCTTGGAATCCTAAAAATCAAGATGCAACAAGCTTTAGACACTAGGGTTAGGGTTCCAACCACCCAACCAACTAAATCAATCAAACTTTATTACAAGGATAGAAAACCAAGCAATCCAGCCAGAATAGATGCAAGAACAATCTCCATTAATGAAAAGTCTCAAAGTACTATAACAGAGATCACAAATCTATCATGAAAATTGATCAAATCAGCCACCTGCAACATGCCTTGAGAAAGAAAACTCAACTTTGCAAAGTAAAAACCCTTCATTTATGGTACAAACTCTCTGTAATCAATCATCAAACCCTCTAGATCACATTAAAGCAGTTGGCACAACCAATTTTACCAGCTTCAGCCGTTTAAGCATTCAATTTTGGTCCTTCTTGTCTCTGCAATTCTTAAAAAATTCAAATCCTGGTATCAATGGTCACTTCCATGGTGCCAACAGTCTATCAATGGTCAGCATTTAAAACTTGATCATCTTTAAAACATGACCATCAGATCTCTTTTCCTTCGCAAGCTTCATGTCTTAACTCAACTGCTATCCTCGGGTTAACATTCAGCGAATGCACAACAAAGCAACTCTTATTCATGAGTTGCTAACCTTGACTCATGTTTAACCTCAGTGACTTAGTGAACAAAGGAAAGAAACTCAACCCAGTCACATTTGGCGAATTGGCAACATAATGGTTTTGCCAGTTCGCAGAAAACTTTACCTTCCTACCATTTAGTTTAGCGATTATGCGAACACTTGTTCGCTGAATTGCCAGTAAACTTGGAACACCGTCACTTTATTTCATGAATGAGTGAAACCATTTAAAATTTTTCAAGCCACCACACACTTTATCCAAATTGCAAGACCTTTAGACTCCCACTTGGGCCCGCACTGTGCCACTTGTCATTACATCATTTGCTGCAACTGTCCAGTCATCTTTGCCACAGGACCCACACAATACAAGCCTTTGATTGGATGGTCAGTGTAAGATCACATAGCTCTGACACCTTCCATGAGAACTTATACCAGTCATAGATCTTTCCCTCATCACACATCTCTCTGACAATGGCCCCACTCTTGACATGAATATGACCCACCTTAGATCCTTCTAAAAAATCCATGTCATCATCCACATTGGCCAATGAGAATACACCACCTCAGCATAGCTGGCATCACAGTCCCACTGTCTCGGTCAAACACCTAACCCCTGGGTCATTTAGTGACCACGCAACTGAAAGAACTATTCGCCAGATTACAAAATACTTTACGTCATTGCCAACTCATTTAGAGAATGTGCGAATGCACATTCGCTGAATTGCCAAGACACTTTGGACATCGCTAATTTATCATGTGAACTAGCAAATAAGACACACATTTATCGGTGCCACTAAAATTATATCCTTACCCCCAAAAGCACTGAGAAACTCTACCGGGCCCGCATAAGAGGATCGAAAGCTGTCTTAAATTTACATGTGTCAGAAAAAAACCATCAAATTACATGCCAACCATTGATGCTCTGTCACTGTCAGAACAACTAAACTTCAAAAAATCTTGCCCTACTAACAACATGCCTAGTCACAAAACATGGACCAATCACAGCTTTCCATATTAGTACACCTGACATATGGACCTACCACACTTTATCCCCTCTAAGAAAGATTGAATCAATAGTTGGTGCATGATCTTAAACCTCTGATATATCCCATAAGATCATGCACCCATCGTTGATCATCTAATAGTGTTAGGACCCTCTGATGCATCCAAAAACTAGGTCCCATTGACAACTGCCAATAGAATAATACATGGACCAATGAGAAGCTACCATTTGTGCATATGTGTCACTTTGGATCCACATGTTTGAAGTGCTTTCATAAAGGAGAATCAATGGGCATCGCAAAAGCGCATAGCTCTAACACATCTCATGAGAACATATGACCATGGTTAGATTGAGATGGTGTCAGAAAGCCTGGGCCTAGAGACCACGCAAACATGCAACAAAAGAAAAGAAAACCACCACGCCAAGTCACAAACAGTTAGTAGATAATCCACCAGGAATAGGAGAATATGTGAACACTATGTTCACCCAATAATCAAGAGAAAAGGTATAACCACTGGGAAGCAAGCGAACTAGTGACAAACATGCATTTGCTAAATCACCAAATGAAAAGACTGACCACCCAAGGATTAAAAGAATAAGAGACAAGCTTGGAAAAGAAATGCACACATGTATTTTAGATCATTTAAAGGGCCCAAAAAAGGTAAAGACAAATTAGAATAGGGCTAGAGTAAAACAAAGGGTTTTTGAATGTAACAGCTGGATTTTCAAAATTTGAACTAAGGGTTCATGCCAGAGACCTAAAAACACTTGCAGAGACTAGGTGAAAAGGGCTAGAGCCATGATATTTTTGTAGATGCTAAAAGTGGCTTTGTTTGGGGATGCATGTCTCTTGTAGGCATGGCAAGGATTTAGAATCATTGGTTAAAGCAGACCATCCCACAAGACAAAAACTTGCAAAGCAAAGAGCAACAAGGCAAAACTCAAGGAACTAAGGCAAAAGGAAATAGGGGCAAACAACTATTTACAGGATTTTATAATATGTATAGAACTAGCTACTATTTATGGAAATAGAAAACTTTCAACTAAAGTATTGCTTCAAGAATTTTCCATGAACTGGCAATTCTTGAACTTCACCACTTAATTCTTTGACCATATAGGAATCTTGGCCCCATTTTTCATGAATTACATATGGCCCTAATTAGAGTGGAAAAAATTTACCTTGTTTTCCTTTATCCTCTAGTATGGCATTCCAAACCAATACCAAGTCACCAAGTTCAAACCTTCTTCCAACAGTCTTCTTGTAATACAATTTCTTAACCTGCAACTACAATTTGGCATTCCGTGAAGCTGATTCTCTTCTAATTTCATCCAGTCTAATGAGGTCCTCAATTCTCAACTGCATTTCATCATCTATATCATCATCATATAAGTCAACAAACTTGTACATTTCCAATAAATTATTCTGAGGCATTCTTGCATGTATTCCATACACCAGGTCAAATGGTGCACAACCAATTTCCTTCTTTACAATTACCCTATCAGCCCATAAAGCCAATGGAAACTTTGAGTACCATGCTCTTTTATGCTTATCAAGAATCCTCTTTAGGATTTTCATCAGGCTCTTATTAGATGATTCTTCCTATCCATTTCCCTATGGATGATAAGGTGAGGAATTGGACCTCTGAATTCCTAGACCTTTGCAGAATTCTTTGTACTCAGCAAACCTGAAGCACATTGCATTATCACTAACTATCCTTTCAGGGAAACCAAACATTGTAACAATATTATTCAGTAAAAAATCGATCACCACCTTACTAGTTGCATTTCTTGTAGGGATAGCCTCTACCCACTTTGTAAAGTAATCAGTGGCAACTAGTATCCAAGAGTGTCCCCCAGTGGACTTGTTTGGTATCTCCCCTATGAAATCTATTGTGCATTGTTGGAAAGGAGCTTATACCTCCACTGGCCTTAGGGGCATATTTCTTGAAAATTTAAGCTTACCAGAGAACCTTTGACAAGCATCGCATCTCCTTACCAATTGCTCTGCATCCTTGAAGATTGTGGGCCACCAAATCCTACTCTCAATATTTTATGAGTAGTTGTCTTACCCATGTAATGTCCACCACAAAATCCCTCATGCATTTCTTTCAACAATTTGTTAGCTTGATTTTCATCCACACATTTCAAAAGTATGCAATCTAAATCTTTTCTATATAGCTTACCTTCTACAATTACATACTTGATGGCTTGTAATTTTAATGTCCTCTTCTTATTGTCATCCATGTCTGCTGGACATTTCATATTTCTTAAGTAATAGATGATATCTTGATACCAGATACAATCATCCATGTCACAAGTATAATAAATCTCATTTTGATTTATCTGATTTGCATCAAGATTGGATTGGGCCATCAATTTTGCCAATCCTTGTCCTCTAACCAATTTAGTGATCTAGATATCAATGTTGAATTTTTGGATCCTATTGATCCATCTTCATCTTCTCCTAGACACCTCTTGCTGTGAGAAAATATCCTTGACTGTTGCACTTGGCACAAAAGCAATAACAATTTCTCCGATTAAATAACACCTAAAATCTTTCACTGCTTTCACAAGTGCATATGCTTGTTTTTCATTCATATCATATTTCAATTCAGCAGCCTGCAAAGATTTACTAAAGAATGCAATAGGCTGCTCATAACCCTCACTATTTTTCTACAACAGCATTTAACAATAGTATGAAAGGATGCAGAGGAAAAGATATGCATTGGGATACTATAATCAGGTGCCTTAATCACTAGTGCATCTTTAATAGCCTGTTTAATATTCTTGAAAGCTTCATTAGGCTCACCATCCCAATTGATAGCAGACCCCTTCTTCAACATCTTGGATATAGGTCTAGTGACCTCAGCAAAGTTTGTCACAAATCTTCTCAAGAAGTTTACCTGACCAAAGAAGGACTGAGTTTCTTTGATGTTCTTTGGTCTTTGAATCTTATCAATGGATGCCACCCTTTCAGGATCAATTCTAACCCCTTGCTTCCTAACCAAATGGCCAAGCAACTTGCGCTCAGTGACACCAAAAGCACATTTCCTTGGATTTAATGAAATGCCATATTCCAAAGCCCTCACATATATTTTCTCCAAATGAGTATAATGGTTTTCCTCCTTCTTGGAATAGGCAATCAAATCATCTTGATAAACAATAAGGAAATCATTTATAAAATCTAAGAAAGAAACATCCATTGCCCTCTGAAAAGTTGCACCAGCATTTGTGAGACCAAAAGGCATTCTCACATAGACATATGTCCCCCAAGGTATTGGGAAAGCTATCTTGAATTGTTTTGATTCTTTCATAGTTACCTGATTGTAATGAGAGAAACCATCCATCATAGACATTAATTTTGATCCGGTCACTCTCTGCAACATAGCTTCCATATTGCGTAGACAATAGTTATCCTTTAGGGAAGACACATTTAGGTTCCTAAAATCTACACATAACCTAATATCTCCATTCTTTTTTCTAACAAGAAATAAATTTGAAACCCAACAAGAATGCCTAATAGGCTTGATAATACCAGCATCTCTTAGCTTCATGAATTATTCTTGCATTTTGGGTCCTAAAGTGGGATTAATAGGCCTTTTTTTTTCCTGAAAGGTTTAGCATCTTCTTTCAATAGAATGATATGCTAAAACAAGTCTTCTCTATAAACCTTTAGGTCATCATATGACCATGCAAAAATATTCCTAAATTTTCTTAACAATTCAATCAAGGACCTTCTTACTTTATGAGACA
Source organism: Chamaecyparis obtusa (assembly GCA_027943335.1). Taxonomy (NCBI): domain Eukaryota; kingdom Viridiplantae; phylum Streptophyta; class Pinopsida; order Cupressales; family Cupressaceae; genus Chamaecyparis; species Chamaecyparis obtusa. The sequence continues at coordinate 564,290 of BSBK01004683.1, forward strand.
AATCCCTACCAATGTATACCTTTCTATGTACTTCTTGTGTTCCAAGATTTATTTCATCTAAATCCATGTGATTTTCTTTCTTAACATTCGTTTGAACTCTATCTTGGTTGTCAATTACAGTTTCTAGAACAACAAGTCCCTTGGGCACCTTGTTAGTTCTAAGCTGAATAACTTCATTACCAAGGACAGCCTCTTTTCCTTCTATAGCCTCAATCAGAGATGAACAATCAAATTCTTGACCATTATACTAATCTTCACAACTCATAAACTTCAAAATATCCTACTCATCCTCAAAGACTTTCCAATCCTCAACATTGTTTGGTATACTAGGCCTAGTCTGAATTTCAACTTTAGAGAAACCAGCAAAAGTAATATCACTGGAATTGATTGCTATGTTGGCTAACAAATCAGCCATATTATTATTACTCCTATCCTTCCATTCAATATTGAAGGCATCAAAACATTCAATCAAATACCACACAGCATTTCTATATTTTTTTAGCCTCTTGTTCTTGGAAGCATACACTAACCTGACTTGGGATATCACCAACTCAGAATCCCCTACAACCCTTATGTATTTAATTCCATGCTTTTGTGCTAATTTCAATCCTAACAACATTGCTTCATATTCTGCTATATTATTGGTACAAAAGAAATTCAATGTGAAAGAGAACTTGTATGTGTTTCCGTCAGGAGAGATAAGCAAACTACCTACCCCTACACCATGTTTGCAACTAGCACCATCAAAGTGCATCACCCACAAATCACCCTTCACCAATTTAGCATTCACCTTAGTAGATATAGGTGCCAATGTAGGTTCCCTTTCAAGCATAGGGATTTTTGCTCTAAAAGAATTAATGTTGGTATCCACAAAACATCTAGTCGCATAGTCAATATTTCTTTCAATCATGTGGCATACTCTTGGCTCTCGTTCAATCTTGATAAACTGGTCATCAATCTTGAAAGTTGCATAGGAAAGGTCACATTGTAAACTTCCACCCATTGTAGCACTCCATCTTCTAGATAATAGCATCCCATAATGAGGAGAGATGTCCACCACCAAAACACACATAGTTAACTCCTTTGGATAGGATGCCAATCTATAAGGCATTGCATTTATAGTCCCAATATATTGCACTTCTCTCTGATCCATGGCACAACATCTGCCTTGGATTGTATCAAGTTTAAGACATAACACTATTTGAGGCACCTAAATCAATCATGTAGTTCCTCAACTTCATTCCATTCACAAGGACACTTAAGAAAAATGGATCTATGTTTTCAAGGCTAGCATTGACAGAACTATCCAAGTATATAGGTGGAATTTGAGATTCCAATCCCTAAGCTTCTACTCTTCTCAAATCCTTAGCTTGAGATTCATTGCATGCAACATCACTATGATAGACATTATCTACCCATTCAATAGCTCTATCTTTATGTTCAGGGATCTTCAATAATTCTGACAAAGGAACCTTAACAGTTATTTGAGACAATACAACTAATATATCAATAGGAGCAAAAGGAGGAATCTCAATCTGCACTACTTTAATATCCATTTTCTTATCTGATATATTAGTTGTATTGGTGACTTTCATCTTTTCTTCCTTAGCCATTGTGTCAACTACCTTTTGTGTCTCATATTAATTTCTTTCAACTCCAACTCCCTTAGGTTTCTAATTTTTACCTTTTACATCTTTGAACCTTTCCATGTGATCATTTTTTGACTTACTCTCACTAGCTTCTCTAGAGTTTGTACTCTTTATGAACATTCTTGTAGCTTTCCCATTTGTATCCCTTTCCACCATGCCTCTAGTCTGCACTTGGGCAATCATTTCTATAGTAATTCTATCCATCTCTTCTCTTGAAGGTCTTCTTAAATTTACTGGCACAGAGGAAGATGTCATGTTACATGTTTTTTCATCGATTGCTTCATTATCGAAAAAAACCTCCTGATGGAACAATTCCTGATTGTGTCTCTTTGAGCATATATCAACTTCTTCATCAAAATTAGAATCATCTTCATATCCTAAATATGAATTTTACATGTTTCACCCAATGTCATCATGAGTTTATTCTTGATCTAGCTCTTCATTACTATCATCTTGATATGGTGACATGGATTGTGCAACCACACAATGTTCTGCAGAATGAGGGGACTGGCATGCAGTGCACCATGGTGTATCCTCTATAACATTTATAGAAGACTTTTGTAAAGGATCAGGAACAACTCTATCATTGTTATTTCTTGTAGCAGGGACAATAGGCTTGCCATTCTTCCATTGGGTGTTATAGGGATAATTCTACAATCTATTCTGTCTATTGAAATTGTTGTTGAACCGAGGCTTTTCATTAGTAGGAACATTACTATTCCTATTAGAAGGTGCTTTCAAATCCTTCAATGCATTCGACACCTTATCCAATGTATCTTCCTCTTGTTTTTTATTTCCAACATTTCTCTCACTATCCCTTTTATATCTCTTGTCTCCAAACAACTTTGGATCATCTCTTTTCCCACCCAATTTTCCTGATATCTTTATATTGTTTTCAATATTGACAGCAATCCTAAAAGCATCTCTAAGAGTTACTGGTTCTTTTTCCCTCAATAAATATCCCATTTTTCCATCAAATGCATTAAAGTATGTGGTCAAACAAACATTGTCATCTAACCTCATAACTTGAAACAACTTATGCATGCCCTTCTGAAATCTCATATTAAATTTAGCTACAGACTCATTCTAATTTTTCCTTATGGTGTTAAATTCATTCAAAATAGAGCTAGCATTAGGCCTATCACCATATTTCTCTTTGAAACACTTCTCAAAAGAATCCCATGTATCAATACATCTATCAGAAAGTCTCTTGAACTAGTCTCTAGCATCTTCCATCAAGGACTGAACAAATAATTTCATAACTACATCCTCATGCTCAACCTCATAGTCATTTAACATATCAACAAATAACCTAAGGTGTTCTTCACAACTAATAGCATTATTACCAGAAAACTTAGGTATCTTATCTCTTATATCATCTGGAAAAGCATTTGGATAACTAGGTATTCCATGAAAACTAATTTGCCTATAGCCATCTAATTGCATAGATCTTCTTTGAAAACTTGAACTAGTATTCCCACTAGTATTAACATTGTTATCTACATTCCCACCCATTTTTACATTTGACTGTCTATTATGGTAAACAACTAGTTTGGTGGATACATTAGGAATAGGGTTACTAGTAGTAGCAGTATTAAGTGGAACAGTAGTAGTCATATATGGCATACCTAATTCAGCAGAAGTTGGGCCAGTAGTATTTGCTGATAAAGCCTTCAAGAACTAGATCTTTCTTTTCTTTTCTGCAATAGAAGCCTGAACTTCATCTCTTTCCAATTCTTTAGGTAGATCCTCATCTTCTTTTCTCTTTCTTTCTAACTCTTTATCCTTATTTGAAGTAGGTGCTGGGATCTTTGGTATTGTTATTGGCTTGCTTGTTTGGGATCCCACCATCTTTTGCTTTCCCTTTTCTGTTATAACAATAGAAGGCCTGGTAGTCTCATGCCCATTTTTATCTTTAGGAAAAGAGATGTACCTTTTAACTTGTCTAATCACAGGCCCCTCTTCATCAAATTCATGATCTTGCAACAAGCACTCCTACTCACTCCTCAAATCTTCAAGATCACCCAAAACATTATGCTGCAGAGTTTTAGGAGCAGAAGCAAGCATCTTGTTTCTCTCCTTCATCTCTCTAATCTTTCTAAGAAGGGAGTCTATCTCTATCAATGCATTCACTTTCTCAGCCTCCCTTTCCTCTTGTAATCTTTTATATATAGCATCCTGCTCTGCCAACTGTAACCTAAGTACATTTAGCTCAGGTAGATCTATCATGTTGTGTTCAGAGCTTGATGATACTTCCACATCAGTATAATGTTGATATGGGAAATGCACTCACCTTGGTCTCATGGGTTTCCTTCTGAAATTATCCTCATCAAGACCTAAATCAATCTCAAAACCCATCTCCCTGGCTTGTTCATCCTGACCTATAGGAAATGTGCCCTTGTCTTGAAATACTTCTGAGGTATCATAAAATTTATGCTCAGAGAAACCACCATCTGATCTAGAAACTCTATCTTGTGAACCTTCCTCACTTGAGGAAACATGTGGTACTCTACCTCTGATATTTCTTTGTTCTCTTATGGGAGCACTACTAGACTCTCCATTTCTTCTCATCTAACTCTACTCCTATCTAGGCAATTGCTCCAGAGTGACCTCTAGATTTTTTATGACAAAGGACCTAGTATTCCTTCTTTTGTCCATCTTTTGCAGTCTATAACACTGGTTCTAACCCTTTGAGTCACCACCTAGCAAAGTGGGAAATCTTTTAACTGAATACAATAGGAAAACAAGAGTGCACTTTGTAAACCTTTATCTCTAGACTCTCCTCAGTAGAGTCACCATTTTGTTGGGAGTTCCCTTTGATCTTCAAATTGTAGATTTATACTTTGATGCATAACTTTAATATAACTTTGACTCTATCACCACTCCAAAGTCTACAAGGAAGAGGGCCAATTAACAAGGATCAACAACAAGATCCTCCTACACTTTGAGCCTTAATCATCAGGTGGGTGTACCCTTGATTCACTTCTTAAAAGGAATCCAAAATAATATACAACTATTTCCTTTACTAACTGATTGAAATATTTTATCATTTATATATGTGTGTGTGATTGATGATGATGGATTGCATCTAGAGAATAGACTAGTGCCTTAACCAGGGCATAGAGTCACTCAACCAACATATATCAAATGCAAAACCTAACTCAAACACACCTGAATCCAAGATAAGTGCTTTTCCTATTATCCCTCTCCCTCACATACCATGACATCAAATTCTTATCTAGCTATGAACTAACTGAAACTACCTGAAAGACTTTAATCCTAAATTTGTTAGAAACTCAAAGATAATTTCAAAATACTCTTTTTTTACTATATGCTAACCCACTTTGTGAAATTAACATATGTGAGCTCAAGAACAAGACAAGAAGACATACACAAATATGCAATTGGAATCCGAATTTATTCTCATTAAAATTTACAGAATCAATACATTATCAAACAACAAAATGCCAAAGAAACAAACCCCAAAATCTAGGCTCTCCTTGCTCAATATAATACCATCAAGAACAACCATGGACCAAAAATAAAACTTTTGGAACCCCCACTAAGTCAAAAATATTATCATTTATACCACTAGCTGCCTTGGAATCCTAAAAATCAGGATGCAACAAGCTTTAGACAGCTAGGGTTAGGGTTTCAACCACCCAACCAACTGAATCAATCAAAATTTATTACAAGGATGGAAAACCAAGTAATCCAGTTAGAAAAGATCCAAGAACAATCTCCATTAATGAAAAATCTCAAAGTATTGTACCAGAGATCACGAATCTATCATGAAAATTGATCAAATCAGCCACCTGCAATATGCCTTGAGCAAGAAAACTCAACTCTACAAGGTACAAACCCTCTGTTTATTGTACAAACTCTCTGCAATCAGTCATTAAACCCTTTGGACAACATTGTAGTAGTCATTACAACTAATTTTACCAACTTCAGTCATTTAAGCATTCAATTTTGGTCCTTGTCTCTGCAATTCTTTAAAAATTCAAATCCTGGTATCAACGGTCACTTCCATGGTGCCAATGGTCTATCAACAGGCAGCATTTAAAATTTGATCATCTTTAAAACATGACCATCAGATCCCTTTTCCCCGCGGGCTTCATGTGTTAACTCAATTGCTATCCTCGGGCTAACTTTCAGCGAATGCGTGACAAAGAAACTCTTATTTGCAAGTTGCTAACCTTGACTCATGTTTAACCTCAGTGACTCAGCAAACAAAGGAAAGCAATTCAACCTGGTCACATTTGGTGAACTAGTGACATAAGGGTTTTTCCAATTCACAGAAAACTATACCTTCCTACCATTTAGTTTAGCAATTACGCAAACGCTTGTTCACTGAATCGCCAGTCAACTTGGAATGCCACCACTTTATTTCATGAATGAGAAAAACCATTTAAAATTTTTAAGGCCACCACACACATTATCCATACTTCTAGACCTTTAGACCTCCACCTGGGCCCACATTGTGCCACTTGTCATTACATCATTTGCTACAACTACCCGGTCATCTCTACCATAGGACCCGCAAATTACAAGCCTTTGATTAGATGGTCTGCATCAGATTGCATAGCTCTAACACCTTCCATGAGAACTTATACTAGTCGTAGATGTTACCCTCATCACACATCTCTCTGACAATGGCCCCACTCTTCATATGAATATGACCCACCTTGAATCCTTCTGACAAATCCCTCTCAACATCCATGTCAACCAATGAGAATATGCCACATCATCATAGCTGGCATCACGGTCCCACTATCTTGGTCAAACACCTAACCACTAGGTCATTTAGCAACCATACAACTGAAAGAACTATTTTCCAGATCATGAAATACTTTACATCATCACCAAATCATTTAGAGAATGTGAAAATGCACCTTCGGTGAATCACCAAGACACTTAGGACATCACTAATTTATTAGGCGAACCAGTCAATAAGACACACATTTATCGACACCACTAAAATTATATCCTTACTACCAAAAGCACCGAGAAACTCTACCGGGCTTGCATAAGAGGATCGATGGCTATCTTAAGTTTGCATGTGTCAAAAAAACCCATTATATTACATGCCAACCATTGATGCTCTGTCACTATCAGAACCACTAAACTTCAAAAAATATGGCCCTACTAACAACATGCCCAGTCACACAACATGGACCAATCACAACTTTCCATATCAGTACACCTAGCATGTGGACTTGCCGTACTTTATCCCCTCTGAGAAAGATTGAATCAATGGTCGGTGCATGATCTTAAACCTCTAACACATCCCATAAGATCATGCACCTGTCGTTGATCATCTGACACTGTCAAGATCCTCTAACACATTAAAAAACTAGGTCCCACTAACAACTACCAATGAACTAATACATGGACCAATGAGAAGTCACCATTTGTGCATATGTCTCACTTTGGACCCACATGTTTGAAGCGCTACCATAAAGGAGAATCAACGGCAATCACAAAGAGCATAGCTCAGATACATCTCATGAGAACATATGACCATTGTTAGATTGAGATGGTGTCAAAAAGCCTGGCCCAGAGACCATGCAAACATGCGACAAAAGAAAAGAAAACTGCCATGCCAAGTCACAAACAGTTAGGATACGTGAACACTGTGTTTGCCCAATCACCGAGAGAAAAGGTATAATTATCGAGAAGCAAGCAAACCAACAACAAACATGCATTCGCTAAATCGCCGAATGAAAAGACTGACCACCTGAGGATTAAACGAATAAGTGACAAGCCAAGAAAAGAAATGTGCACATGCATTTTAGATCATTTAAAGGGCCCAAAAAAGGTAAAGACAAATTAGAATAGGGCCAGTGTAAAACAAAGGGTTTTTGAATGTAACGGCTAGATTTTCAAAATTTGAACTAAGGGTTCATTCCAGAGACCTAAAAACACTTGCAGAGACCAGGAGAAAAGGGCTAGAGCTATGAATGAAAGAAAACATTCAAAACTACTAAAGGTTTGTTTGAATTGTTAGTAATGCCTTTTGGGTTAAGAAATGCCCCTAGTACCTTCATGAGGCTTATGAATGAAATATTCATTGATTTTAATGGAAATTTTTTGTTGTTTACCTTGATGACATACTAATATTCATTTATGGCAAGGAGCAATATCTTGATCATGTGGAATAGGTACTAAGAAGACTCTATCAGCACAAGTTGGTGATCAACTTGGAAAAGTGCATGTTTATGAAGAAGGAACCTGTGTTCATAGGATTTGTGATCTCACAAGGTACCCTTAAGAGGGATCCTGAGAAGGTAAAAGCAATCATCAACTAGCCTCCACCAAAGAACCAAGGTGATGTAAGAAGCTTCCATGGACTTGCCACCTTCTATAGGAAGTTTATCAAAAACTTCAGTCATGTGTGTGCACCAATGCTTGATACCATTAAAGGTGGAAAGAAGACTAAGTTTTCTTGGACAAAGGAAGCAAATGATGCATTTCAATACTTGAAAAATAGAGTTTCCTAATATCCTATCTTGGTCCTACCTAATTTCAATAAATTCTTCACTGTGGAAACAGATGCAAGTAACTTGACCATAGGTGTAGTCCTAAGTCAGGAAGGTAAGGCACTTGCCTTTTTCTCTGAGACACTAAATGAAGCCAAAAGAAAATACTCAACCTATGACTTAGAACTTTATGTCATGGTCCAAGCCCTCAAGAAGTGAAGGCACTATCTAATCACAAATTAATTTGTGGTATATACTGACAATCATGCATTAAGTTTTCTAAATTCATAGGAAAAACTCTCTGTCGGACATCTTAAATGGGGGGAACAGTTACAGGCATATACCTACAACATCAAGCACAAGAAGGGTGTAGAAAAAAAAGTTGTAGGTGCCCTTAGTAGGAGGGTTTGTCTAGTTGAAGAAATACAACCTCAAAGTGTGGGAATTAATTCCCTCGAACATCTATACCCTGATGACCCTGATTTTGCAAAAAAAATTTAGGTTTTCACAAAGATGGTTGGAAGATACCATAGTGATTTTTTAGAATACCTGATTCAGAATGGACTCCTATTCAAAGGAGCTCAACTATGCATTCCAAAATGTTCAATGAGGAAAAATATTATAAGATAGAAACACTGTGGTGGCCTAGGAGGACAGTCTGGCATCGACAAGATAACAAACATGGTAAGGAGTTATTTTTGGCCAAACATGAACATTGATATCAAGAAGTTCATAGAAACTTGCACCATCTATTAGCAAGCTAAAGGTGTATCAACAAATCAGGGGTTATATCAACCCTTACCAATTCCTTCTAGACCATGAGAGTTAATTTCAATGGATTTTGTAATGGGGTTGCCTATAAGAAAACAAGGTTTTGATAGTGTTTTTGTGATAGTGGATAGGTTTAGTAAAATGGTCCATTTTGTACCATGTAAAAGCACAAATGATGCTTCTCACATTGCACATATTTTCTTCAAAGAAGTAGTTAGGATCGATGGTCTACCTCAAACAATTGTATCTGATAGGGATGTGAAGTTTCAAGGCCACTTTTAGAGGACACTCTTCAAGAAATTAGGAACTAATCTAACCTACAGCTCTTCCTGTCACGCACAAAATGATGGGAAAACTAAGGTAGTAAATAGATCCTTAGGTAATCTCCTAAGATTCCTAACCAAAAAATATGCTCAAAGTTGGAATACACTCCTAACCCAGGTAGAGTTTGCATTTAGTGACTCCATGAATAGGTCAATAGGCAAGACCCCCTTCCAAGTACTATATGGAATTCATCCCAAAGGACCATTGGACCTAGTAGAACTACCATCTAATTTCAAAATAAATGCTCAAGGATAAGAAATGGTAGAACTCATCACAAAGGTTCAGCATGAGGTCAGAGAAACACTACAAAGATCCACTTTGAAATATATAGAACATGCTGACAAAAGAAGAAGGGAAATTCACTTCAAGGTTGGAGATAAAGTATGGGCATTCTTAAGGAAAGAGAGACTACCTAAGGGTAGATATTCCAAAATTCACATGAAAAAAGTAGGGCCATGCAATACACTCAAACAAATGGGTGAGAATACATATGAGATATCTCTTCCCCCTACCTTGAAAATCTCTCCAGCCTCCAATGTTGCAGACCTCACCCCTTACAAAGGCATAGCAGATCCAACAGAGGATTAAGGTGACAAGGTAGATATGGATGTTGAAGACCATGTTAGTACTCTCCCTCAAAGAAAACCAATGGAGTTAGAAGAAATATTGGACATCAAGTTGTTGAAACAGACCAGAACCAAGAAGTACATGTAGTACCTAGTTAAGTGGAAAGGACTCCCCAACATAGATGCAACTTGGATGACTGAGGACCAGATCAAGCAACATGAAACTTCAGTTGAATAATTAACCTCAAGTAGGAACTTGAGTCTTAAAATCAATGGGAGTATGGTGCAAGAGCACCCACAATAAATGATGAATGATGACTCATCAAACTCCTAAGAACATCTAGACTAGGTTAGATCTTTCATCTAGGCATCTAGACGAAATTGTAAGGCCTGGTTCCAAGATTGGCACAAGTATAAGCCATTGGTCAACTATGGTCAAAGATGGTCAAAGGGCCTAGAATCTTAGGAGTTTGGCTAATTTCATGCTTTAATAATTGATATCCATGTTGGATCATTAGATTTAGGCATAGACCAATTTTGGCCACCTAGAATGCAAAAATGCTAAAAAGTTGTAAAAGTTGCTTAAGCAACTTTGACAACTTTTGCCAAAAGTTGTAATCTAAGCCCCCCACTATTTTATAGTTTTAAATTTGGTTGTAACCAATTGGGGAAGCCTTAATAATCCCTTCTAGGTGGGTGGAAGGTAACAACATGTAATTTGGCAGTTTTGAATCAATAAAACATAACCATTTCTATACAATTCCTGAGGAAAACTGGAGTGTATAGACTGGTACAAATAGGAGGGCATGATTCTCTAAAACCAATTTTTTTTTCCTTGAATCTACTTTCTTACAGAGTTGGTTTTATGTTGTGATCAATCGTAGTTTGGAAGTTATAAAGCTTTGTGCATGACTGCCTAGATTGAAGGCCTAAAAAGAGGGTTTTCAATAGGGCTTGAGTGTTTGGACCAATTCCACCATGGGAAATTGATGCCCCTTTGTGGAATAAATTTTTTTTTCATGTACTTTCATATTATGCAGGTTAGAAGTGGGGATTTCTAGGGAAGCAAATTTTCCATGATGCCCTAGGTGTACATCTCTATGTGTGCACCTACAAGCAACTGAGTACAGTCATCATAATTCCTTGTTGGGGATTCACCAAGACCTAAAAATATGGATTTAGAGTCCTTTTATATTCCCTCACATGATCCCATAATTTTATTTGGCATTGGTTTGGAGGAAAGAGCACTTGTAGTGCAATTGCAGATCTAATTAGGCCTATTAGCCCTGCCTAGATTAGGTGGTTTCTGATTCTTAGTTTAAATACAAATCTTGGTACTTGGATATGATCCCTAAAGTCCAAAATGGTATCAAAATCTCTAAATTTTTCTATAATTTGTGTGGAATTATTTTGATCTATGGTCAAAAACTCTCCTAGGAAGGGCTAGAAGCCTAGTCTTGAATTTGTGAAGCAAATAAGTTGTATGGGTTTCTTTTAAGTGAAAGAACCATTGGAACTACATGAATTGGACATAAATATGCCAATTCCATGTGGATGGGTCAACCTTCATCCTGATAGTCACTTTATGGGGATAATTTCTGAATTGAGCCAATAGAGCTTAGGAGCCAATCTTGATTGTTGGTATCTTGGACTTGGTAGGACCTAGTGATTAGGCTCATCTTGTGATTCTAAGGTTGTGATAATCTTGAACCTTATCCTTTTCTACACTTTTGATAGGTATAGGACACTTCATCCCATAATTTGGGTGCCCTAGGACTCAATCTCTTAACCATCATTCATTGTTCAAACCTTCTGTTGTCCAGCTTTGCATAAGAAATGTTGTTAATTTCAACTGAGGAACACTTTGAGTTTTGACATCAACTAAGAATTTGTTTCCAAATATAAAAAAACTTAAATATCTAAAAATTAAGTTAAGTTATTCTAGGCCTTGGCAATACAGTCTTGTAGCAAGTGATTGTTTGATGCTACCTCGTACGAGCTCTGATATATGACCCTGTAAAGATCATTGATTTCTTGTTGAGGGGACCTTGAGGGACACTTTGGCCTTGAGTACTCGATGGAATTTGAGAAACTCTATGCATGAAATGAGGTTGCCACTATTGTTTACCTGACCATTCGGAGCTATTGGAACAAATGGTTTGATGCTACGTCAGACAGTTTGAAAGATACACAATGTTGTCCATTTCAACTAAGGAACACTTTGAGTTTTGACATTGATCAATAATATGTTCCTAAATATAAATGAACTTGAAGCTCTAAAAACTGAGATAGGTTATTTTAAGCCTAGGAAACATGATCTTGTAGCACCAGATAGCGCACTAGTATTTACCCAACCATTCAGAGCTGTTGGAATGCATTGTTCAATGCTACAATCCATGGTTTAAAAGATACACAATGTTGTCCATTTCAATTGAGGAACACATTGATTTTTGGCATTGACTAAGAATATGTTTCCAAATATAAATGAACTTTAATATATGAAAAGTAAGACATGTTATTATAGGACTAGGCAACATGGTCTTGTAGCACCAGACGGTTCTATTCTACATTGTACGAGCTCTAAGATATGACCCCGTAAAGATTGATGATTTCATACTGAAGGGACCTTGAGGGACACTTCAGCCCAAAGTGGTGGACAACATTCAAGAAAATCTGTGTGCCAAATGAGGTTTCCAATAGCTTTTACCTGACCATTCAGGGCTTTTGGAATAGATGGTTTGATGCTACGACCAACAGTTTTAAAGATATGCAAGGTTGTCCATTTCAACTAAGGAACACTTTGAGTTTTGACATTAATTGAGAATGTGTTGCCAAATATAAATGAACTTGAATATATAAAGACTAATAAGTTATTATAGACCTAGGAAACACAAACTTGTAGCACCTTACAGTTGGATGCTACCTCACATGAACTCCAAAATATGACCCCATAAAGATCACTAATTTCATGATGAAGGGACCTTGAGGGACACTTCCACCCAGAGTGGTCAGTGGTTTTTGAGAAAATTTGTGTGCCAAACAAGTTTTCCACTAGTGTTTACCTGACCATTCAGAGTTGTTAGAATATACGGTTCGATGCTATGACTGACAATTTGAAGCATATGCAATATTTTCTATTTCAACTGAGGAACAGTTTGAGTTTTGACATTGACTGAGAATGTCTTACAAAATATAAATGAACTTGAATCTCTTAAATCTAAGATAGATTAATGTAGACCTGGGAAGCACGGTCTTGTAGAACTTGATGGTTTGATGCTACCTCACACAAGCTTTGAGATATGACCCCATAAAGATCACCAATTTCATGTTGAAGGGACCTTGAGAGACACTTTGGGTTGGAGTACAGTCTAAGACCAATGAATTAAAATATTTTCATAAAAAATGATTTTCATTGGTCTATGATGTAAGGAGTTTTCCTTGGTTTTTATTTATCTTTCCACACATTCATTATAGTGTTTTTATTATATTTAGGAAAGAGGAAATTAATGGTGTTCTTGATAGTGCCTAAATTTTGGGTCATAGTCAGTGATTGGGATTGAGGTCTCCTTATGATGATTGACTCTCCCACCACCTATAATCATTGGTGGGAGAGGTTTTAATGTGTATTACATCCTTATAATCTAATGGTTGATGGAGGAATATGATGGATTGTGTTGGAGAGATCACTGAATAAAGGAGTTTGTTGTGTGAGGAGCCCCCTATTTTTGCACCAGTCATTTTAGTGAGTGTAAATCCTTCAGATTGGATGTTTTTATGATGGATTATGGATTTTTGGATCTATACTATTGTGTTTAATCAATTGGTTTAATCTAGAAGAAGTTGCAAGGTTCCATTTGAGTGGGCCTTACTTGTGTGACCCTAGAGACAAGGGTTTAGTGGCTCGAAGAATGGGTAGGTGTTGAGACCTTAAAAACTTGAATTTTTTTTGTTTCTAAACCTTATGAAAGATTGGTTCTTGGTTGGAAGGTTGGGGAGTTAATATATCTACAAGTTTCTTTGTAATGGGGATGGAATTAGGCCTAGTTAGTGATTGTTAGCATATTGGATCTACTAGTTGGTCTAAAGTAGTCAATCTTGGGGTTTGGGTAGGATTTATAGAACCCAAAAGGGTTTCTAAAAAAATCAAGAGTTCCTTTATTTGTTTGGGAGGATTGGGCTGAAAAGGTTGATTTGTGACTGGTGAGGGCTACTAGCCTTGAAGGATAATGGACTGGATTGGGTTGAAGATCACTTGACTAGACTTGGAGGGCTTGTGCAACATGGCATATGGACCATGTTAAGGTGTTATAAGAAGTTAGAACTATGGTGGAAGACTTTTTAGAAGATTTGACATATTGGAGGCTCTAGGTGCAATGGGAGAAGGGACGTACACTAGGGTCAACTCTAGAGAAAGGGAAGTACAATAGGGTCATTGTGGATCCTTAAGTGATTAGACAAGACCATTTGAGGTTTTTTTTTTTGGAATGTGATGATCTAGAGTATTGGAAATCCTCTAAGGGTTGTCATTTATGGAAACACTTATGATAACTATGATCGCATGTTGTGGAGATTGTCATTAGATTCACAATTATGAAAATGACCAAGTCCAGAATCAGGAAAATAGGATACAATGCCATAGTTTTGGATAGCGATAGAGACATACAAGGTATTATGGCTTGTAAAGTTAACTAGAGGTCATTTGGTATATTTAAATGCTTCAATTAAGATGGCATAAGTTTTGGATAGATGGTGTATGAGATATAGTGTTCAGAAGGTATGCAAAGTCAATAAAATAATATATTAGGGTACATGAACAGTTGTGATAATTAAGGAAAGTATGATGGATATGATAATGTGCTAAGTGATTTAAATAAAGTAAATTGCTGACTCTTTGGTAATATAAGAGTGCCAACTCCATATATATCATTTGCACAAGTTTTAGTATGACATTTTGTGGAGCCAACTGGAAGGCAAGTTATGTATAAATATAGAGTGCTCTTGTGAAAGAAGTGTGTGTGATAGAATATCAAGTTTGCTAAATAGATAGCAGAAGTTAGATGTGAGATTAGTGGGAGGTAGAGCTACAACTAGAACTATCTAAGCATGAAAAGTGCTTATATTGTTCCATTTTTGTGAACTATTTTGGGATAGTATTGATTGTAAGAACAATGTGCTCAATCACCACCCTTAACCAGGTGTTTTGTATGCCCCTAATAGGGTTTAAATAATCCTCTAGCAAGGAAATTTACTATGTAACAATCAGCTCCTAACAAGGCTAGATCTCTTAATAGGGACATTATACTTTAGTGCATATTTGTGGGTACCACCCCCACCTGGGTTTTCCCTTTAATCAAGGTTTCCTCGAGAACAAATCATGGTGTCATGAGTAATGTGTTATGCTTATATGTTATTTTCAGTTTTGCATTACTTTAGATTATTTAGAATTTTTTAAAGTTGAAAGTAAAGTTTTGTAATGCTGATTCATCTCCCCTCTCAGTATTACTCAATCCTAACAATTGGTATCAGAGTTATTGGCCCTTTGAAAGAAAGCTTAACAGCTTAAGGGAGATCAGAATGGATTCAAAAGACTTTCAAGTAAACTTTGAAGCTACACTTGAAGATCTAGGTAAGATGAAATCTGAAAATGGTGAACTAAAATTCAAATTGAAAAGACCAGATGGTTTCATGAGGAAACTTAAAGAACAACTTGTAACTCTAAAAGATCAGAGACAAGACCTTATGGAGAAAATCAAGGAAAGTTATGACAATGACACATCAAAGAAAGTAAATATGTTGGAGCAAGAAAAAGAACAAATCAATCTCTTGATGATCAATGAGATTCAAAATGAGAAAAATGAAAGAAATAAAGTTTAAGATTCACTAAAAAAAGTCAACCTTCAATACATAATATGAAGACTGAACTTGAGCATTACAAAGATAAGTATCAATAATTGGATAACTACAATCAGATCATCAAAGGTGAACTCACTCAAGCCAAACTACTTATTGAGGAGTTACACATAAGAAATGACAAGAATAATGAACAAAGAACTAAAGGTAACATAAGCAGACCAAATGAAGCTGGAAGTTCAAAAACTCAAGAAGAACCTAATGAAGCTAGAAATGAGGAAAAATATATTCCAAATGAAAAACCTACATATGAATATTATAGAGAACATTTCAGACCCTTCAGAGGTAGATTTTTTGGATGCAACAAAGTTGGTCACATGAAAAGAGATTGCAGAAGTAATGATAATTCTAAACCCTTTACTAGCTACTATTTTAATTGGTATGAGTATGGACATGAAAAGGTAGACTGTAGAAAACCTGATCAATCCAGGTTTAAGCAAGACTATATCAGAGAAGAAATCACAGCCAATATTACATATCAGAAATGAAATAATTTTGGACACACTATAAGGTACTGTAAGCTACAGACCAGTCAAGATAGGAGAGGACCACCCATCTATTACAAATGCAATAACCCAGTTTACATTGAGAAGTTTTGTAGATACAATGGAGATAACAACAAAAGAGGACCAAGAAGATTCAATGAACTAGAAACACGACCACCTATAGTCATAAAGAAGAATATTAGTGATAGTGGTAAGAGCTTAAATTATTACATAAATGAAAATAAGAAATTAGAGAATGAAAAAATATAGCAAATAAAAATTCTAAATAAGGTTGTGGTTCAGGGAGAGATAGCTTGTGATGCTATGTCCTCGCACGATGAATTCTTTGAGGCATTAGCCTAGAAGGCCTCACAGTCTAATGGGGAGCAGTGGATGAAGAAAATAAAAAATATCCAGCCCATGTATGAGTGGAATAAGCTCATGCAAGCTTATGTATGATATGTACATATGTTTTTTAATCTGTGGATGAGATCATAGCACTTGGAGATTCATCTTCTATGTTCATGAGTTTTGCATTGATCAAATATCATGCAAAGTTGAACTACCAGAATTTAATGCTCACACTCAACTTGCGATGGATAAAAGACTTGAAAAACTTCATTTCTCCACCACTTTTTGATCAACGATTAAGGAGAGAAAAAGTGTGAAGACAAAGTAGTAATCTAGCAGAAAGATTTTGTGCTCGTGTAAAGACAACCATTAGATTTGTGCATATTCAAGGTATTTAGACCTAATCTCTTTAGTCATGGATGCACCAGTAATCTACGATGTAGTTGACAAACCTAGGTATAAGTTCAAAAGACATCCATACAAATCCTATGAGGATGATTCGGAAGGGGCATTTTCCCAAACCCCCATAGGTGTATTGCACATAGAGGATATTAGGGCATACATACACTATAAGTATGAAATTATTGGGGAGGTCAACATCTTCTATGATGTGAATGGAATGATAGATGTGAATGGGTCTTTGATAGATGAATTCAAATATTTGAAAGACCCGCCAATACTCAAACTAACCCATCTCACTGAATTCACAAAAGTTGAATGGTTCAAGATCATTCTAAGTAGAGTTCATGACTAGTTCCTATGGATAGGAGATCAACTAGTAAATATATGTTCTTAGCTGATTCATAATATCACAAGACTTGACAATGAAGGAGCCCTACTTGTTAGTGAGAAAAGTCTAAGAAAGGATGTTGAAACCCTCACGCACTCCAAATAGGACAAGAGGGCTATGAATATAAATGATATATACCTTCAAGATGTCAGATTGGTAGCAATGCTTATTAGCTAGAAGTTGTTCCACAGTTCCAGACTCAACTCTGTATTAGCTAGAATTGTTATGATGGCTTATAGAATGGTTAAAGAAAACAAACAGTACAACCTTTGTGAAGTTCTGGCACAATAGTTTTTGGAAAATGTTAAGGTCATTAAGAAGGACAAATCCAAGGCATTCAGGTTTGGGTCACTACTAATTCACATGTATATTCACATTATTCACAATTTCCCTAGTATGCACCCCAGAGCATGGAAAGACAATGAACCCACTAGTCTACAAATCTTGGAATACTATAGAAGGTAGAAAAAGGATTAGATCGATGGAGAACTATTTGGCATGATTAAGATCTTGCAAAGGAAGATGAAAGAAAGATATAGAATTCCAAAAAGCCTAGTAGAAAAGTATGAGGACACCATATGTTTCATGGTTGAAACTAATTGTGTCTGTTTTGAGGTAGTTGAGCCTAGAACCAAATGGTGTTTCCATATGGGATATGAGGTGAATGCTGAAGTACTATCCATGCAATTAGAACATGTATTAGTAGTAGAAAAGGATCCCACTCAAGAAAGATGGGGTACATATAGAGAAAAATATGAAAAAGTTAGAGAAGAACAAGAGAAAGTAACAAGAAAGAGGAAAGTCAACAAGATAGTGGAAGAAATCACTATGAAGGTAGGAATTACAAAGAAGCAGTACTTGGACTTAAAGAACAAGATGGAGGCATCTTCCAGTGTTGCCACTAATCCACCCATTTCATTCTAAATAGAGAAGACAAGTACCATTGATAACTTCATTGACTTATCAATTCCCCAAAATAAAGAAATACATGAAATTGTGACTAAAGAGGTTCTTAGAAGATCTTCTAGGAATGTCAGCCCAAAAGAAAAAGAAATAGAGGTAAAGAGGAAGATAAGGGAAGAAAAGGGTACAGAAAAAGAGGAAGAGGAAATAGTTCAAAAGAATCCACAAATCTTGTGCAAACCTGATATGAAATCAATACAGAAGAGGGTTATCAAAGATGGAAATTTGACATCTATAAAAAGATACTATGAAAGATATAGCCCTGAAGATCAAGTGATCATTGAAGAAACTATCATTCAACATTTGTTAGTCTTCAAAAAGAATTTGTTGGAAGTTGAATCTAGTGTTCCCAAAGAAATATACAACAAGCTAGAGATCATAAAGGAATTATCACATTCAGAGGATGAGAACATAAGAAATAGAACAATTGATGATATTTTGCCTATTGTGTCCATCCAGGAAAAGGAGAGAATCATAAAATGACTAAAACGTATTTTAAGAACAAAGACAAGACTAGTCAAAATCATGGCTAGAAGATACGATGAAGTAATTAAAGATACCCAAAAGGCATTAGATGAAGTTTTAATGTAGAACATGCCTAAAAGGGATTCATCACCTAAAATTGATAAACCTATGTCCTTAGGTTTGGGAGAGAGCTCAAAAATAACGGATAAGAGTGGTCAAGATAACCTGCAACTAGACTTCTTTGTAACTGGTGTGCCTATTAGCCTTAACACCTCGTAGGATGTACATGATCCATTCATAGACAAGATGGAAAGTGTGATGGAAGTTGAAGAACAAGGATAGATAGAAGAGAGTAAATCAAAGGAGAAATAAGAAGAACAAGTGCAGGAGGAGTTACATCAAGAAGAACATCAAGAAAAACAACCGAAGGCAGAGGAGACCACTGGAATCAGTCTCAATTCATCTCTATTGTTGGAAAGTGTTTCCAAACTAGTAAGTTATTATGTGGAAAACATGGAAAAATATTAATTGATGAGACTCTCAGTCATAGCATTTTCTAAGGCTAAGGAGAGATTAATCTAGAATGGAGACAAAAAACCCAAGATAATGGGCAGGGCAGTAGAAACAGTGAACATGTTACTACCCTCTCCACTTAGCCTAAAAGGAAAGGATGAAACTAAAAATCTTAGTACAACACTGGATAGCTTTGATGGTCACTTTGACTCATTGGTAAAAATAGCAGAGGAAAAGGCTAAAAGAAACTTTTTGGAGAAAAATTTAAGCAAAGTTCATAAGTCCATCTCATGGGACTTAGACATTCTTAAGGCTACCAGTCTTAAAGCCAAGAGTTGTTTGGCACAAGGTAGAAAAATCTATAGCCATTGCATAAATCCCTGTAGATATTTGAAAAATGTAGAGGAGGGTATAGAAAAAGATAGGGTCAATCCTGACAGAATAATGGATAGTTGTGAGTCATCTTCACAATCTGTGGAAGAAATTGACAAGGAGATATCTAGATTACTAGACAAAATAAGGATACTGGAAATGGAGAAAGGGAGAGTTTTTGATAGATCTGGTGTGCTAAGACACCTATTAACTCCCAAGCTCTTAATATTAGAGACTCATCTCTCTGAGATGATAAAGGTTGAAAGTTCAATGACAGTATCTACTCTCACTAAGCTCAAAGAAGTAGAGACAACATCATATGCACTAAATAGGTTAATCCATGTTAGTGAGCTATTGATAAGTTCATGTGCTGAGGAGTTTAAGACCTTGGAAACATCTTTCCATGATGTCTTAAATCTGGTAAGAAAAAACTAGACCACCTATGCTTCAGTTTTGAAATTTTGAGATTAACCTTTTCCATTGATGACAAAGGGAGAGGAAGAAAAAGAAAAGGAAAAAAAAAAGAAGAAAAGTACTCTGTGACACTTAGTCATTTTTCTAAGTGTTTCCATCAATGCCAAAGGGAAATATTTTTGGCATGTGATGATTTGGAGTACTAGAAATCCTCTAAGGGTTGTCATTTATGGAAACACTTATGATAAGTATGATCACATGTTGTGGAGATTGCCACTGGATTCACAGTCATGAAAAAGACTAAGTCCAAAATTAGGAAAATAGGATACAGTGCCATAGTTTTGGATAGCAATGGAGACATACAAGGTATTATGGCTTGCAAAGTTAATTAGAGGTCTTTTGGTATATGTAAATGCTTTCGTTAAGATCGCATAAGTTTTGGATAGCTAGTGTATGAGATATGGTGTTCAGAAGGTATGCGAAGTCAGTAAAATAGTATATCAGGGTACATGAACAATTGCAATAATTAAGGAAAGTATGATGGATACGATAACGTGCTAAGTCATGTAAACAAAGTGTATTTCCAACTCTTTGGTAATTTAAAAGTACTGACTCCATATATATCATTTGCCCAAGTTTTAGTATGACATTTTGTGGAGCCGACTGGAAGGCAAGTTATGTATAAATATAGAGTGCTCTTGTGAAAGAAGTGTGTGTCATAGAATATCAATTTTGCAAAATATATAGCAAAAGTTAGATGCAAGATCAGTAGGAAGCAAAGCTAAAAATGGAACTATCTAAGAAAGATAAGTTCTTGTATTGTTCCCTTTTTGTGAACTATTTTGGGATAGTATTGATTGTAAGACCAGTGTGCTCACCACCCTTAACCAGGTGTTTTGTATGCCCCTAATAGGGTTTTTGTAATCCTCTAGCAAGAAAATGTACTATGTAACAATCATCTCCTAATAGGGCTAGATCTATTAACAGGGACATTATACTTTAGTACATATTTGTGGGTACCATCCCCACCATGGTTTTCCCTTTAATCATGGTTTCCTCGAGAACAAATCATGGTGTCATGAGTAATGTGTTATGCTTATATGTTCTTTTCATTTCTGCATTACTTTGGATTATTTATAATTGTTTAAAGTTGAAAGTAAAGTTTTGTAATACTAATTCACCCCCCCTCTTAGTAATACTCAATCCTAACATTGTTAATGGATTTGACCATGATTGGTCATTTTATATTATTTTCATCATGTTTGTAATGATTTTGGGATCATTTGATATTATGATCAATAAAGATGCTATGTAAGCCATTTATGGCATGAGGGTTAACTATGTAACCTTAGGATCACTTAATGGATCCTAGGTAAAATGTAAGGGTCAAGGATCTACAGGGATATCTAAGATTGTTATATGGCTATTAATGCCATCAAAACATGTAAATGCACTCAAAAGTGCAAAACATGCTAAAAACATGTAAAGTTGCATGTTAATGCAACTATGACCTATAAGGCTCGTTTGGAGGCTAGAGGGTTAATTTTGATTGATAAGGTTTTTTTAAACCTTTTAAAGGTTATAAGAGGGGAATTAGAATCATCTTGTTGAGTTGAAAACATTGCTTGTCAACTTGACAACACTATTTAATCATATTTTGGTTGAGAGTCATTTTTTAGATTTTTTTTGGGTAGTTAGGAATGGTTGCATTCGGTTCTTAGACTGTAGGAGTATATTTCATTAGAGATCCATGTGATTGGACATGTCATGGTGGAGAATGGTGTGAATAAAAACCAATTTAATGATTCTGAATCAATTAAAATAATCAAATTCTCTGCAATAGTGAATATGCCCGTGGAACAGTTAGTGTAGTAGTGCATTTATATGCTTGGATAACACATGTTCTTGTTTGGATTATGGTTTAATAACACTCCCTTTTATTGTGTTTACATTTTTATGCAATCCCTTAAGTTTTTTTCTTGTTATTAAAGTCAAAAGATTCACTAGTGCTTGACTATGACTGGGCTTTAGAGGGTACAATCAACATTTTAGATTTGAAGACTTCACAATGAAGTGACTCTCCCACCAATGTGGATATTGTGATTAGTGATAGAGGTTTAAATATGTATTTTTTCCTTGTATCATAATGTTTTTATGAAGGGATATGAAGATGATGCATTTGGAAGCCACAAAGAGGTGGTAGTTTGCTCATTGAAGGGTGTCAGTCTTGCACCAGTCACTTGGAGAGAAAAATCCCTTAAAAATAGATACATGTCATCATGGATTATTATTGTATAGGATCAAAATGATGTGTTTGAATGATTGGTTTGATCTCAAGATAGTGTTGAAGGTCTTTTTTAGCATACCCTAGTTGTATAACCCTAGAAGCAAGGGTTTGGTGGCTAGAAGTGTAGGTGAGAGATGAACCCTTAAAACCTTGAAAATATTTTTGTAAAACATTAGTAAAGACTATTTATTGGTTGGGAGTCAAGGGGATGAGTATATTTGTGAGTTTCTTTTCAAATGAGGGTGAATTAGGCCTATTTGGTGGGTGCTAGGTTATTCGATCAAACATATGGTCCAAAGGAGTCTACCTTGAGACTTGGGGAGGATTTAGAGAACCCAAAAGGGTATCTAAATAAGTGATTAGTTTCTAGAGTTTTTTAGGAAAATTGGAAGAAAAATGCTCATTTGTGATTGGTGAACACTACAAGCCTAAAGGGTTGTAGGAGTGGATTGGTTGAAAATGATTTGACCAAACTTGTTTGGTTTGTGAAACATGGTATATGGACTATGTTAAGATGTTATATGGTGTTAGAATCAAGGTGGATACCCTATTTAAATTTTTGACATAATGGAGGCTTTAGGTGCATTGATAAGCCTAGATCAGGGTCCTTGTGTGTGATGTCAAGATAAATTGGAATAAGGGATTAGAGGAAGTGAACTTCTTCCTAGATAAGAGTCCATGGCCTTCCAAGTATTATGTGCCCACTAATGCATGAGCAATTTATAGTTGACCCAATTTAGAGTGCTATATATATACATGTTATATGCATATGTATTCAAATAGATTTTACATTACAATATTTTGTATCTCCATTTAGTCCAATGAACCAATTGGATCTTCCCTACCCTTGATTGTCTCAAGTATTGCCTCATGGTCTAACTCATGAACCCTCCAAAGAGTTTTACTATGTGATCTTCCCCCATATATGATCTTCGACAAGGCTTGAATAATGAAGAATATTTTTGTGTGTCTCCCAATCCTCGAACAACCACAACCTAGGGTTCTTTATAGAATACCACCTAATACATGTACTAGTTGCAACCACTTCTCCTATAGGGTATTCTAATTCTTCACCATCGATAACCGAGTGATCCAATTTCTTTTTTTCCTCAACAAAATGACACAAATAATAATTTATCCTTTCTTCATTGTCTTTAGGTGTAATAACAACAAAAATATGGCCTGTAATGATATAAACATAATGAGGACATTAGTTTACTGAATATTTATCATAAAGTACTAAATTTGAGATAATTTGGATGTGGAAAATTTACCTGGTGGTACTAGATCAGATAAGTGATCAAAGTCAATGGATGATTCCATTTCTATCAGTTATAGTGATTCATGAGGATGATAGGAGGAAAGTGGGATCAAAATATGTGTATACCATTTGTCAACCCATTCCTTTGACGCGCACCCATTCTAATCTTCATCTACACATGATGAACAAAAGCACACCATATGTCATGTGTGGATACTCCATGAACTTGCATTACAACTTCTAAAAGAGTGTAGCTCACTTGATATTGATGCAAAATCCCTATCAAAGGCAATGTAACTGGCATCAATTCTATCCCATGATAGGGTTGTAGTCCATAGTTGCACTGGGAGGGCTTCTCCATACCTTACTTTCACAATGTTCACCGTTGTGGTAAAAAATCTTTTACCCTTGTACCAAAACATATGCATAAGCATCGAATACCACCCAAATAGTCTAGAAACCTTCATATCCTTGATTCCCATTAACCCCTCATGAATCAAATCAGCTAAGTGGGATGCAAAATAAAAAATTAGTGCTAATTGGGGATGCATTGATTGTACCATCATGAACATGTATGGTATGGGCATATGAGTTGCCACATCATGCCCAAGAATTAGGGTTAATGACTTGTAAACCTCCTGTGCTCTCTTGCTAAAATGATCTAACCTGAAAGGTTCTGGTGTGCTTGTACTGATAACACACATAGATCCAATTTCCTTCAAAAACTACCTCAAGGGTCCAATCCTCAAATAGTCTCTTTGTGCTTCATAAATTTTTGTAAACTCCTTGAAGTCTATTTTTCCTAACCCCACAGATGGGTCATTTAATGAGAAAACCTCCCTAATCTCATCTTCAGTGATGCTAATCAGATCTCTCCCATTTATATACTTGACACATTTTGTCACAGGATCATGTATGCACCCTAAAATGGTCACCTAGACTTTGGGCCCCATTTATTAAATTTATCAAATGTCATTTTCTGGATGAATAATTTCCATATATTCAAATCAAATTCTTTGATCAAATCGTAACCATTTCAATTATCTCAATTATTCCTAAGGTTTGAATATTTCATTAATTTTATTTAATTAATTGAAAGAAATAAATTCCTTTTAAATAAATAAATTAATGTTATTTAATTGAAATTAATATTTCTTAAATGAAATGATGTTATTTAATTAAAATCCATTTTTAATTAAATGATTTTATTTTATTTAATTAATATTCATATTTAAAATATATAATCTTATTTTATTTTATTAAAAGATATATTATTCTTTTCAATTAAATAAATAAAATATCTTCTCCAAAATATCTTGTGATGGAAAAGGAAACAAGTCAGTTAAAAAGAAATAAAATAAAAAGAATTCCATTCTCCTACAAACTTTCTAAAATTGACTTTTGTTTCCTCTTTTCTATTTATTTCAATTGATCTTCAATTTGGATTCAAATCCACATTTCTCTATAAAATGAGCCCTCTCACTCTCAGTTGAGGATTCTGAATTCTCACATCATACTTATGCTGCAATTTTCATTAGAGCTTTTGAGATAATCATTTAGTTTGATTTTAGTTTAAATTTGATAGCATATAGTTTAATATTGCATGTAAGTTTGATTTTCATATATATTAATTGGAAAAGTAATTGGATTGTAATCATATAGTTTAAATTAGTTTATTTTGCATTTATAATCATTTAGAATAGTATTTCATTTGCATGCATGAACAAGATTCATGGAGATTAGCATGCTTGCTATTTATCTTTGAATCTCTCATTCCGAGTTTGTACTTGCATGGGTAACTTGGTCAATCTAAGGGCCTTATAATCAATCCTTGCACATACTTGGATAGAGACCTGTGAGTTGATTTGTGAGGGCTCATTCTTGAGTCTCCTTGCATATAAGGATTCACAGAAGTGTACCACATCTTGGTGTACACATTCTGGCGCCCACCATGTTCTATAAACTCTCATTTGTAATTTCTGTTACATCTTTGATGTTCTATTCTATTTGACCCCATATTAAACTGTGCTTGCCTTGATTATTGGACTGTTACTCTTGAATCGAAAATCAAAGTCTCGATATTGAAGGTGTTTTTTGATTGAATCTCTTAATGTCATTACTGCCTGGGAGTCGGAAGCATTCCTATTCCAAGCACTCAGAATGTCGTCTCCAAACTGGACACTAAATACAATTCCAAAAGCATTATCGCCATAATCCAATCGATCTCCAACTAGTGCAACCACCAGTTCCTCCCAATATCTGCCTGAGACTATCTTCTTGAGACGGATTATCCACTTTCCACCATTATGGTTTACAGGGTCCTCCCATAAAGGCCGAATATCCTCCTTGAGAAGGTGTAAATTTATGGGGTTTGGCATAGAAGAAACCCGAGTAAAATGGCAATAGCAAACCCAAAAAGCCTTCCATATTCCATTGTTTTTAACAAAGGGATAATAAGACAAAAGTAACCAAAGCTAAAACATGAGATATGGAAAAAGTAGCCCATGTGGATTTTTTATTTGGTTTTTGAGTTTTTTTTGGTTTTGTTTTCTTAGATCTTCTTTTATAGTTTAGTCTAACCTTTTAATACTAATTTAATTTAGATTTTTTTAGGATAATTTAGATTTTGAATGTTATTAAATTAGATTTTTTTTGAGTTGTTAAAATATATTAGATTTTGAATTCAGCCTTTTTTTTTCCTTTTTTTAAATTAGATGACTTTTTTTCAGTTTTGTTAAATTAGAATAATTTTTAGTTTTTTAGAATTAGATTAGATTTTTAGCTTTGTTAATTTATTAATTTTATCTAGTTTAGTTTTAGATTAATTTAATCTAGATAAATTAGTTTTTTTAATTAAATTTATTTTTTTTAGATTTTTTTTATAATTAGATTAGATGTTAATTAGACTAATTTCTAATTCTAGTTGTGCTTCCTCTTTTTAGACGGCTGATCTTTTGTCTTTTTGTGTAGGGAGGAGGCATCTTTTTTGTTTGATTGAAGATCTTTGGACTTAAGGTACGTTCTCACAATCCCTATAACACTTGGTTTGGGCATAAAATTTACCTCTTATGTGTTCGGCTTGAGTGTTTCCATGCTTTCATAGAACACATTTTTTATGCTCTTAATGGGAAATGAATGAACCTAGATTTGCTTTCATACAAGTTTGTGTTTAAGTGAATGTTTGCATTTAACATTAAGTAATTCTTGGTTTCAAATATCAAAACATCTCATTGATTAATCTAGGGCATGGATTCATTCCTAGTTTACATGAAGAGTTAAATACACCACTTTGTGGACTCACTTCATGCTTACTTGGAAAGTTAAATATTCCATGATTCAAACCCTCTTGCACTTATGAGTAGTATTGATTAGCAGTCTTAGATTACTTGTGATTGATCTAGATTGCTATCTTGGGTTATTGGACTCTCTCATCTGTCGGCCCCTCATTTCACCCCATGGTTGCAAGGTCAGGGCCACATTAAAGGGGAGGGGTCTACATAGAAAGAAGCATTAATTGTTCCACAAGGCAACCCTTTTGTGCTTTCTAGAACTCACTAGTTTTCTAGGGTGTGGACTCACTTTGAGTTTGTGTGAGGAGTTAAATGCACCACTTTGTGGACTCACCTCACATTTACTTGAAGGGTTAAATGTACCACCTTTAGTGCTTTCCAATACTTTTTGATAGTGAATTACTTACCTTTTCATTTTTTAGAAGGCCTACTTGGGGATTTCATCACCTCAAGGGATGACCTTAACTCCCGTGTTCCGGTGGAGTATAAGTATCAGGAGGTGAATCCAAAGACACCTCTCTTGGGAATGAGTTAGATTTCACTCTTGGCTAAGCCTCAAAGAACTTTATACCTTTGAGAAGTGAAAGAGGAGATTTGGGTTACCGTCTCCCCCTGGCTACATGATTTTTGATTCTTCTCATCTACGGATTTGTGCCTCACGTACCTTGCGCATATCAAGGAAAGCCTTTAGAAAATCCATGTATATCCTTGTAGACAGCTTGCTAGGATTTTGTTATGTTCTATGTGTTGGATACAATTGTCTGAAGGACATTGTTGGATTAGCTATGTGTTGTCTTTGATGTCACACAAATGTCATATCAATTATCATTCTCAATGTCTACCGAGACCTCTCGGGTGTCAAAAGAAAACATGACAAAAAATAGTGTTAACCGAGCCTCCTCAGTTATCGAAGGAAAGTCAGTGGTTACCGAGCTCACTCGGTCTCTAAAGGATGTTGCAGAATTCATTCTGGTTACTGAGTTCACTCGGTCACCGAAGGAAATCTTTCCAAAATTAATGTTTACCGAGCAAGGTCGGCTCTTCAAAGGATTTTGTTATTAAAGTTTGTTTATCCCAGCTGACTATTGTAATGATTGTTAGTGCCGACTTGACAATATGAATGATTAATCTGAATGGTATATATATATAGAAGGTCAAGTGGTGAATTAAATATATAGCATGCAAAAATCATTTTAAAGAAAGGCGTGTGCAAATTTTGAAGGATGGTTAGATATCCTTGAGGAGCAGCAAATATTTATTTGATCAGGAAGGATCTAGTGAAGCAAAATAGAGATCTATAATCAGAAATTCAGTTGTAGGTCATTTCATTGTTACTCTCTTACAATTGTAGCAGTGATATCAAAATCTCTTAACTGAGTTGGTTTAACAACCATTCTGTAAATCCTCTAACAAGGTGATAGTTCTATTGAATTGTTTCAAAAGACCTCTTACAAGGCCACTCCTAATAGGGTGATTAAATCCTCTAACAAGGTCACACTTAACAGTGTGTTTTGTAACCTTTTACTGGGTTGGCTGCTAACTGGACATCACTTTAGAAGAGTGAAAAGCAGTAACTAGTTACATTGGTGGTTTTTCCCATATTGGGTTTCCACGGTAAATATGGTGTCTCTTGTGTTCATGTTATTTTCTTTATTCATGTATGTTAATCAATGATGAATGCTTAAGAATGGTTATAATTATTACACACTGCAAAGACCAAGTTTCAGCATTTCTCTGTATGTTGACCAAGTGGCAATAGTAAATAATTTAATAAGATATCTAAGGGATCAATGGTAATATTTTTGTGGTTAACTGATTCACCCCCCCTCTCAGTTACTGCATCTATATTTCCAAAAATTGGTATCAAATCTTTTTATGCTTGCAGGAAGGGTTTCAAGGACCTAAGCTAAAGATCAGGATGTCTTACAAGAGAGAAATTCCAAGGCTTAATAGAGATAACTTTTCAGCATGGCAAGGTCTCATGAGACTTCATTTGGCTTCCATTGGTGATTCAGGATGCAAATATATTGAGCAAGACTATACAGTTCCTACTGGCACATTAACTGTTGAAGACATTGCAGAGAAGAAGAACCATAACACTATGATGATAGACATTGCATCAGCTCTTAGCTATGAAGAATTTGATGAAATCAAAGACTACACAACTACTCATGAAATGTGAAGCAAGCTAAAGAAAATCTATGGTGGTCATGACAATGTGAAGAGATCCAAAGCATAAAGCCTAAGAGGACAGTTTGATCAGATGAAAATGAGAGAAGATGAAAACATTGCAAAATATGTTGAAAGGATCAAGGCAAGTGTTAGTGCAATCAAAGCTTTTGGAGAAACAATTGATGATGAAACCATTGTAAGTAAGGTTCTTAGAACATTACTTCCTATCTATGCAATAAGAGTATCTGCTATTCAAGAAAGAAGATGTGAAGAAAATCACAATATAACTTTGGATGCCTTAGTTGGAAGATTGACAACCTTTGAACTGGATAACTATGACAACTCTATTCCAACTTCTAAAAATATTGAATCAGCTTTTGAGGCCAAACTTTCACTTGAGAAGGGGAAGAAAATCCAATCAGAAAGTGAAGAAGAATCAGAGGAAAGTTCTGATAGTGATCTTGATGTTATTGAAGCATTACTTGCAAAGAAATATTCAAGAGGCGGAGGAAAATATAAAGGTAAAACTCCCTTAATCTATTTTTCATGTGAAGAAATTGGTCACATTGCAGCTAGGTACCCAAACAAGAAAATTAAAGATGAGAAGAAAGGTTATAGGTACAATGGCAAGAAGAATTTCAAATCATTCAAGGATAAAGGTAAGAAAACATGTTTTTTGGCTAAAGATTTGGATGATAGTGAAGAAGAAATTGTTTTCATTGCTGTAAAAGATGAATCTGATGATGATGAAGATGAGATGGCACTTATCTCTCATATAAGAAAGAATGATACATGAATTATAGACAGTGGATGTTCACATCATATGACTAGTGACAGGACTAAGTTTGAACACTTTGAAAACTATGATGGTGGTAATGTAAGGTTTGGAAACAATGAACCTTGTTGTATAAAAGGAAAGGGATGAATTTCATTAACCAAAGAACTTATATGTGATAATGCATATTGGGTTGAAGGACTAAAGCATAATCTTCTAAGTGTAGCACAACTAATTAACATTGGATTCAAAGTTGAATTCATGAATGGAAAAGCAAGACTGCTGGATGACAAAGGAAAACTGATAGGATCAGGCAAACAAACCAAAGGTAACCTGTTTTATCTTGATCTTGGTGAATACTCATGTTTTATTGCTCAAATTGAAGAAAGTTGGTTATGGCACAAAAGCTTATGTCATGTAAATTTTGATAACATGATGAAAATAAGAAAATTCAAGAAAGTAAGAGGTATTCCTACTTTGAAGAAACCTGATGTTGGTCTATGCAAGAATTGTTAGATTGGTAAAATGGGAAAGTCTAGTTTTAAAAGTAAAAACCATTAGTCTGAAGATATTTTGGAAATTGTGCATACTGATTTATGTGGACCTATTGGAATTGAGAGCTATACTGGAGAAAAATTCTTTATTCTCTTTGTTGATGATTACTCTAGAATGATGACTGTTATGTATTTAAGAGAAAAGTCAGAAGCATTTGAGAAGTTCAAATGGTATTTGGCAAGAGTAGAAAAGGAAACAGGAAAAATAATAAAATGCTTGAGATCAGACAGAGGTGGTGAATTCATCTCCCATGAATTCAATAATTTCTGCATTGAAAGAGGAATCAAAAGACAAGTATCAGCTCTGAGAACTCCTGAGCAGAATGGAATAGCTAAAAGAAGGAACAGATCTATCATGGATTGTGCAAGGACTCTAATGATTGAAAAGAACATTGCTATGAAATAATAGAAGGAAGCTATCAGCATTGTAGTTCATACCTTGAACCAAGTACAGTTGAGGAAAGACACATTTAAGACTCCTTATGAGTTATGGTATGGCTATAGACCCAATGTAAGTTACCTAAAAGTATTTGGTAGTAAATGTTACATCTTGAAAGAATCTAGAAAAGGCAAATTTGATGTAAAAAGTGATGAAGGAATATTTTTGGGATATTCTTGCAAAAGTAAGGCATATAGATGTCTAAATTTGTCTACTCACAAAATCATAGAAAGTGCACATGTGAGAATTGATGAGTTTGCAGAAAAGACTGAAGAAGAAAGCAAAAAGGAACCAGAGGATTACAGAAGATTTGTTTACATTGAACCTGATACATTTCCAGACACATCTGTCAATAAGGAGACTACATCTACCAATCCTAGTACAGTAACCGAGTCACCAGAAGAAGTTCAGACCGAGTCACAAAGTGTCGAGTCTCAGTCTGAAGCTACCGAGAAAGTATCTACTGAGCTCGAGCAACCTGAACCTGAAGATGAAATTCAAGAAGATGACAATGTAACTCATTCAAGAAGCAAGGAACCTATATTGGCCAAGTAGGTCAGGAAGCATCAGACACCAGATCAAATTATTGGAAACAAATCAGATGGTACTATGACAAGAAGTAAACTAAAAGGTACATGTTTACTTGCTAATTTTGAACCTAAAAATGTCAAAGATGCATTGGAAAATGAAAGTTGGATTGAGGCTATGAATGAAGAAATAGAGAAAATAGAGAAAAATAAGACATGGACTCTTGTACCTAGGCCTAAAGATAAAAATGTAATTGGGACAAAATGGGTTTTCAGAAATAAGTTGAATGAAGATGGTCAAGTATCAAGAAACAAAGCAAGATTGGTATGTAAAGGATATTCTCAAGAAGAAGGAATAGATTATGGAGAGACTTTTTCTCCTTTTGCAAGATTAGAAGATGTGAGGACTTTACTTGCATATGCAGCACATAAAGGATTTAAGGTATATTAGATGGATATAAAATCTGCATTTCTCAATGGTATTCTTGATGAAGAAGTCTACATTGAGAAACCTTTAGGTTTTATTGATCTAGACAAAAGGGATATGGTCTGCAAATTACAAAAAGCATTGTATGGTCTGAAACAAGCCCCTAGAGTGTGGTATGAAAGATTACATAACTATCTTACTCAGATTGATTTCAAGAGAGCTAATGATAACAGTAATTTATACATCAAAGAGGGATCAAATAACAAAATTGTTTTGACAGAAATATTTGTGGATGATACTGTGTTTACAGGAAATTATGATCAGTGTGAAGAATTTTTAGAGCATATGAACAAAGAATTTTAAATGTCTATGTTTGGTTAGATAAAAAAATTTGTTGGACTTCAAATTCAGTAGAACAAAAATGGTATCTACATTACTCAGTCTAAATATATCAGGGAAATACTTAAGAAATTTGGTATGGAAGATTCAAAACTAGTTGGTACACCCATGTGTACTAGACTGAAGCTTACCAAAGATGATGATTTAAAAGAAGTAGATTAGACCTTATACAGATCAATGATTGGAAGATTACAATATGTAGTGCACACACGGCCTAATATTGCCTTAGCAGTTGGTATAGTAGCAAGATTCTCAGCAAAACCCAGAGAAAATCAGATGATGGCAATCAAAAGAATCTTGAGGTACTTGAGAGGAACTGAATATTATGGCTTGTGGTATAAATTTGGAGGCAATCTAGACTTAAAAGTGTAAACTGATGCTGATTGGGCAGGAAACATTGATGACAGAAAGAGTACAAGTGGTGGAGCATTCTTTCTTGGTAAGAGGTTAGTATCTTGGACTAGTAAAAAGAAAAACTGCACATCCCAATCCACAACAGAAGCAGAATATGTTGCTGTAGTAGTAAACTACTCTAATATTGTATGGTTTAAACAGTTATTGGAAGGCATGAAGGTTGAGATCAAAGAACCAGTTGTTATGTTTTGTGATAATACAAGTGCAATAAATATTTCAAAGAATCCAGTAATGAATTCCAAAACCAAGCACATTGCTATAAAATATCACTTTGTTAGAGAATTGGTGTAGGAAAAGGAAATCAAATTGGAATATGTTCATACAAAAGAATAGATTGCAAATATCTTCACCAAGCCACTACCTAAGGATGCATTCTTGTATCTAAGAGGTAAGTTAGGGGTCACTCCCCTATCCGAGGTTCACTAAATAAACTTTTAGTGATGCATCAACTAGAACATGTTGAAGATCAATTAGTTGTGCAACATAGTCAAGGAATCATTGCATATGAATCAGTACTTAAGGTACATTGATATTCACCGAAACTGTGTAAGTTGTCTTTGGCATGTGTTGTCAAAGAGGGAGAGTTTTCTGTCATTTCAAGAAATTTCTAAGGAGAAGAATTTGAGAAGTTAAGAGGGAGAGTTCTTTGTCAAAGAGAGAAATTTGAGGATGATGGGAATCAGAATGAAGCTAAGGATATGTTTCTTACTCTATGTTTCTTTGTGAAATTTCATTGTGCTATGACATGTTGTGTTGCCATCAATGCCAAAGAGGGAGATTATTGGATACAATTGTCTGAAGGACATTGTTGGATTAGCTATGTTTTGTCTTTGATGTCACACAAATGTCATATCAATTATCATTCTCAGTGTCTATCGAGCTCAGTCAGTCAACTAGGCAGTTCTCAGTGTCTACCGAGCTCAGTCGGTCAGCTAGACATTTTTCAGTGTCTACCGAGACCTCTCGGGTGTCAAAAGAAAACATGATAGAAAATAATGTTAACTGAGCCTCCTCGGTTATCGAAGGAAAGTTAGTGGTTATCGAGCTCACTCGGTCTCCGAAGGATGTTGCAGAATTCACTGTGGTTACCGAGTTCACTCAGTCACCAAAGGAAATCTTTTCAGGATTAATCTTTACCAAGCAAGGTCGGCCCTTCAAAGGATTTTGTTATTAAAGTTTATTTATCCCAGCCGATTGTTGTAATGATTGTTAGTGCTGACTTGACAATCTAAATGGTATATATATATAGAAGGTCAAGTGGTGAATTAAATATATAGCATGCAAAAATCATTTTGAAGAAAGGTGTGTGCTAATTTTGAAGGATGGTTAGATATCCTTGAGGAGCAGCAAAGATTTATTTGATCAGGAAGGATCTAGTGAAGCAGAACAGAGATCTGTAATCAACAATTCAGTTGCAGGTCATTTCATTATTACTCTCTTACAATTGTAGCAGTGATATCAAAATCTCTTAACCGAGTTGGTTTAACAACCATTCTGTAAATCAGCTAACAAGGTGACAGTTCTATTGAATTGTTTCAAAAGACCTCTTACAAGGCCACTCCTAATAGGGTGATTAAATCCTCTAACAAGGTCGCACTTAACAGTGTGTTTTGTAACCTTTTACCGGGTTGGCTCCTAACCAGGCATCACTTCAGAAGAGTGAAAAGTAGTAACTAGTTACATTGGTGGTTTTTCCCATATTGGGTTTCCATGGTAAATCTAGCATCTCTTATGTTCATGTTATTTTATTTATTCATGTATGTTAATCAGTGATGAATGCTTAAGAATAGTTATAATTATTACACACTGCAAAGACCGAGTTTCAGCATTTCTCTGTATGTTTACTGAGTGGCAATAGTAAATAATTTAATAAGATATCTAAGGGATCAGTGGTAATATTTTTTTGGTTAACTGATTCACCCCCCCTCTCAGTTACTACATCTATATTTCCAACACTACGTTCCTGATGAAACATTTTCAAGAACATACACAAGTAGCATCTTTAAGGAGTAGCATACTAAGTCACTATTCTTGTTCATGTGCAAGGTTACTTTGCCCCTTGCTCATTATTTGAAGATGTTTGCATGCTTGAAATCCCTTGATTGTTGTCTTATGTGCCTGATCAATGATAAAAATCTATTGATGTACTTTCTTGATTTTTGAAAACGAACACAAAAACTAAGTTCCTGAGTTGAAGCACCAACCTTTTTTATGGCTTGCTTGATCTTCTACCTGGTTGTCACCTTGGGAATAATTGTCAAGTTAGAGGACTATTCTTGTTGAGAAAGAACATCTCTAGAATTGTTAGCTACATTCTTAGAGGATTTTAGTGCTCTTTTTTCCAAACCATTGCCATCAAATTAAATTTCAATTATATTTTGGCCTAGTCCAACCTCCTGATTCAAAAGTGCAAGGGTAGTCAGCCTTTGATTTGAAGCACCTCTTTGATATTGTTGGTAAAGCCCCTTTGATATTTCTATCTTTTCATTTCTCTTTGGACAATAGAGAACTTTGATTATCCTAATTTGGTGTTGACATTTTGTGAGGTCATCTTATCACCAAAGGTCTTCAATTCTTAGCCTTCCTTGGTCGGTCTAAATCAGATCCTAGGTGTTGTCATGTTGCTCAAACATCTTAATGAACGTTATGGTATCAATTACACAAGATGACTCTTGGCCTTCTTCTTTCTTCTTCCCTTCCCATGTTTTTCTTCTAAAGTCTTCTCTTCACATGGGATATTCTTCTCGTCTTCCTAATTCTTTTACTCTTACTATCTAGTCTATTTTCTTCTATTTCCTCTCTTTTGTCGCTTCCATGCTTGATTCTTCTTCTTCTAGAACCATGAATTACAAATATCTTTCTATGGAACCTCTTTTAAAAATGGATGATCTTGAACTCATTGCTGAATTCGAAGAGTTTTGTTCCTCTAACAGTCCTTCTAGATATGGAAAAGGTGATAAACTTAAGATAAAAATAGAAAAAAGATTGAAGGAATCAGATGCCTTTGCTAGAATTATCAATATGATCCTATCATGACCTCCTTCTTCCAAAAGTCTTTCATCTTCTAAATCTTCCAAGTCATACCATGATTCTTCTAAACATTCTTCATAT